>JAHWGI010000215.1:797500-1247853 GCA_029379305.1 Frankliniella fusca | reverse complement strand
CGTTTAAAAATAAAAAGTTCCGGAATGCGTCCGAAGACGGGCTAGTCCAGAATCAGCCCGAAGGAACAAGCCCGGAGAAGCCCGAAAAACCGGAAAATCAGCCAGGTTTTCGGAACAAGCCCGTAGTCCCGAGCGGCCGCCTCTTCGGGCTTGATTCGGACTTGTACCTGGACGGGTAAGCCCGGTATCAGTCCGTAAATCTTGCTGGCTCACCTCTCCCCTTCATGACACCCCCCCCCCCCCCACCTCTTCCCCCTCCCCTCCCACCCCCACCCACCACAAACCTCCCCTCCCATCCCACCCCCACAAATGAATCCTCGCACACCTGCAAGTGTGCGACATTCGTAAACATGGATTTCCAGAGTGCTGAAACATTTAGCGTGTAGATATACTTCGATGGCCTCTGTAGGATGCATAATTTGGCGAATGTTCCACTTATGTGTGATGCGTAACTATTCTATACGGATGAGCGCTGGGCTGCTGGACACGGTTCTGCGTGGCGCGCTGCCCGTCCCGGAGCACGCCAACATGAGAGAAGGGCGCCCTGGAGAAGTAGCAAATGTACGGCCGAACGCTGCTTTTGCACCTGGGGAACCAGCTGGAGGGCGAACGAATACACTTATAACCGTTTCTATTATCAATTTGGCATCACAAATGTTCAATACACATCACTGCGAAGTCGGTTTTTTGATCCGAGCAGTGAGAGGAGTGTGCTGGACGTGTTAACACACCGTACGACCCGCGGACGGGGAGGCGGCCGGGCTGGCCGCCTGCCGTCTGTCCGGGCGGGCTCGCCTGGCTGGCTGCCTGACTGGGCGGCGCGCTACTGCGCATGCACCACACGCTCGTTTGTTTTCTCCCTCGTTGCGATGTTTGAGTGTTGAAGCAGACTACATCAGGGATCGGGGTTGGCCGGGTGGGCCGTTTGGGCTCGTTTTACTTTTAATCATTAAATAAAAAAGTTGTGGCTGGTAAGGTTAGTGTCGGAAAGATTAATACCCTCCCAGTCTTTATTCGTCAGTTGACCGTTGATTTAATGAAATTGCCATTACAGAATCGGTCGCTCCTTCTGGCTCTGGCTGCTTCCTGTTTGATTTATCATTGTTAAAATTGTTTGTCTGCCATTATGCCTCCCAAAATTTCGAGGAGAAAGCGACTAACGAAACGCAAAGGGCGTCGTTACGAAAAAAAAATTACTAGCAGCAATGAGGAACCAGAAACCATCGACACTTGTGACAAGGTTAGGTTCATGTTGTGTACTTCGCTCGTTCATAAACAATTTGATCAGTTTTGATGTCGTAATGTATACTTAAATTTTATTTTCAGGAAAATCCGGAATGTGCTGATTCTATTCCCGACTTTCATGCCATATTTCTTCCAGAGGACTCTACTCCAGAGGTAAAAATTTTTTTGTGAAACCTATAGTTTGTTTACTCCTATTTTTCTAATTATTGTGATGTTGTTTGCAGGCCACAGTCAGTAGCATGCTTCACAGCGATCATACTTATTTTGGAATGCAAGACTCTGGGGTGCAAAACTACTCCAAAACCCCTGAGACTTCTTCATGCACAACTAAATATGACACCATTTATATTAGTAGTTCTACAGCAATTACAGAAGAAATAGTCTCCACATCAGAACTTCTGAACTTGGTGAACAAGAAGGTGAATGCATTTCTTCATCGTCAGTGGATTTCAAAGGTGGAAATGGAGGCACTTCATGTTATGTGTTTGTCCCCTGGTACAAATAAGGCAGTTCAAAGATGTGTCCAATTTTCTTCCAAAGGTGATGTTGAATTGTTTGTTCACAATCAGCCAGTGCAGATTGATCCATATCTTCATCATGTTCAGCCTTTTATCCCCTTAGCATTTGATACTGTAAATGAATTTGTAGATAGAATAATAACTATTGTAAACAATGTACGTTTAATGGAAATTTGTAGTGGCTATGATGATATGCGATATGAAAAAGTTTGGTCAGACTGTCCTCTTGGTGAAAGAGAGAAAGAGGTGTATGGTGAAGTTCGCTATGTTGAAACTTTCAGATCTCTGAAGTGTTCTATGCTAGTTGAGTGTTCTAAGTGGCGATGTGCTGCTTGTTGTAAACTAGCTATACCTCTTCGGAGGAGAGCTGCTGCAGCTGCTACATTGGAGCCCAAGAAATTTACCAAAAACATTTTGCTATCTGAGGATCAAAAGTTAAATAAACTGGCAAACTTGCAAAGAGAAATGTCTAATACAAAGAAGAAATTGACTCGTATTCAGGAGCATATGCAAGAGCTGATTAAGAAAGAAGCCATTACAATTGAAGAAAATTTATCTGCGGTCCTTTCAAATATTCTTGACAACAGTGATAAAGTGACGCCTGCTCAATCAATATTTCTTCAGCAGCAAGTTAAGGCCTCTCAGCAAAAGAATGCAGTGGGAATGAGGTGGCACCCTACAATGATACGCTTTGCGCTTTCCATCCATCTGACATCTCCAGCAGCATATCAACTCCTTCGAGACACCGGTATGATCAAGCTTCCATGTACCAGAACGCTGTTTGATTACTCTCATGTCAAACCGGCTGTCGAAGGCATTGATGGAAAAGTAGTTGAAAAGTTATCTGAGAAGGTACAAGAGTTATCCAATAAAATTAATGAAAAAACCGGTAAGAAAGAAGATCACAAAAAATTTCATGTTTTAATGGGTGATGAACTTTACATATCTCAAAATCTAGTCTTCCAAAAGTCCAGTGGTAAGATGATTGGTTTCACTTCCCTTGATGAAGTTGACGCTGAACTTAAAGTACTGCAAGCCCATTTAGATAACTCTGACAAGGAAATTGAAAGAACTATTGCCAGTAAAGTAATGGTTTATATGGTAAAGGGAGTTACAAATGGTTTAAAGGATGTTGTTGCCACCTATGCAGTAGGTAATATGTCTGCTGTCCAGATGAAAATATGGACATGGCAAGTTGTAGGTGCCCTTGAGCGGAGTGGAATAGCTATAGTTGCGTTTGTGTGTGATGGCTCTTCGACAAACCGAGCATTTATTCAATCCCATAAACCTGCCTCTTCTCATCCCAGTGGCACCGTGTTTGATACGGTGAACAAGTGTGCTAGGCACAGGAAATTATTCTTCTTGTCAGACGTCCCACACCTTCTTAAAACAATAAGGAATTGTTTTTTGAATTCACGTTGGGATAATAAGCGGAGCAGAAGGAAAATGGTGAAGAACAACAGCCGTATTTCATGGGATTACATTGTCAAATTGTATGAATCAAAGCGTGGCAAAACTCTGAGAAAATCTTTTAAGCTGAACCCCATGAATGTATTTCCTGACAGCTATGCACGCATGAAAGTAAAATATGCTGGGCAAGTTCTGAGCAAGACTGTATCATTAGATTTATTATCCCAGGGGTGGCCAGAAGTGAAGGAAACTGCGCTGTTTATTGACAAAGTCAACGATTGGTTTGATTGTCTTAATGGTGCTCACTCTGCTATTTCTAAAAAGAAGAACAAACCCAATGTTGCAGCTTACACTTCTGTTTCTGACCCTCGATTTGATTTGTTGGATAATTTTTTGTCTTACTTAGAGGAATGGGAAATGGAAGCTAAAAACCATGATGTGACCACTGATACCTCTTGCTCAAACATCAATGGAGACAATGATGAAAGTGTAATCGATGAAGGGGGTCCACCTGATGAAGATGATGTACATGTGAGCAAACGGCTTCTGAGTAGGCAGACACTGAAAGGAATTTACATGACTACTCTTGCTTTTAGACCATTGGTTACCTTTATGCTTGAGCAAGGTGCCTCATTCATAAATGCAAGAGTTTTCACCCAAGATCCGCTCGAACAACATTTCAGCAAGTTGCGGGCTGGTCAAGGAGGTAGTACTAATCCTAATCTAGGTCAAGTTCTGAAACGCACTAATGCATTAGAATTAATTGGAGAAATGGGAATGAAGAGGCGGAAAGGGAATTCTGCTGAATGTGCTGAAATAGTGAAAGTTACTACTGAGAAGCTCCCCAAACTAAAATCAAGGCATATCCCCAAGTTTATGGAACTTTAATTTCCATTTAATTGCTGTGTTGTGACTCTCTTTCAGTTCTTTACATTTTTGATTTGTTGGAAATAGCCATGTAAATATTATGTATTGTCTTGTATACATTTTTTATTGTTGTATAAGGATACATAGAATATAGAAATTACAGTGCATAATACATTTGTATTTCTTTAAGAGCATAGATTTAAATAAAACACCAACCATGTCATAAAATCAGGAACATAAAACCTTTGCAACACTTTAAACCAAAAAATCACAGTAATTTTTTCATCACTCATTTTTCTAAAATTAAATTGGTAACAAAAGTAAGTCAAGTGAATGTCAAACCATTAGGCTCACACTAAACAAGCTAGTAAAATATAAAAACAAAACAAACTTTGAACCCAATGTTCTAGTGGTTATAGAACTAACTGCAAATAAAAAGAAACTGGTTCAAGAATCAAAATAATGTAACTACTTGTAAAACTACAAGTTATCCTCTGCCTCAACATCTAATAACTAATAATGAATAAACTTTGACACCAAACATATGACTTATCACAGCAGGGCAGCACAGTCACAACAAAACACAATATAAAATATAACATAAATATTTAGAATAGAGGACAACTAAAAATACTCATCAACAGATTGTAGTCTTATCTCTTCCTACTTGCAACTGTGTGACGGGTAGGCATAGAAATCACTGGCTTTTCTCTGATGGCATTCAGTCTCCTCCTAGCTATGCCTCGACCACAAGCCTTGCAAAAGCATTGCACCACATCTGTCATTAGACCGACAGATAACTCTTGAGAAAGTGCATCTTTAATAACATTATCCCACTGTACACTTATGTCAGTCTTACTTACAATACCAATTATTTGGTTAAAATCAATCGACCCATCACTTTTCTCATTTTCATACACAACTTTGGTAAGACTTAAAAAAAACTTTTGGCATGCCATGTTTATGTACAGCAACGAGCCTCTGTCAACATCTCTAGTCCAAGCAGCATCAATATCACCTAGCGGCTCAGCTGATAACACATGACTTTGCAATACAGAACACACACTTTGCCACTTTGAATTATTCTTGTGTCTGTATGCAATTCTTAAGTATCCTCTCATAATGGATCCAGCAATATAATATATTACCTGTCTGTCTTCAACGTCAAGATCAGGCATGGGTTTCAAAGGACGCTCATAATGTTTACGGAACGAAGCAGATATAAATGTGAATACCTCTGTCAGAAAATTTAACATAAATTCAACCATGAACTGTGACTGGGCATCATAATCAAAAGCAGACACTTCAAGTAAATCTAGGCAGTAATTGTATAGTTCTTCATTGCACAAAATATTTTCCATTTCATCGGAAAGAGCCTTCAAAAGAGCAGACGGCATCATACACTTTTTAGTTTCTATCACTGTCACCATTTCTTTCAAAAGAGTTACACTGAAATCATTAAAATTGCTTGATGCAACAACATGACCCACTAATTCCTTGAAAAGCTGACCAGCACAGCCATAACTAGGGGAGTTGGCAACTTTTATTAATGCTTTTTGTCCAATATCCTCTGCATGGGCAAGAATTTCCTGAGAGTCCGGAAAGCGAGCAGCAGCAACTGCAACAATAAAGTAGTGCATCATTATTTTTTGATGAATGACTGTATGATAAACAGATATAAAATTTGGTGTAATAATCCTAAATGATACTTAACAATACATTACCTTGCACTGTATGAATTCTCATGTGAGTTTTCATTGTTGTTTCAGACACATATGCTCTCAAACAGTAAGTACAAACAAATTTTTTTTTCTTTTGAACTTTAGAACTCTGTGTTTTCTTCACTGGTGGAGCTGGTTTCTTAAAAGTGTTTGAGGTGTCACTTATTGTTTGGATATTAAAAGATAAGTCACTTGCATCTAAGTGAAGCTGGGTCACGTTCTGAGTATCATTATTATTGACTGAAATAAAGTAACATATATTTAAGCCACTGAGAGATTAATCAAACTAAACAATGCATCGTGAATGAGTAGGCAAGGTAAAGGACGAGGAATGATAACCTCTTATTTTGACTACAACATACCTTCATCCGAATGTTTTTCAAGTACGTGCTTATTAAGGTAATGTTTCAACATGTACTTCTTGCCACAGTGTGGACATAGCATACATTTCTTCCGTGGTGTAGAAGTTGTTGTTGGTTGAAGAAAAGAACCGTCATCAGAAACGAAAGATGAGTCCATTCTGTAATGGCAATTTCATTAAATCAACGGTCAACTGACGAATAAAGACTGGGAGGGTATTAATCTTTCCGACACTAACCTTACCAGCCACAACTTTCTTATTATTATTTAATGATTAAAAGTAAAACGAGCCCAAACGGCCCACCCGGCCAACCCCGATCCCTGATGTAGTCTGCTTCAACACTCAAACATCGCAACGAGGGAGAAAACAAACGAGCGTGTGGTGCATGCGCAGTAGCGCGCCGCCCAGTCAGGCAGCCAGCCAGGCGAGCCCGCCCGGACAGACGGCAGGCGGCCAGCCCGGCCGCCTCCCCGTCCGCGGGTCGTACGGTGTGTTGACACGTCCAGCACACTCCTCTCACTGCTCGGATCAAAAAACCGACTTCGCAGTGATGTGTATTGAACATTTGTGATGCCAAATTGATAATAGAAACGGTTATAAGTGTATTCGTTCGCCCTCCAGCTGGTTCCCCAGGTGCAAAAGCAGCGTTCGGCCGTACATTTGCTACTTCTCCAGGGCGCCCTTCTCTCATGCTCTCCTCATCTTACAGGGGAAAGCCTTGTCCCCCTGCGAGATTTTCCCCGCACTTCTTTTGCACAGTTTCGCTCTCTTGCGTGGTCGGTGAGGCTATCCCCCCTCTTTTTCTTTTTTTTCTCTCTCTCTCTCTCCCTCCCTCCCACCCGACTCTACCCTACCCCTTGGTCGCATACAAGCCAGATAAAATATACGCAGACACATAAATTTTTCCTCGGACGGGATGGACCGAAAACGAATTAAGGGAAGAGCAGAAGGATGAAAAAAAAATATGAATGAAAATATTTTGGGAATAAAGAATCAGCAGGGGAAATGGCGGCTCGGCTCGACTCGACTCGGTCCAGCCCAACCCAGACCCTCCCTCCTCCCCTCGCTCCCAAAGGGGTGGGGCCTACGTCACGGCCCACGTTGCGTGCACTCTTAATTTCCGTGTTCAATTTTGTAAAATGACAATACTTGGGAAACATACATATAAGGTTACGTTCAATTAAATAATGTAAGTATTTAATTATTCTTTACATAAGAGTCAAATTACATAAATTTTCTGTGGTCGAGGCACACCGTTTTGACATGTGCGCGGGCTTAATTTTATTTCGAAATGTCGTATTTCAGACTCAATTTCCGTATAATACGTTGATAATTGTCTCCACGTGAAGCAATCTCTTTCTGCGCGGTGTGGTTGAGTGTAACATGTGCTTTTTCGACCCTTTCTGTGGGCCACACGGCACAGAACTCTTGGCTCAGCTTGGCTCTCACCTTTGCTTCCCTCCTCGGCCCCGCGCGGACCGGGCAGCCCTGCCGCGCCCCGCCCCGCCCCGCCCCACCCCTCGGCCCGCCCGCCCAGCCTGGCCTCCCCGATTTCCCCGCTGATCTGAACGTCCCTATCTCTAGACCATAAATTTGACTAACGTGATGTATTGCTCTTTTCTAGACTTATTTTTGCGTTCTCTGCTGCTCTTCTCCTTTTTCTCCTCTTTTGCTTCACGCGCTTTTGCCCCGTACTATATATACACCCTTCCTTTCCATATTCCTTATTCAGTTATTTTTATCTATGCCTGGTGCGTGAAATTTTATTAGGTTTGGTTGCGTCCCTCGTTTTTTCCCCTCTCCCTCTTTGTTGTATTTTTTTCCCCCCTAACCCCCGGAGAAAGTTTTGGCGGCGCCGGCGCTGCGCGCGTCGCCCGGCGTTATCTGTCCGTGTTGGCTTTTATTCTGCACTCTCTTGTTAAAACAAAAGGATTGCGCGCCGCGCCACGCCCGGCTGTGTAATTTTAATGGGGTTTATTAAGGGGGTTGTGGTGGGCTGGGCCCTCCCGGCGAGCGGGTGTGTGTCGGGGCGGGGCGGGGCGGGGCGCTGCGGGGGCGGGGGCGCCGCCAGCACGCGACATGGCTATCACACCTGGCGTGTCGCGGGCCGGTAGTTGGGATGCGGGGCGCGCAAGGTGTCGCTATCGCGAATGTGAGTGTCGTCTGCTTCCACGCTGATATGTGGCGGCTGGCTCCGGGCAGGGCAGGGCAGCAGGGCAGGCCAGTCTGCGCTATGCAGGGACGGATTACCTGGAGATGTGTGGCGGGCGTGGAGTGTCACTGCTGGACTGGACAGACCGGGCGGCGCTCGATCTGTGTGTGAGCTCGAAAGTGCGGCTAGGCTGAGGCTGGACTCGCCGCTCTCCTCCTCGCTCTCTCTCTCTCTGACGGTTGCGCCGTTTCTCTCGCATTGCCTCTCTCCCTCTCTCTCCTCGCTCGCGCTGTCTCTCTGCGTGCCCTTATATACCCCAGATGAAATGAAGCAGATAATAAAATGGTTTCCGCCTTTTCGCATTATTTGCAGACCAGGAAGGCTCGCAAATCTTCCTTGCCCGCCGCCTGCGATTCTACTCCTTTCTTTCCAACCAAAACGCTTCATCGTGGCTGGGCCGAGGAGTAGGAGGAGAATGGAGGTCGTCACGACAAAGAACATCGCCGCCGACGACGACGTATCCTCCTCCTCCTCGCCGCGCAGACTGATATGAAAGGTGAGCAAAAGTTTGGTACGCGAAAGGCGCGGGCTGAAAGCGGAAGGAAAATAGGGCTCGTCCTCGGCATGCGGCGCCGCCGCGCCGCGCCACCCCGCGCCCGACGGCCGCTGTAATCGCGATGTGTTATGAAAGTGTGAGCGCAATAATAAGCCTTCTTTCCTTCTGTTGCTGCATGAAATACTGCAAATGGAATCCCCCCGCGCTTCCCCGCCGCCGCCCCCTCACCCCGCTCACCGCGAGCTCGGCAGGCAGCCCCTCTGGGCCCCACACCCCCGCCTCGCCCCGCACGCCCCGCACACTCACCGACCCTTTTGTCTAGAGTGGGAGAAGGGACTGGGGAGGGGGGGGGGAGGGGCACCCCTTTCCCCCCTCCTTGGCGTTTGGCCGAAGTTTGGCGTGGCGTGGCGGGTATGTCTCTTTCGGACGACGCATACCGAGCGGGGGATAAGCATCGAGGAGGCCGTCGTGCTCTGGACCTGGGGAGTGGAGCGGCCCTGTGGAGGAGGATGTGTCGCTCATAGCGCTCTCCCCGCGCACCGCACCACACCGCACGGCCAAAGGCCGCTGCTGGCCACCGGGCCCTGCCACTCTGCCGCCCTGCCTGCCTGCCTGCCTGATCTGATGGCTTTATCGCGCAATCTGGATCTCTGTGGATTTACGGAGAGTTTGGAGTTTGACTTTCCCGCGCGCTGCGGCTGCTGTGCGCTGCTCTGGCCGCTCTCAGGCGAGTGTGGGCGCGCCACGCCAAATTCATATGAACATTTTTTGTCCACTATTAGTTTTTGGGCACTTTTTAAATATGCAATTATGATCAATTTATTTCACACGTACGCACAAAATATCCAGTTTGTTCATATTTGTGTATTTAAAAAATGCGGAAGTAGAGCATGTGCAAAAAAAAATCATAGAGACAAATATGAAATGCTCATAAGAATTTAGTGTGCGGAGGACAGGGCGGTGGCGGTTGGCGGTCGGTCTCTGCTGCAAGGCGTATAAGCTGCTTTTACCACACGCTGTCCGCCCGAGTGCGCGGAACGAGTACCTGCTGATGCTCGGCGAGGCCTCGGAGAGCCTCATACTGAAGTTCCCTGCCAGGGCGCTGCAGGGACCCGGGCCTAGGCCGGCCGGAGGCGTCTCGCTGTCTGCAGTGGTGTGGGCAGGGCAGGGCAGGGCAGGGCGGGCTGGGCAGGGCCATTAGTGGAACATTCCGTCTGTCAGTCAGACTGCGGCATGTAGTAGTAGCGGGGGCTGCCTGCCTGCCCTCCCTGCTCGCCTGTCCTGTCGTATAGCATCTATCCCCCTTCCCATCTCCAACCTCCTCCTCATTTCTTCAAACCTTCCCGCGCGCCATTCGGCGCGTCACGCGTCACGTGTAGATGTATGCCGATCCGGCGCGCCGCGGTGAGTGACCGCCGTGCAGGGTAGGCCACCCCTCGCGCACTTATGCGACCGGAGGACGCCGCCGTAGGGGTTTTGCACGAGGTGGAAACAACTTTGAATTTTAGTTTACAAATTTTGTGAATTTTTTAAATGAATTTGGTGGTGAATTTTTGTGAATTTTTGGTTAAGTTTTTCCTAGAATTTCATTACGTTTGTTAAATTTTTGTAAATATTGCTGTTTTTTGGAATTTCTATGATTTAAAAAAAAATCTGCATTTTCCCTGAATTTTTCTGATTTTTTCTGAACTTTTCCATAATACGAGGTGTATCAAAATGTCAGAGTTGTTTTCCCCCTCGGTGCTGCACGACGGCTGCAGGCTGATTCCGCGCTCACGGTCGTCGTTTCGCGTCTCTCTCTGTTCTTGTCGCACAGGTGGGGCGAGACCATAAGGAGCAAGAGAGATGTAGGACGACTGCTAAACGCTGTTCGGAATCGCCCCACGCTGGATTGGGTCCTTGCACCTGTCAGAGGCCCTTCATTGCACGCAGCAGGCGCGCGCGCGGCTTACAATAGAGTTTATCGGGCGTCGCGGCGCAGCCCGGCCCGGCCCGGCCCGGCCCGGCCCGGCCGGTACTCGTAATGAGGGGGGCCCGAGGGCGCGATACCCGATCGGACGCGTGGTGTGTGCGTCTCTCTGATAATTGTATCAAGCGGTGCGGGTGAGTGAGAGATCGGCGCTGCTCGATAGGCTGCGGGTATTTTGACACGAGGCACCGGCCGGGCCGCCCAGCCCCGCCCCGTCACGCCCCACCCCACCCCGCCTTACCCGACCCCACCTTATACCCCACCCCACCGGCGGCGGCGGCTCTATGGCAGGCCCCGGAGCGAGCGGGCACCGCGCTTATTTGCGTCTGCTGCTTTTGCCCATAGTGGAAATGTAGTCAAGCGTTTGCATCCGAGAGAAGGGTCACTCATAGAAAATGTAGTGATTGCACTGGAAATGCACGGTGTGTCGTAACAACGGGGTGTTAAACGTTTAATGCCATTGGAAAAAGCATTAAAATGTCACAAACATATTAAAGTTAATGCCTTTTGGCGGTTTTAATGCCTTTAAAGGTTTTAAGTCACACATTTGTTTTTCCACTGTGTTTTTTTGAATTCTAATTTTTTTGATTGTTTTGTTTTGACCTTTCTCTTGATTTTTCAAAGAAAATTTATGTCGTTTGTTTGATAAATTTTGATCACTTTTCTCCCATTTCTGATTTTTGAAAACGTTATTTCGGCTTTTTTGTTCATTTTCCTCGAGTTTTTCGGATTTTCTGTATCTTTCTTCTTGATTTGATTTGAGTTTTTTTTTATTAATTTTTAAAATGATTTTTGGGGTTGCCCATACAATAATTTTTCGGAGTGACTCCCTCCCTCGTTTGGATCCAAGTTTCGTTCAGGAGCTGTCGTAAAGCGCGCCCGGGCCGGGCAGGAAACCCGAGTGCGTGAATGTCGCACACTTGGAGGTTTGGGTTTTTTTTTTTCGCAATACAAATAAAACGTTCACACACTTGCGCGTTTTCTCTGTGCGTCGAGTCGTGTAAGTGTATAGCATGTCTCTCATGACTCGTGCGGTGCGGTGCGGTACGGTACGGTCCGGACCCCGCCGCCACGACACATACCGCACGAGTCTGTCTCGTCATTCTTCTGGAAATCGCTCTCTGCCCGGCCCCGCCCCGCCCGGCCCGGCCTCTCTGCCCGTGCGCCCTGCCATCAGACCTCTCGTCTCGTTCTCCTGTCAGACATTGAGAGACTGTCCGCCCGGCCCGGCTCGACCCGACCCGACCCGGCACCACTATGTTACCAGCCTACTTTTCGCGACGTGCCGTGTGCACTGTGGAATCTTGGAGGAGGGCTGTGTATGCATGGAGTGCCGACTGGGTGGTGCACCTTTGACTTATTTCGGCTCTAGAGCCCATAAGACAGCACATGACTAATTAAGTGTTCTCGTAACTCGGAAAGCATCAAGGAAGAACGGTTTGTCATTATTTTCTCAATTAAATAACTTAAAACGGCTGTAAAACCGAAAGTCCATGGCTATCAGATGTCTTTGGGATATTGAAGAGAAAGAGGGAAGTAGTTTCTGAACTTCTTCCGGGTGTACCTTCGAACTGGGGCAACTTCGAAGGTTCTGGTTTTTAAAACTAGATTAAGAAGGCGAAGTAGATGAACGGTTACACCTCTTTTCGGCTAAAGTCGGTTGATTTCACGGGGTCGTCTTGTGACTCGGCGGTTTTCTCTCTCTAGAAAACGCTAGAGACCTCTGCCCATTGCACCACCAAGTCGGTACTCCAGTTAGCATGCCCACCTCCAAGGTGGAATAGATTTTTTATATATTTTTTTTTAAAACTAGCAGCTACTTAGTTTTTGGCTGGTGCTTGGCTTTGGTGATCTTCAAGGTAGCGTTGTTGACAGCTAGGCCATTGGGTGACATTTTTTTTTTTTTTTTTTTGTGCACCGTGTTTTTAGCGGATTAAATTCTTGATTTGACGATCAAAAAAATTTTCGACTTCATACTTTTAAATTCTTGCTTAAGTGTTTAAACCTAGGGGGCCGTTTAACACGTTGGCGTTGGATATTTCCTTTTTTTATTTTTTTTTAACGCTGCGGGAGACATGTAAGTCAAGAAAAGGCAAGAGCCGCGAGGCCGTGCTGGGCCGGCGGCCGGCGTCGGCGTGTAGTGTCTGTGCGTCGATTTATTGCTATATCGCTGCTGTGTACGGCGCATCACAGCCATCGATTAATTGTCTGATAGGGCGGAGCGCACGACCCCAACCCTCCCTCCTCCCCCCGTGCTCCCCGACGCGAAGCGACGCGCCTTCAGCCGAAATGGCATGTAACAAAGTACACAAAAAGTGTCAAAAACGCATTTGTCGGCCCATTCGTGGCCCATTGTTGTGGCACAATTCGGGGACAATGTGGAAGAAGGTGAGCGTATATGGCGTTTGTTTGGATTGTCCCTCTCGATAGCCCTGCGGGGCCGGGGCGGTCGGGGCTGGGCCCGGACCTAGTGGTGGTGGTGCATTGTCGCGCCCCTGCGTGCTTCTCTCTCTCTCTCATTCCCTCTGTCGCGAGTGAGAGAGACAATGGCGCATGGGGCGGCGCTGCTGCGGTTCAGGTCGGTCGGGGTGCGCCCCGCTACGCCGTGCGGGAGGAGAGGGTACCTCCTCTCGCGTATTGTTAGACCGTGTGATCTGATAAGCGAGCGCGCCAGCGAGGGTGCGACAGAGAGAGAGAGAGAGAGAGAGAGAGAGAGAGAGAGAGAGAGAGAGAGAGAGAGGTGGCGGGGCGCTGCGTCTAAGAGGCTTAACGCCAGTAGGTGGCAGCAGCGGCGGCAGCGCGTGTTGTATGTCAATACCGCAGGGCTAGGCGAGGCCGCAGATGTTTCGCCCTACACTCTGCGGCGCGCACAGCGCTCGCTGTTACTGTACCCTCCCCTGAGGCTAGGCTGCTGCCCTTACTGCTGCCTGACTGTGAGCAAGGGCCCCTCCTCACCGACACAGACGCGCGTGCGGGGGATGGTGGTTTAGGTTGCCATCGAGGGCGAAAAACTCAAAATTTCTGTGAACAAATGTATGTTTTGAGAATTTTACTTGATTTTTCTTTTTGCGGGGGGAGTGACTGGAATTTTCTCAAAATTATCTTATTTTCTTTTTACTTTGAATTTTAGGCATGTTTCCTAAATGTCTTAAAATTTTTCTAATTTCTTCAATATTTTTCAGGATTTTTTTTTAAAAATTATTATTTAATGAGTGGCAAGTTGCCTAACTATTCCAGAGTTGTTTTTCTGTTGGTTGCGATACTAGGGCCTCGGAGGAATTTCTGGGTCACCCAAACCGCGGCATTTGTCTCGCAAAACCAGTCTCTCTATGTCTTCTCGAAAGAGTGGCGTGTTTGAATCAGTAGCGGGAATGGGTGAGCACGGGAAGTTCGGGGAAACCAGGGGATAAGCCGGGAGTATGTCCGGCCATCCGATCCAAATGTACGCTGCAAACTCAAGTGCGTTTTCAAGCCGACTGGTCGCAAAAGCTGACTTACAAGACGGCTCTCACTTGTAAGTCATGCATGTGTTCTGATTGTTCGACGTTCACTTTTTTGGGTTTGAGCAGCGCAGCGGCGCCTCCCGCGGGGTGGGGGCGTACTGGGGCCAGGTGCTGCACCACTGTACATTGTAGTCCGCGCTGCTTCCATATTTACAACCATCAGTCTGTTGTGGCTGTCACGATAATGAAAACGCCGCCAGCCGAGCCATACGGCCGCGTGAGAGATATAATGTAAAACAACCCGACACCCCTTTTTCGGAGTAACGGGGTGGAGTTGGTGCCTGGCGTCGCTGCAGCTCGGGCCGGGCTGGGCGAGTACACGCGGTGATGGTGTCGGGTTTTGTACTGAATAGACGTGACGGGGCCAAAGAGGGATGAAAGGACAGCGGAGCACCGGTGCGACACGGCCGTGACGGTGTGTGTGCGGGCGAGCGCACACGGGCGTGGGCGTGGAGGCGAGCCCTGCTGCGGGGGCGGCTGCACTGCGCCACTCCGGGCTCCACCGTCTTTTAGAGGGGCACGGGAAGGTAAAACGTCTTAATTTGTGTATGAATGGAGCGGGGACAGGGGGTCGGGGGGCCGGCGGGGGTGGGCGGGGGCTGGGGCCGAGGCGGGGAGAGTTTTCTCACAGAAACAACCTGCCTTGTCACACCTCATCCACATGACAGCAATGGGGGGTCATAGCAACACGAACGGTTTTCTTTCTCTTTCTCACTTTTTAAATATGATAACTCTCAAGTAAAATACTCATGTCGCTTGGTGGGATTGACACACTCGTGGTTTTGCTTTCGTGTGTTTGGAAATAAGTGCAGCGCCCGTGATCCGGCGGAAGTTCGCCCCTTACCCGCTTCTCCTCCCCCGCATGCTGGACGTGCCGGTGGCCGTAAAAAAAAAGTAAAAAGCAAAAAATATATAGAAAAACGAAGACGTCTTCTTCCTCTTGATCCTCATCCCCCGTTATCTCCGGCGTGGACTCATCTCCGCGATGGCCGGCGGCCCGGGCCGGGCCGGGCCTGGTCGGCTGGACCTGCCCTGCCCCTGCCCTGCACTGCGCCCCTTTGACTCGCCCCGCTCAAACAGATTTCGGATAAGCCTTTGCCCGCGCAGGCCTGGCTCCACTGCTGCACACCTCTCTCCCTCTCTCTTTCTCGCTCCCTCCACCCCGACCCTCTTTATCCCTCGGTGCCCTATCCTCGCGGTCCCTTTGATTTCCGGCCGTGTGTCACCGTCACCCAAATGAAATTTTCGCCGCGCTTTTAACAAAAACCTGCCGAAGTTGTATATTTAATCGTTATAATTTCTCGGTCTGCTGCTGCCTGCTTAGTTCTGCTGCACTGCGACCTGCGTGCTCGACCTCACGCGCCGGCCCGGCTCATGTGCATATTTATGCGCGCCGGGTCCCTGAGTGAGTATTTCTGCTGCAATTTGGCCCTCAATCTCGCTTCCCGCGCGATGAACAATCAGAAAGGAGAAGCGCGGAGGAGCAGTGCAGGGAAATTAAGCTAAGCAGAACAAACAAGTCAAAGAAAAGGGGAAGGGAAGGGACCACTGCGCTGCAGGGTTGCCAGCGACTCACTTTTTTCACTATTTGTCACTATTTTTGAGTTGCACTCACTTAAACTACTATTTCTGTAAAAGTGTCACTATTGTCACTTTTTTGAGCTCAGGAAGGGTAACCGACCCATTATATCGCGTTTCGTGTCGTATTTTGGAGTATTACTTTGGAGCTATGTTTGAAACTCGCTTAAAAACCACAACAATAGGCCCAGAATGAGTGTAAGCTAGAAACATGTAGTATAAAGCATTTTCCAACCAGTATTCTTTGATCTGTTTAAAATATAATTTTATGAATCAGCCTAGATGTGCCAGAACATTTTCTTTTGTTTAATTACAGTTTGACTCTTTTCCGTTGGCTGTTTATGCTTTCCTCCCTCCCGAACTTCTTAACACTAATCCTCAAAATTTGTTCAATACATAAGTAATACGCGCGAAAAATTGGTTTATTCTAGTTTGGAAACGTCACTTTTTTGTCACTTTTTCGGCATAGAAGTCACTTTTTTGTCACTTTTTTTGCGAGTGAAAAATCACTATCTCACTTTTTTGAACCGTCTAGAGCGCTGGCAACCCTGCTGCGCTGTGTAAACTGCCCCCGCGAGTAATTGTAATTACTTCCCGCGCGCACTGTGTGAGTGTGTGCGCAGAGCGGATACTTGAATAATTATAAGAAAGAGAATAATTAGTCCCCGTTAACGGCAGTAGTCTGACCGCTAACACGAGAAATAAATAAGGAAAGACGAGCAAACACGTAGCATATCAATCTTTATATAGCTCTATGCCAAAGTAGGTTTCGCGTGAATTCTCTCTTCCCGCCCCTGAATCCTTGATGTGGTTCTTCCCTTCACTACGTCATCCGTCCAACTATTTCTTGCGAATTTCCCGCGGTGGGGCCTGCTGTCTTTCTAGCGCTTGTGCCACCAAAGTCTAGCGGTTACGTTGTTGTTGCGGCATGAGAACGAGAGGAAAGTAACTCTAAAATTTTGAGATTTTTTTATTTATTTCTATTTGCAATTTTTGCGTGAATTTTTCCTCAATTCGTGATTTTTTTTGAAATTTCCGGTATTTTCCTAAATTTTTCTAAATACCTCTGAATTTTGCTTAATTTCCTGAATTTTTCTCTGCATTTCACTGAATTATACTAAATTACTAGGTTTCAAAAAACTTCATAGTTGTCTCCCCCGCGGAGTATAGAGCGAGGACAAGTGTCCATGAGCCGTCCCGTCCGTCCGGGTGGGCAACCCCTTTGCCGCTGCCATTTTCTCCGCGGGGGTTGTGCGCGGCGGCGGCGGGCCACCCAGCTGAGCGCGTTTCCCCGCGGGGGCCTAACTGAGCGTGCCGTGTACCTCACATTTGAAGCGTGCTCGCGTATGATTTATGCCTGTATTATGCGAGATGAGCGATCGTTAGATTAGTTAATTGGGCGGCAGCAGACGCGCGCGGCCATCCCGGCCCGGCCGGGGTACTCCACATAACAAAAATACAGATTGGAGTCCGATAGCGCCGTTTTCAGATTGTCAATCACGTGGTGCTGCTGCTGCTGCTGCTCGATGGGCCTAGCGTGGCGTGCCCGGCCGGGGCCGGGGCCAGGCCTGACCGCGGCGATGCGATGGCGGATCGCGATGGGTGTCCGACCGCCGCGGGGCAGCGGGTCCGGCCACGGGCCCTACGGCCAGGCTTATGGTGGCTAAGCACACATTAGTACACCAGTTGCAGACACGACATTATATGTATGTACTGCGCTTCGTGTTTCCGCTTGACTTACTGTCAAATCTTAGTTAAGTATTTTTTTTTCGTTTTTTTCTCGCTGTGTTGGAGAGAAAATACGTTTAGAAACCTGCGTGTGCTGCCTTCCGATACATCTCCAATGCGTTTAAGCCGATGGGTTAATTACTCTTGTACTCGTGTACACATCATTCGTCTGTACTCAGCGACAATTTTCAGACAAAACGTTAAAATTTTAGCCATACTTGTCAGAAGTTCTATTCGAGAGTGTCCCTCACTCATTCTCAATTTGCACCCATTGACGAAAAAAAATTCAACTACGCCATCGAAATGTCATATGTACTCACATGCACATGTGTTCTTTCCAGCCACTAGCGATTAACACCTCATGTGATGCCTGGTGATGCCACTAACGCAAAAAAAAAAAAAAAATTATATTTGCGTTGGAGCAGAAAAATTAGCAGGTGTACTAACTTTTTAGCTGTATAGGCGCAGCTATACAGCTATATATATATATAAATATAGCTGTACAGGTCCTGCTATTTATTTTTCCTCCGTTTAAAGTTTCTAGCCGTAGTCCTAATTTTTTTACATCAAATTTCAGCTGAGTTATTTTTTTTTCCTGTGCTGCGCACACGTCGATGTATGTGGAGTTGCTGCGCTCATGCCTCTGACAGCTCTCTCCAAAGGGTGTGGTGTGGGTGGAGTTTCAGTTCGGCCGTAGCGAGCAGCAGCAACGCGCTCCGCGTGTGGTATCAATTTTCTCGTGAGCGAAAAGCAGCCCAAAGTGAGACGCGTCACAAGGCGTCGCGTCTTTGTGTGTAATATGAAAGGCGAGTGTAGAGACATGTGTCGTTTGGTTTCACTGAATGCTAAGCAGCGCGGGGCCCCGGGCCCGGCCCTTTTGTCGCGCCCCTCGAGTGAACCTTGTTGCTGTTTTCTTGCACCCTTTTCTTAGGCGTGGCTGCTGTTGTGCATGTGCATGCAGTTCTTGTCGGAGGCCAGGCCTGGGAGAGCCCTTCCGCCACTTAAGCTTGTTATTACTTTTATTGCAACGTGAAGTGAAGTGAGTGCTCGACAAATGTCTGCAGACCGTCGCGCGTCGTGGAGGTTGAGGGTGTATGGTGTATCGTGTCATGCCAGACAAAAAGTAGCCGAAACTTCCCACCCGTATGCACCTGTGTGATGCAGACGAGTTTGTGCGACTGCCTAGCCTACCGGGCGGACTCCCCCACACCTTTTGTGCAGTGTGCAGGCGGAGATACCCATCCGCTTCGCTCAGGTGTGATCGTGGAAATTTTTGCCTCTCGTCTGGGCGACACTGGGGTACATTAGGCTCGGTGTACGCTTGACAGTAAAAACTTCATCCAGGTTTTCGACCAGTAAGGAATTTCTCATGGAGAATGTACGTGGTAGAGTCGTGGATAATTTTGCAGACAAATTAGAAACAAAAAAGGAAAAGTCGTGTGATCTTTTGCAACACGTGGCTAGTTTGTCTACAGTTTGTCGTCGACGCCCTGCTCGCGTTCCCTGCTCCCTGGCCAGGTGTAGGTGGCGTGCCGAGCGCTCGTACCTCGTGTTACCCGCCCCGCGAGCAGCCCCGAGTGTCACCCCCTTGCCGTGAATTTGAAGCGCGCGCCGCGCAGCGCCTCACCGTGTCGTCTGGTTGCGCGCTTCCATTCAGACAACTTGGCTTATCTTGCATCGCGCTCGGCTGGCAGGCAGGCTGGCAGGGCCGCGCACTCGGCGCGCAGGACAACTATTTGACGATTCTATTCGGGCGCAGCGCGCGGGGGGGCGGGCGGGCCGGGGCCGCCACCGGCAGAGAGAAAAAATATCCTCAGCGGCTCCTGTCATATTCTATTAGGTGCGCACAATATTGTGTGTGTGTCTCGCCATTGTGTCGCGTGAAAGGGTTGGAGACAACGGCGGCGGTGGGGCGGGTCGGGGGAGGTCAACTCCGCGACCAGCCCATGCAGCCGCCCCGCCCCGCCACGCCACGCCCCGCCCCGCCCTGCCCCGCCCCAGCGCTGCTGCTGCAGTGCTGCCCTCTGCCCCCTGCCCTGCCTCAAAACGTCAGCTCCACCGCCGCGTCTAGCAGAGACAACCCTCTCTCTAGGCTGATTCGCAGGGAACGATTAAGACCAGTTTTATTCCTTCTTTCTTTTCGAACCGAAATATGCGCGCGGCCGCCGCGAAAATATGGAAGTCGTTACGACACGGCGCGCGGCGCGGCTCGGCACGGCGTGTCGCTGACGAGGGTCTCTCCTGCGGGCATGGCGGCACACAAAAGGCGAGGAGCATGATTTGTCCTTTATTAATCAGTGCCATCTACACCTTTACAACGAGTGACAAGAATATTTTGACAAGCGCGATGGCGGCGATAAGGTGCGTACGGAACGGCTGTGGGGATGTCGGGGGTGCAGCAGCGGGTTGGTTGGGCCGGGCCGCGCGGCTCTGCGCTGGAGCTGGAACATAACGCTCCCTGACGCAACTCCGTATCCTAAAACGATCGACCGTCGCCATGGGGGGAAGACAAACGAGGGGGAAACAACTCTGAATTTGGGTGTGCAAATTTTGAGAATTTTTGTTTGAGTTTTTCGTAAACTAATGTAAATTTTGGGAATTTTCCTGTTTTTTCTTCTAAATTTTTCTGATTTTTAAAAACATTTTTTTTTTTTTAGCTTTTTCTGAATTCTTTTTTTTTGTATATTTTTTTTTAATTACGAGGTGTACAAAAATTTCAGAGTTGTTTCCCTCTCGGAAGACAATCTCTCAATTTTGAGCAGATGACATTACTTATTTTGACCACACTGAATTAGTGTTTACTGGTGTTTAGTATCCTGTAATGTCCCGACGCAAAATTTTCTGTACGCCAAAGGTGCGCGTTTAGTTCGTCTTGACGAACTGTGCGCGACCTTCTGCTGGGGTCGCTAAGAGTACGCTATGGTTCGCCGCCCGTGTTCGCTTTTAGGTCGCATAGGTTTCACTACGCGACCTTTTGAGTTCGCCCGACGTACTTGGCGTACCAAAAACGAACTCAGTTGCTCGCGCGCTGAGGTCGCTTCTTGTTCGCTACAGGTTCGCTTTTAGTGCGCTTTTAGGTCGCTTTACATGCGTTTAATGTTCGTCATGCGGAGGGGGGCAGTTGTGCAGGCGTGCCGCAGGGGTTGGTGCTTCAAGGGGTAGGAGTTGGAAGGTAAAGTAGCATGTGATAATTTTATTACGTTTATCTAGCTGCATGTGAAAGTAGACAAATGCAGCACTGCAGAGTCGGCTCGGATACCCCCGGGATATCCCACACCAACATACATCAGGAAGTCTTCCGGTTCAAATGCAGTTATAAGTCTTAAACACAATTTGTTGTACACTTAAGAGTGACCAAAAGAAAAGCCCGCTTTAATAGTGTGTAGTAGCACTCAAGCATCACTTCTCCGAGCGCAGAGTATCATGGACTGTTCTGCGGGCACTCTCAGTGGACTACACTGTGTTAAAGATCCTTTAACTGCTTACCAGTACAACACTCAAGACGTCAGTCAAAACGCTACAGCCGCACAGTTGCTGCCTTGCTGCCTCATGCTGCTGCTCCGACTGCACGCACGCACGTCCTTCCTCTGCGGCTTCCACTCTTAGACTGGTGACTGGTGTGGTCTCCGTCCCGTCCCGTCCCGTCCGTCTCCGTCTCTAGCTGATGTGCTACTGTGCTGGCTGAGACGAGACCTCAGGTAGGTCTCTCTACCGTGCCTCAGGTACTCCGAGTGTCCCGGGCCCGGGGCCGCCCCATCCCTCCCCTCCCCTGCTCGGAAGTGCGCTGGCCGGGGTTTCCCGGAAAATACCGACAACGCGGGGCTCTCCAGGCCAGGCGAACCTGACGACCAGAAAGCGTACCGAGGTCGCTCTCAGAGCGAACTAAAAGCGTACCCTGACGACCCAAGCGAACAGAAAACGTACTGAGTCGCTCCCAAAAGCGAACAGAGCGTCTCGAAAACGAACCGTAGACGCACCTCCTCGAGGGCGCCGACGAACCCCGACGACCCGTTAGCGTACCATGCGCGACCCTCCGCGCACCGATAGCGAACGAAAAGCGAACGTTTAGCGAACAATCATTTTGGGTCGGGGTCAGCTACGTTGTGTTTCCTGTAAAAGCGAGGCAGCGTTCACAGAATGTTAGATGACATATTTATTTCAATTTGGTTAAAATGTCTAAAATGTATCGTCTGCTTAAAAAAAAAATCTCAGTTGTTGGTCCCTTGCTTGGCCGGCACAGCTAGTTACTTACCGACCTGCTCTGCTCTCCGCCCGGCGTGGCGCCGAGGGTGTATAGAGACTGGTGGACTCATCAGATAAACGAGCGAAAGGAAAGGATCAAGGCGTGGGTTTTAGAAAATGCGACGGAGAGAGGGGGAGAGGGAGGAGGGACGGTCGGGTCGGAACCTCGCAACCGGGAGCTGGACATGCGGAAACCACGGCCGCCGCTGTGGGGCGTGCGGAAGCCTCTTGATCCGCCCCTCCTCCCTGGCGAGCGGATACGCCCCTGCCGTTAACGGTCGTGAGGCTGGCTCCCTGTGTATGCGCGCGCGCGTGTGTGTGTGTATGTGTGTTTATTATTTCGTTGTTTTTGGTTATTTATACGGTACGGTGGAAGCGTCGTCGCCACACGTGACGGTGACATTATGCGGGGATAGCGCGAGTGATGGCGGCGGCTGGGGGAGGGGGGGAGGGGGGGGGGTTGTGTATAAGGGACAATACAAATCGCTTGCTGGATCAGATTGGTGTGTGTATGGAACATAATTAAACAAAAGCGCGGCATCTGCCCCGCTCCGCCCGCCTCGCGCACCGGCATGGCACCGGCGCGGCGGTGATGTGGAGGAGCAGACGTCATTGTCAACCCCCGTCCCCGGCCCGGCCCGGCCCGGCCCGTGTGCGCGATGCGCGCCGATGATATCTGCGCCGCGCACCTTTCAGCTCGCTTACCGCTCCGCTCCGCGCCCGGCCCGGCGAAAAAGACGTGCATGGTGAAATAAGGCATGATGGGAAAAAACGCCATCGTCGTCGGTCGTCGTCGTAAAAGGTCTCGCGCTTTGCTGTCCACCCCGCATATGACGAGCAGGCAGTGATCATGTCGATGGTGGCCGAAGGGGGAAACAACTCTGAAATTTAGTGCCCAAATTTTGTGATTTTTTTGTTGATTTTTTTGGTGCAATTTTTGTTAATTTTTTTTTTATGTTTTTGCTTATGAATTATTCCTAAACTTTGAATTTTTATTAGTTTCCCATAATGTTTCTAATTTCGTCCGAATTTCTCTATTTTTTTCCTGAATTACGAGGTGTACAGATATTTCAGAGCTGTTTCCCCCTCGGTGGTGGTGGTGATGCCGTGCTGTTTTATTGTTGCATTTGAGCTGCTGCTGGCGTGCTCTGCGCGGAAGCTGGTGGTGGCATCCTGTGACACGGGCGCGTGAGCACACTACACGACGTCCTGCGCTCTGCGCCGCGCGCTATACGAACCACCGCCGTGCCGTGTGTCCGGTCGCAGGTTCAACGCTCGCCCGCGGCGTGCACGCGACACGCTGTTTAGTGTGTGTGTGGCATACTGCGCATCGACGCAGTTTTTAGTATGAGCGACTTTCGTGATGCGCGCTATTGAGGGCGTGTCAAGGTCAACCTGCAATCAACATCATCTCAAATTTTAGCCAGTGCTTTTATTTTTATTTTTTAAAAATTAATTTGATTATAAAAATTAATTTGATTATTTATGAAAGGTCATTTAAATAAATCACCGATTGAGCCAATTTCGAGACGGGGAACAAGTTGATATGGTGCTGGAAAGCTTGGCACGGCACACCCTACCTCGGGCGGGTGTGCCTGCCCAGCAGCAGACGTGATGCCTGCCCTGCACAGCCCCGTACTACTAGGCACCAGGCTTGCATCCATGCCTACCGGTACTGTATAAGCAGAAGACATCAGGGGCTCCGTCAGCGAGCGTTGCAACTCAATACATATACAAGCTTGCAGTTTTGTATAATGCTGCCCGGAATCCGCCTTACGTTTCCGCGACGAGCGGCTCGCGCCTGCTGTCCTGAAGAGCTCCACGTTCGGCGATTACAGGAGGGTCGTCTGTTGTATTGGATGGATAAGGCCGGAAAGAGAGATGCGTCTGCCGTGGTGGCCGCGGAGCCAGCAGCCCTGATCCGCGCCTGATCCGGAGCCAATCTGATCTGATTCAAATCCAATCCCATCCGATATATATCCGACCCGATCGGCGCGTATCTCTGGCGGGGCGGGGCGCTCGCGGCGGGGCGGTATCGGCGCCATCGGCCGCGCCGCGACGGCCAATGTGGCCAATTTGAGCCACAAACAGTGAAAGGGGACGGCGCGCGCGCGCTATCTTTGCCCTAAGTAATTATTGCTCGGCTGATGGGGTAATAATTTCACCGTCGCTGATCACCCTTCCGACAATGGCCGCGCGCGGCGCGTCCCCGGTCGCCCCCTGCGGACCGCTGGGCCGGACCGGGCCATCCACCACAGTGTGCCCTCTTCCGGGCCGGGGCCGGGGCCGGGGCCGGGGCCGGGGCTGGCGGGGACCAGATCCGCGTCCAAAATGAATGGCCGTTTGGGATTCGTACACTGCGGCCCTGGACGCTGCTGCTGGCGCCTGCCTAGCCTGCTGCTCCCGGCTGCGCCCATTCACCATTATTTTACTAAAATTTTGCTGTAATTAACTGAAATTTTACTCTAATTCTAATTAAGTCTTAATTTAATTTTATTGAAATTTCACTGTAAATTTGTTAAAATTTTAATTTAACTGCACTGAAATTTCACTCTAATTTTACTGAAAGTTTACTGAATTTCACTCTGGGGGGAAAACGCACACGACACACGCTCTCAGGGCAAAATATCTGAATTGATACTGCTGGAAAGTATCTTACACAGCTAAATTATTATAGCGACGGCCATACCTAATGCATTAGCTATTTTGGCTAATGCATTTGTGTGTGTGTGTGTGTGTGTGTGTGTGTGTGTGTTTGTGGACTTTTTACGAACATCAATGACATAGTTATCGAAATGCCCGCGTGTCCACGGCGCGAGTACAACAAATGGAGTAGAGATGTCGTGATGACGCTCGCCCGCCCGCGCCCCGACTCCCAGTTTTACTTCATTCATTCATTCATGCAATCATCCGGGTGGTCTTTGTCTGTGTCGATTGTTTTGACGAGACAGTGCTGCACGATTGCTCTCTTTTTTATCTGTGTGCCCCTCCCTCTCTCTCTCTCTCTCTCTCTCTCTCTCTCTCTCTCTCTCTCTCTCTCTCTCTCTCTCTCTCTCTCTCTCTCTCTCTCCTCTCCCTCCCCCCTCTCTCCCCGTCTCTCCCTCTGCGTGGCGGCGCCGTCCTTGAGGGCTGCAGGCAAGCTGCAGGCAAGCTGCAGGCCTAACGCCTCGCGATGGGATGGAATGTGATGCGGCCAATCTGTCCCGTCCGTACGTCCTGTAAGACGCAACTTCACCAGCAGCTCGGTCTATAGGGCGATTCCGCGTAATGGTTTCGTCTGTCCTCGTTCCACTCATGGGCATGGGACGCGGACTTGCTGCCTGCTTTGCGGAGCGGTTTCTCTGCAAAGTGTGCCTTTGCTGTCCCGACCTTTGCATTGGACAAATAGACTCGCCCTCCCCCCGGAAACGACACTGTGAGAAATCCTTGTACCGGTACGGGAAAATTTTCCATGAGAGGTCTTGTACAATTACGATTCATATTGTAAACTTTTTTTAACTATGCGTATCAACTCATAATCGTTTGGTGAGCCAACAAAGTCGTAACGTGTAAAGTCGTACATGTACGAGATATGTTGTACGAGGGGGAAATCACTTGCGTAATAGCTCGTACACCCAGACCTGTAATAATTACGTAATAGAACGAAATAGCCCGTAATAGTGCGTAATAGCCTGCAATAGGGCGAAATTGGCCGCAATAGTTGCGTAATAGCGCGTAATAGAGCGTAATAGCAGCGTAATAGAGCGTAATAGCGCGTAATAGAGCGTAATAGAGCGTAATAGAGCGTAATAGCGTTGTAATGGCGCCTTGTGAGGATGAAGCGCTCGAGCTCGAGGCTGCACTTCGGTCTGTTTTAAAAGAACGGTTGGTTAGTTTGTGACCACATACACCGTTCTGTTGTCTCAGTTAAGTACTATTCCACATCCCCTTCCTAAATTAAAAAAATTCAATCTTTTCTTTGAGATTTTTGGCAAGAAAACTTACATCTTAGAACTCAACTACTTTTTCTGAATTGTCTAGTAGGTTTCACACAGAGCCATGGTTGAACATAGAAGTACATATCTTCTTCGAAGTGTCTAAAGAGATAAATTGAAGCATGGTCGTAGCATCAACTAGAAAACTGTAAAATAATGCACCATTTTAGTAGACACAATTGAATAATAGTAAATGTCACATCAGTACCACAACGATGATTTTAGGTCTAATTCTTTTAAACCGACATTGTTCCAAAAAGGTGACGCACTCTGTTCTTACATTACTTCCTGACGCACAGTCGTAAACAAACATACGCTCATCAGAAAAAATATTTTGCTTTGCGAAACGTGGTCATATTTTACAGAAAATATTTGTAAAAATTTTACCGTTAAAATATGGGAAAAAAGTCCATGAAATTTCTGTAGTGCATTTTACTAGCGTTCTGTAATTTTACAGACTGTGGTAATTTTACCATAAAAAGTCTTGGCATATAGTATACCCAGACATTTCCTGTAAATTTTTTGAAATTTTTTAACAGTGTGGTATCGTGGTCCCACCGGAAGAATAGCCTATCTCTCTCTCTCTCTCGCACTCATGGGCTAGCCTATACTTCCTTTCCATTTGGTGTGCTAAACTCTCTGTGGTCGCACGATATGATATATTAAGCAAGAGTGGGTATGCAGAAGTGTAGGGGTGAGTCGATCTGGCAGACCTTTCGATTTCAACTTTTGGATAGCATTAAAAAGTTTTGCATGGTTGGTTGCATTCTTCCCCGTCGGACGCATTTTCTTGAAGTTTTAGTTCTGCTGTGAAGCGGAACAAGGGGATAAGTTGACTTAGCCCCAAAATGAGATTTTTATGCCATGTTATAGTCAATTATAGGCTGCTTCTACCTTCAAAATATTACAGCAAAGAACCCCATAGGTTGGGAGATATAAGGGTTGGTAAAAGGAGATAAGTCGACATACCCCCTTTTAAAAATACATTTGTTCGCAGCAAAAGGAGGTAAGTCGACTTATCTCAAAAGTCTTTAAAATTTCAACTGAACAAAATGAGTTAAGTGGACTTGACTCCATTTGATTGAGATTTTTAAAAAAAGTTATGTCAACTTATCCCCTTTTGCACAAAAAAAATATGCAAGCATATTTCTTTTTATTCTGTAGTGGCACGACAGAACTGAGTTCCAGATTAGAAGTTGACGCAAGGAGTTCTAATATTTCTTTATTTTCTGTGAAGCTTTCGGAGTATCCTTTGCATTAAAGTTTGAGTTTAGACCTAGTTGTTATCTAATTGTATACCTTATTTGAACCAGAAAATTATTGATGAGGATTCACTACTATTGCCTTCATATTTTGTCTTCGATTCACTGAAAGATTTAAAAAGAGTAAAAAATGACATATTAGCGTATAACGACTTAGCTCCTTTTTTCAGAATGGCATAAGGAGGCAAGGCGACTTGACTCTTTATGCATCTTCTCATCAACAAAGTTAAGTAGACTTAGCTCCTTTTTCCAAGTTTTCAATGACTTAACTCTAAAGTCTCAACAAGTAAAAAGAGTCAAGTTGACTTGCTTCGTTATGTTGTTGATGGTAAAAGGAGTCAAGTCCTGTATCTCAGCGTAGAAGCATGACACTGAAAAAATCATTAAAGAAGTAATATCCTACATGGAATTGCATTTTAATATTATCATAACATTTTTGAAAAGTTACGTACCAATAGTTTTTTCAATTTCCTGAAAAGTATGGGTTTTGGACTTAACCCCTTGTTCCGCTTCACAGCAGAGTTGTACTGGTTGACTCATTTACTGGAAAGAGCAGCAAATGAACGAAGAGTAGTGTCATGCACGCAAAATATCCTCGTAAGAGCAGCGTAATACTTGTGTAATAGCTTCGTAATAGCTTTGTAATAGCCGTAATAGCTTTGTAATAGCGGCGTAATAGCCGTAATAGCGGCGTAATAGCCGTAATAGCGGCGTAATAGCCGTAATAGCGGCGTAATAGCTGTAATAGCTACGTAATGGCCGTAATAGCGGCGAAATAGCCGTAATAGAACGTAATGTGTAATAGTTCGTACACCCTTTCCCGAAGTGATTTCCCCCTCGATGTTGTACATAGTGAATTACAAAATATATTGTACATCTACGGAAATATTTTTCACAGTGGATATTGCGAGGAAGGTGCCTTCGTACCAATAAGATTTCACGATGAAAATTTGATATAATACGAAATAATCGCGAGAAAATGTGTGTGGAAATGTCGCTATATCACAGAGTGTACGGATACAGAAAACTGTAATAAACCTGATACATATTTTTTTTTTCAGGGTGCAGGTATCAGGAGCTGATATCTGTTTTTCTCCTGTTCCATGCAGATCTTCAAATGCTGTATTAGCAATTGTACTGGGCGCCACTGCGATAAAATGGAAAAAGCCAACAAAAAGGGGGCTCTTAAAGAGGAGGCAGCAGTGATGTCAACAAAGACAATGATAATCAGTGTTTGAACAAACTTAGGATCAACCAACAGGTGGGTTTCAAAGAATCATGGGTTATGGATGCCAGAGAGAAGGAATAGATGCGATGGCCGGTGGCCGCAACACCTTGGCCCAAGCAACCGCATGTTGCCTGACTAAAGATGGCTGCACAATAATCGATTTCGTGCGACAGTCACGTGATTTGGCTTTCCAAATTCAATATTATAAATTATTCATTGAAATTGTTTGTCCTTTCATTAATAATTACCAATAGAAGATTTGATTAGCTCAGAAAGTGTGGCATAGAGATATTTCTGTTCTCTTTTTTACCAAGCCGTTTTGTGTGCGCATTTAGTATAAAGGTGCTACCAGAATGAAGTAAGAAATCTCTGTATTTCTGTCCTTATTTAATAACAGAGACAACAATTTTGGAATAAACAAATTTATTTAACAATTTTCGTTTAAGGACGGCTCAGAACACCGAAACCTGTGCAAAAGGCCCTTTTCTCACGCATGAATTACAATTTCAAGTCTATTCTCAAATCAAAGGAGCTGATATCTGTTTCTCTCCTGTACCATGCAGATCTGCAAATGCTGTATTAGCAATTGTGCTGGGCGCCACGTGCCTTCTCTTCATCATCTCTTGGTGGTGGCCAGAATATCAGGGCCGGCCCAGAGGCCTGCAAGTATTCAATACATTTCTTACATCACGAACAACTTTCTGGTTCAGAAACAACTGTCTCAACGACCATTAACAGGTAAGTGACTAGTAGGGCCATGTAGCAAAGTTAAAAATTTGTGTTTTGGGCTCCCCTAGTGGGGGCCTAAAAAACTCACGGGCGTGAGCGCTAAGGTGGGGGCCTAAAAATTTAAAGTCACAAAAATCATTGTGTACATTTTCGATAATTAATCCCCTCGCTCGCACCCGCCAGGGAGAAGCCCCCGCGGTTGCCTTAGCCGGACTCGTTATTCCTGCCGATGAGCAGTCGGATCATAACACTTTGTTCCCGTCCGTGGCGTGCCGTGCGCTCGCTCTGCCGTATAGTCTCCTCGGCGCGCCGCCCGTTTTGATGATGCATCTTTGTTGTACACCCGGCGTATAGTGTGTGTACAGGGGCTGCGTGCGAACCCAACAACAACGTGGAGCTCGCGTGCGCGAGCGCGGGAGCAGGAGTGGTGGCGTGCGAAACTTGTGTGCTCTCGCCAATATCTCAATGCGGCCGCGGCTCCTCGCTCGATGGCCTGCTGCAGATAGAGGCCGTACAGCGCGTGTAGCGTGCTGCTGCTGCCGCGGACGGGACAGCAGATCTGTCCGCTTGTCCTTAGGCGCATTATTGCGCGCATACCGCTCCGCTCCGGGCTGACATGCCACACTCTTTGTAAAAAAACAAAACAACAAAAAAATAATTCAACAAAATTATTTGAGAAATTCTAGAAACTCGTCCACGGATAGCGAAACGAGCTGGTATACGTATTGTGCCGGCGGCTCGGCGCCCGCCGCAGATTTGTGACCATGGCGTGAAGAGATGCGCGCGGCGCATGTGGGGATAAGAGAGGCCCACGGTGTACATAATGGGGCTGACCGCGTCAAAACACTCCGTCTGGCGCCCATTATCCGTCCTGGCGCCGCCCGCCCGCCCTGACCAGCGCGGCGCTGCCGTCTCGTTAGCGATACACGCTCCCTGCTGAAGACGACAGCGACGGACAACAGAGAGAGAGAGAAAAGAAGAAAAACTAAGAGGAGCGATCCTGAAAATAGCCTCATTTCCATGTAACCTTGCCATTGTACCTGACTGTGACACCCGGGGCGCGCCCAGCTCCGTCACAAAGCGGCCCCATCATCCTACCCTGCCCCGCCGGTGGTGGTGGCCGGTAGGCTGCTGAGCGCATTGTGCGACCGATATCAGCCGCCGCGACACACGATAACCGCACGATATCCACGTAACAAGCGCTGCCCGCCAGTGATTGACACCCAAGTTTATTGATGCATTTTGTGCCGTTGTTTGCGGTATGAATACGCAAAACTGTTTTTTCTTCTTCTTTCTTTCTTTCTTTCCTTTTTCACGGTTTTCTCATATCTTTTCTTGTTGAAGATCGCTGCTTGGTCTAAGATGGCTGTCGTCGGCGTGCAGTTTGTGTGCGTGTGTGTGTGTGTGATGGACCTGGTGCAAGCACGTGGCCGCAGGCGATGTGCGAATACCGATAACGCGCGCGCAGGCCGGCCTGGCCGGGTCCCGCCGACCACAGCCTCTGCTCGATTGCAATCTGTGGCGTGGCGTGGCTTTGGCCCGGTGCGGTGTGGTGTGCTGGTGTCCTGTTGGTGTTCGCACCGGGCCTGCTGCTGCTGCTCGCTCATCGGGGAGGAAGCAGAGGGGGTTCTTCTTGTCGTCGTGCATATAGCGGCGCGCCCCCGGCCTCGCCTATCGCGTAGCGCAGCAAAAGTCTGCAAAATCGCCGCGCGAATCTATGACCGATCGCGCGAGTCAGCACAGTCCGCCTCCTCGCGTGCATGGTAAGACGTAGTCTCCTCTTCCCCTGCAAGGTACCATCAAACGATGCGGTCAGTCAGTCATAGTCGCGGCCGCGGCCGATCCGTCGGATTTGGCGATTTTGTAGAGCTCTGCCTTATATTGGGGCGCATACAGTTGTCGTATAGGCTACTTTGCGTGATCCGCTTGAATTTTATGGATAATAATACATGAAATTTCTGTGAGGGGTTTGCACCGATTTGTTGTGCGGACCGGCCGCTCCGCGCCACGCACACCCGACCGGAGGGGAGAGAACTCTGAATTTTGGTGTACACATTTTTGAATTTTTGTGATTTTTTTGTGTATGAAATTTTATAGGATTTTCGTTAATTTTCACTTAAATTTCACAATTTTTTATGAATTTTCATGATTTTTTTCTATTTTTTCTGAATTTTCCGGAATACGAGGTGTACTAAAATTTCAGAACTGTTTTCCCCTCGGCGCCGGCGCGTATGGTCGGTTCGCGGATCCGAAGCACGCCTGGACAGAACCTCCTCTAGCCTGGTGGGGATTTTTCTGCTTGTTATTCCCCTCCCGCCCGCCGTTCATTTTTATTATACTCCTCTGAGCGGGGCGAGGTGGGGCGCGTCGCCGCTCTTTCTGTGTTGTTGAGCTGCCCCACTAGGAGGATCTACGCCCCGCCTGCATGCGTGTTGAAAGTACATATAGATAAGGCACAAATTTTTATTTTCATTCCACTTTCAGTTTTTTATTGTTTCAGCTGTCACTGACTGCAAGTATCTGCGCTATGTTACCGTAGGCACAGAGAGTTTAATATCTCTTACAAAGCTGAAGGTTTTTTTTTTCTTTTTTTCTAATTGTTTTTGTTAACTTTGAAAACATGGAAAACCAACGCGTTTACCGTGACGACAAAAAAATCCATTTCCGCAAATTTGAAATTAAGTGCAAGACATTTTTTCGAAACGCGCGCTCCACTTTGGTGCGATGCTACGAGGGCAGGGCAGGGCTGTGTCGTTGTGTGTGTGTGTGCATCGGACATGCAGCAGGGTGGAGTGCCGCGGCGACGTGGCGCCCGCCACAATGGAGCGTATTACTACTTTGTGATGCTGCGGCTAGCGCGCCATGGCGCCGCAGCGCTATGCAATGCCGCCGTGCCTGCCTAGGCGCCCCCAAGACCTCTTAGGAGCCTTGGCGCGCGAACGAGAGAGAGAGAGAGAGAGAGAGAGAGAGAGAGCGAGAGAGAAGGGCTGAGGGAGCTGGGCAGGGAGGGCACCGTCCCGTCCCGCGGCCGCCGGGCTCTCTGGAGGAGACAGGCCCTCCCGGCGCGAAGAAGCCTCGCCGCGCCCCTACGGTTTGTGGTCCGCGCGGCCGAGCCGTGCCTCTTTGTTGTCCTGTACCGGTTTCTCAACTCCTTCCCTCTGCCTCTCCACCCTCTTTCCTCTCTCTCCCTCTCTCTCTCTCTCTCTCTCTCTCTCTCTCTCTCTCTCTTCATGTTGAGCTCCACCCCTTCTGGGAGCCACCCCCGCTCCGCCCCGTAGGAAGCTGCGGCACTGCGCGGGGCGGGGCGGGGCGGGGCGCGCGCGGCTGTGACATCCGCGATAGCATCGCGCTCAATGGTATCTAGATGAGCGACGGGCCGCGGTTTGATGTCTGTCTGTCTGTCCGTCCGGCCGTCTGTCTCTCAGTCTGTTTGTCTGTGCCTCCACGCTCCGCCACGTCACAATATCAACCCGCAGACGCGGGGCGCGGGGAGGAGCCCGCGAGGACACACATGGGGTGGCCCGGGGGAGAAGGTGGAAGGGCGGACTTTTTATGACGTTAAGTTGAATCATTTTGAGAAAATATGAAATTTTTTAGCCGATTTTCGTCTCTAAGTCCCTAGGCCCGGTTTATGAGTACTTATTTCATCTCGGAACACAGATCTAGATCTCTTACGGATGTGAAACTCATACCATTCTCAATTGCAAATGCTCGTCTTAGTTTCAAACAAATGTCCGTTAATTTTCAAGCTGAATAGTGCGTCGTCCTCGTTTAGCTTCAAACCTTCCCGATACCCCGCGTGGTCCCCGTCGTCCTGTTCAAGTGCAGCGCGGTGGTGCGGGCTGGGGTCCGTCGGTCCGGCCCGGTGACCTGTCGGATGCACTCGCCCGCACTCGCCTCTCCAGCGTCCGGGGCCGGACCAGCAGGCTGATGACACAGACGAGCCCTCTCTCCTCGCGCACTGTCTCTCTCGCACTCATGGGGAGCGCCGTGTAGGTGCGAGAGAAACAGAGAGCGCTCTTTCGAATCAGTCTGCAGCAGGCCCCTCTCTGTTGCACTGGTGGCGCTGGGGTGGCGCCGCCGCGCTGCGCGGGTGGGTCTGCCCTCCTCGGGGGCGCACTTGCGGACGTGGCGGTGGCGCGGCGGGGCGGGGCGGGAGCCCTCCGATGGACCTGCCTGCCTATACAGTAGGGCCGCTCCGCCCCGCCCCGCCAGGCTGGCAGACAGCCTGCTAGGCTAGGTCTTCTCTGTAGCCACGGGGACCCAAACCCCTTTTGTTTGCGTCCCTATGTTCTGCCCCGCCCCGCCCCGCCGGCCAGGCGAGCTCACCGCGCGGCTTGGCGGGGCGGGGCGGACCCGCCTGGCGGTTTGGGGAGGCCCGGCGCGGCGCGGCCGCGGGTCGGGCTGGTTGGGCCTCATGCCGTATAGATCGGCCCCAGTGGTGGAGATTTTCCGGTCCAGCGGCGGCGGCCGGGCCAGACCGCAGCAGCAGCAGCGCGTCGACCGCAAGTGCCATATCCTGGTCGGTTCAGCGAAATGTGTCGTAACTGCCGGTATCTGATGGGCGTGCGTGTACGAGGAGAGCGAGAGAGAGAGAGAGAGAGAGGGGGAGGGGGAGGGGGAGAGGGAGAGGGAACAAAAGAGAATTTGATCAATTAAAAGAACGGCCTGCGCGGAGAGACTCGCGGTCACACAGCCTGCCCACCTCGCGGCCCCGGGTCACTGGGCATGCGGTCCGCGCCCCACCCCACCCCACCTCACCTCTCCCCGCCCGTGCCCATAGTGCTCTGGCCGCGGTGCTCTCGCCGTTCCTCGGAATCATGACTGGGAGCCCAGCGCGCGCAACGTAGCGCCCCGCCCCGCCCCGCCCCCGGGCCTCTCATTAAAACAACGTCAACCGGACTCTCAGCCTTCACCGATCACTGTGGGCCGGGCGGGGCGGGCGGGCGGGATGGAGCGGCTGAGTCGTGACGTGCTTTCTCGCGGGGCTGTCGTGCTGCAGGAATCGTCGTGTAATCATTCACGGACCACCTGATACATATTTTTTTTTCGGACTTGCTGTTTTTTCTTTTTTTTTACCTTTACTTTATTGTAATACGCGCGGTGCGTCGTATGAATATTTTATTTTTAAAAAACGTCAGTTTGCGCGGACTTGATGAAAATGACGCAACAGATATCACTTAACGAGTGATTAAGTATATGTGCCGCTAAAATCTTGTTAACTTATTTTCAAGTACACACTAAGAATAAATTTCACCTACACATACCAGCATATTGAATCGCAGAAGCGAAAAGATCTCTGTAATGTGTGAACAAAATAGTTTTGTGCGGTGGCGATGCTGCGGATGTCGCGGCCATCGTGTTCAATGTGCAGAGGGACGCCCCAGATCCGAAACCACATTGTCGCCGCCGCCCCGTACGCCCCCCCCCCCCCCCCCGCCCGGCGCCCCGCGTGTCGCCCCTCCTAGACCTCCCTCTGTCACCCCGTGCTGGCGGCGGGGCGCGTCGCCAGGTGCGATATGTGCGGCGGGGCGTGGCGGGGCGTGGCCGGGTAGAAGAAAGGGCCCGGGTGGGCCGGGCTGGGCCGCGGAGGTGTCACACCTGGCGCCTCCTGGCCCGCGCCCGCGCGCTCTGCCACACCGGCCGGCCCGACCTGGGCCACCCGGGCCTATCTGATGGGCTTATCTTGTCGACGGTGTTGCCAAACCGCACTTGCGGTCCGTACCGCAGCCCGGCGCGGCTGCAGCCCTCCGCTCTCCCGTCCACTTAAACCACCCTGGCTGCTCCTCCTCCTCCTCCTTCTTCTGTGCGTCGTGTGTCGCGTGTCCTTTTTGGCGCGTGTTTTATGTCTGCGATCTCTATACTTTTCCTTCGTTTCCTGATCCCTCGCCTCCTAAAATTCCGTTTCTTCTTTGCAGTGTATTCCTCTCTGGCGCCGTGTCGTGCTTGATGGCGCCAGTCGTCGTGCTCGCGGTGGTCTTCCCCGGCGGGCGCTCCGCCCCGCCCCGGACGTGGCGGTGAGTAGCCATCAGCGCTGCCCGCCCCGCCCCGCCCCGCCCCGCGCAACTAGACAACCCGCTTAGCATAGATAGCGGCGCGGTGCTCCTGCAGCCCGGCCCGGAGGATCGCCTTGTCTAATGTGCACTCGCCCGCTTTACTTCCTTCCTCACGGCCAAACTTATCTATGATTTATCATCAGCATTCCTATCTGGATGGGCGCGCGCGCGCGCCTTTTTTTTCAATTATTTATTGCATCTACTTGCTGCCTGTTTACCACGTATTTTTCAATTTTACGAAAAAAGAAAACTAACGGAAAGAAAATTATCTCGATGGGTATGATTATAACGACGTGCATCTCTAGGCGTTCGTTCAGGTTCGCTCGGCCGGGCCGGGCCGGCGGGCGGGCAGGCGCCGCCTCCTCGCTGCGGGACGGGGGGCCTGGCCTGGGGCCTGGCGGACGCGAGCGCGAGCCGAGGAGGGGCCGAAGGCGAGCCGAGCGGCGCGCGGAGCCGAGCGGCGCGGCCGCAGGAGCGGGCGATGGGGGAAGGGTGGGGGCGCCGCGGGGCGCGGGGGAGAATTTACGGCCGCCATTTTGTCTGCCGGTGGAGGGTCTGGCGGGAGGGCGGGGCGGGAGGGGGCGGGGTCGCCGGCCGCCTATTGGCTGCGGGATGTACGCTCCAGGGTGCCATTCGCTATCGACCGTGTCGGGTCGGGAGGGAGCGGGGCGGCGCGGTGGGAGGCGGCGGAGGCGGCGGCGAGGACCAGGACCTCACCTCGGTGCTGGCGCTGCCGCGCTGCCGCCCGGGCCGCCGCCGCAACAGCTGTGTCACGGCCGTCCCGTCACTGCCAGGCCAGCGGATCGGGCCGCACCGGGCTGGGCGGGATGCTGCGCTGGACCGGACTGCTCTCCTCCGCTCCGCGGCCAGGCGTGCTGCCGCGCCGCACCGCGCCCCATCCCTCCTCTCTCGCTCTCTCGCGGGTGCGCCCCGCAACCCCGCACTTCGACATCGAGGGGCTTAACATCTCTGAAATTGTGGTATTCAGAAAATTTCAGAAGAGTTTAGGAAAATTTTGAAAAATATTTAGAAAATTCAGAAAAACAATTCAGCAAAAAAAAATTCAAACCTGGGTAAAATTTAAGCAAAGGTTCACAAATTTAATTAAAATTCACAAAAAAATACAAAATTTGTACACTAAAATTTAGAGTTGCAACCCCTTCGCTCGACGATCTCAAGCTCTAACTCATACTTACCCACTCACTTACACACTCAATCACTCTTTCACTTACTCACTCACTTACTCACCCACTCACCACCCACCCACCCACCCACCCACCCACCCACCCACCCACCCACCGACACTGTACTTATCAAGGGTCTACCACTTTGAAAATCTGCGTACGAAGATTATAATCAGTCACGATTATGGTGATTATCAATGATTATTTAAGATGATCTCTAATATATTTGCTGATTACTGGCCAGTAATCACGCAATTTTTAATAAAATTTGATAATTTTTGTCATAAGTTGTCAAAATTTGTCAATATTTTGAAATTGTAGATAATGATTATCTGATTATCAATAATCATCTAGAGGGGTGTGCGAGGATTAGGTGGTAGACCCTTGGTGCTTATGCTCACGTGGTGCATTTTTATTGCATTTACGTTCCACCCTTTCCATCGGACAGAGTCGATCAACACAACAACGTCACTTTTTCGTTTCCGTGAACGTGTCTTAGTGGCGCGGCAGGGAGAATGCGGCGCAGTGTTGCGGGTTTGCCTATCCCTACCACTCACGTAGTGTTGGCGGCGCAGGCAAGACCCAAAAGCTTATGCGGTTGTGTTATTCATCAATGCCAGCAGCAGCAGCGACTGCGCGGACGAACTGTTGGACGTGTTTCATGAAAGGCGGCAGGCGGGGGCGGACCCGGGCGTGGCGGCCTGTCTATGACTGTCATTCATGAGGTGGGCTATTTCAGTCCGCGGAAGAGCGGCCCGGCCCGCCCTGGCCCGCCCGCCGGCGGTATGGCGCGGTGTCAACCCTTGCCCTGCGCCCTAAGAAGGGGAAGGGGGCCGCCGTCCCAACCGCGCGCGATTCTCAATCGCGATAAAACTAGCGCACACATACACACACTCGACAGCTTATTTCGTGAGGGAAGCAGAAGACACTCATTACTCCCATGACGGATCCATTAATACCCGCGGCCGCGGGCGTGAAGGGAAAAGGACCCGTTTAAAAATAAAAGTTCCGAGACTAGTACCTTTTTTGTTCCGAAAGAGCCCGAAGGCTCGCGGGCTGTTCCGCAAGTAGCCCGTGAGCCTCTCGGGCTAGTCCGGATTCAGCCCTTCATCGGGCTGCCAGGCGGCGGGCTTGTCCGAAACGAGCCCCTGAGTTAGGAGCCTTGCCCGATTGTAGCCCGATGCTATCGGGCGTGTTCCGTAAACTGCCCAGCCCGGTCAACGTATAGGTACAAACCCGAATTCTATACCGAACTCCGGACGCCAGATCGACGGAAAGTCCTTCCCCGCTGTTAATCCCCTCTGGGTGAGCTCAGGTATCCCGGGGTGAGGGGAGGGGGAGGGGTGCGCTGCACAGGGCACGGGGATTAACCCAGCGGCGGTGTCATCGGCTACCTGCTATTAGCTGTTGGTCGGTTAGTCACTGGTCAAGAGCTCCTCGCTCGCCCGCCGCCCGCCTCCTCACCTCACTGAGGGAGGAGTCCGGACCGGAGTCCTCAGTCCGACAGCAGCTGTCGTTGTGTGAGGATGTGTCGCTGACGCTGAGCGCATGTCTTTGGAGCAGACATGCACTGGTTGTACTTTTTCGTGTCTTTGTTTTTTTCAGTAATTACTCGTGCGGACCGTATGGAGAGATGTATATGTATAGTTGTGTATGGCAGGACAAGTTAGCACAGCTCGGGTAGCAGCAGTCACCACGGAGCACACGGAAAGTGCAGGCTTCTCGCGCACGGCAACGGGCGGGTTGGACTAGAGCAGCGCGCTGCCGTGGAGGACGCGGAGGGACTTCTTGTGCACGGCAGCGGGTTCGAGCTGGCGCAGAGCGCTCCTTGGTGTGCTCCGGGACGGGCAGCGCGCCGTGCGGACGAGCCGGACCAGCTCAAGCTATGCTTGGCGTCATGAGAGAAGGGCGCCCTGGAGAAGTAGCAAATGTACGGCCGAACGCTGCTTTTGCACCTGGGGAACCAGCTGGAGGGCGAACGAATACACTTATAACCGTTTCTATTATCAATTTGGCATCACAAATGTTCAATACACATCACTGCGAAGTCGGTTTTTTGATCCGAGCAGTGAGAGGAGTGTGCTGGACGTGTCAACACACCGTACGACCCGCGGACGGGGAGGCGGCCGGGCTGGCCGCCTGCCGTCTGTCCGGGCGGGCTCGCCTGGCTGGCTGCCTGACTGGGCGGCGCGCTACTGCGCATGCACCACACGCTCGTTTGTTTTCTCCCTCGTTGCGATGTTTGAGTGTTGAAGCAGACTACATCAGGGATCGGGGTTGGCCGGGTGGGCCGTTTGGGCTCGTTTTACTTTTAATCATTAAATAATAATAAGAAAGTTGTGGCTGGTAAGGTTAGTGTCGGAAAGATTAATACCCTCCCAGTCTTTATTCGTCAGTTGACCGTTGATTTAATGAAATTGCCATTACAGAATGGACTCATCTTTCGTTTCTGATGACGGTTCTTTTCTTCAACCAACAACAACTTCTACACCACGGAAGAAATGTATGCTATGTCCACACTGTGGCAAGAAGTACATGTTGAAACATTACCTTAATAAGCACGTACTTGAAAAACATTCGGATGAAGGTATGTTGTAGTCAAAATAAGAGGTTATCATTCCTCGTCCTTTACCTTGCCTACACATTCACGATGCATTGTTTAGTTTGATTAATCTCTCAGTGGCTTAAATATATGTTACTTTATTTCAGTCAATAATAATGATACTCAGAACGTGACCCAGCTTCACTTAGATGCAAGTGACTTATCTTTTAATATCCAAACAATAAGTGACACCTCAAACACTTTTAAGAAACCAGCTCCACCAGTGAAGAAAACACAGAGTTCTAAAGTTCAAAAGAAAAAAAAATTTGTTTGTACTTACTGTTTGAGAGCATATGTGTCTGAAACAACAATGAAAACTCACATGAGAATTCATACAGTGCAAGGTAATGTATTGTTAAGTATCATTTAGGATTATTACACCAAATTTTATATCTGTTTATCATACAGTCATTCATCAAAAAATAATGATGCACTACTTTATTGTTGCAGTTGCTGCTGCTCGCTTTCCGGACTCTCAGGAAATTCTTGCCCATGCAGAGGATATTGGACAAAAAGCATTAATAAAAGTTGCCAACTCCCCTAGTTATGGCTGTGCTGGTCAGCTTTTCAAGGAATTAGTGGGTCATGTTGTTGCATCAAGCAATTTTAATGATTTCAGTGTAACTCTTTTGAAAGAAATGGTGACAGTGATAGAAACTAAAAAGTGTATGATGCCGTCTGCTCTTTTGAAGGCTCTTTCCGATGAAATGGAAAATATTTTGTGCAATGAAGAACTATACAATTACTGCCTAGATTTACTTGAAGTGTCTGCTTTTGATTATGATGCCCAGTCACAGTTCATGGTTGAATTTATGTTAAATTTTCTGACAGAGGTATTCACATTTATATCTGCTTCGTTCCGTAAACATTATGAGCGTCCTTTGAAACCCATGCCTGATCTTGACGTTGAAGACAGACAGGTAATATATTATATTGCTGGATCCATTATGAGAGGATACTTAAGAATTGCATACAGACACAAGAATAATTCAAAGTGGCAAAGTGTGTGTTCTGTATTGCAAAGTCATGTGTTATCAGCTGAGCCGCTAGGTGATATTGATGCTGCTTGGACTAGAGATGTTGACAGAGGCTCGTTGCTGTACATAAACATGGCATGCCAAAAGTTTTTTTTAAGTCTTACCAAAGTTGTGTATGAAAATGAGAAAAGTGATGGGTCGATTGATTTTAACCAAATAATTGGTATTGTAAGTAAGACTGACATAAGTGTACAGTGGGATAATGTTATTAAAGATGCACTTTCTCAAGAGTTATCTGTCGGTCTAATGACAGATGTGGTGCAATGCTTTTGCAAGGCTTGTGGTCGAGGCATAGCTAGGAGGAGACTGAATGCCATCAGAGAAAAGCCAGTGATTTCTATGCCTACCCGTCACACAGTTGCAAGTAGGAAGAGATAAGACTACAATCTGTTGATGAGTATTTTTAGTTGTCCTCTATTCTAAATATTTATGTTATATTTTATATTGTGTTTTGTTGTGACTGTGCTGCCCTGCTGTGATAAGTCATATGTTTGGTGTCAAAGTTTATTCATTATTGTAAGATGTTGAGGCAGAGGATAACTTGTAGTTTTACAAGTAGTTACATTATTTTGATTCTTGAACCAGTTTCTTTTTATTTGCAGTTAGTTCTATAACCACTAGAACATTGGGTTCAAAGTTTGTTTTGTTTTTATATTTTACTAGCTTGTTTAGTGTGAGCCTAATGGTTTGACATTCACTTGACTTACTTTTGTTACCAATTTAATTTTAGAAAAATGAGTGATGAAAAAATTACTGTGATTTTTTGGTTTAAAGTGTTGCAAAGGTTTTATGTTCCTGATTTTATGACATGGTTGGTGTTTTATTTAAATCTATGCTCTTAAAGAAATACAAATATATTATGCACTGTAATTTCTATATTCAATGTATCCTTATACAACAATAAAAAATGTATACAAGACAATACATAATATTTACATGGCTATTTCCAACAAATCAAAAATGTAAAGAACTGAAAGAGAGTCACAACACAGCAATTAAATGGAAATTAAAGTTCCATAAACTTGGGGATATGCCTTGATTTTAGTTTGGGGAGCTTCTCAGTAGTAACTTTCACTATTTCAGCACATTCAGCAGAATTCCCTTTCCGCCTCTTCATTCCCATTTCTCCAATTAATTCTAATGCATTAGTGCGTTTCAGAACTTGACCTAGATTAGGATTAGTACTACCTCCTTGACCAGCCCGCAACTTGCTGAAATGTTGTTCGAGCGGATCTTGGGTGAAAACTCTTGCATTTATGAATGAGGCACCTTGCTCAAGCATAAAGGTAACCAATGGTCTAAAAGCAAGAGTAGTCATGTAAATTCCTTTCAGTGTCTGCCTACTCAGAAGCCGTTTGCTCACATGTACATCATCTTCATCAGGTGGACCCCCTTCATCGATTACACTTTCATCATTGTCTCCATTGATGTTTGAGCAAGAGGTATCAGTGGTCACATCATGGTTTTTAGCTTCCATTTCCCATTCCTCTAAGTAAGACAAAAAATTATCCAACAAATCAAATCGAGGGTCAGAAACAGAAGTGTAAGCTGCAACATTGGGTTTGTTCTTCTTTTTAGAAATAGCAGAGTGAGCACCATTAAGACAATCAAACCAATCGTTGACTTTGTCAATAAACAGCGCAGTTTCCTTCACTTCTGGCCACCCCTGGGATAATAAATCTAATGATACAGTCTTGCTCAGAACTTGCCCAGCATATTTTACTTTCATGCGTGCATAGCTGTCAGAAAATACATTCATGGGGTTCAGCTTAAAAGATTTTCTCAGAGTTTTGCCACGCTTTGATTCATACAATTTGACAATGTAATCCCATGAAATACGGCTATTGTTCTTCACCATTTTCCTTCTGCTCCGCTTATTATCCCAACGGGAATTCAAAAAACAATTCCTTATTGTTTTAAGTAGGTGTGGGACGTCTGACAAGAAGAATAATTTCCTGTGCCTAGCACACTTGTTCACCGTATCAAACACGGTGCCACTGGGATGAGAAGAGGCAGGTTTATGGGATTGAATAAATGCTCGGTTTGTCGAAGAGCCATCACACACAAACGCAACTATAGCTATTCCACTCCGCTCAAGGGCACCTACAACTTGCCATGTCCATATTTTCATCTGGACAGCAGACATATTACCTACTGCATAGGTGGCAACAACATCCTTTAAACCATTTGTAACTCCCTTTACCATATAAACCATTACTTTACTGGCAATAGTTCTTTCAATTTCCTTGTCAGAGTTATCTAAATGGGCTTGCAGTACTTTAAGTTCAGCGTCAACTTCATCAAGGGAAGTGAAACCAATCATCTTACCACTGGACTTTTGGAAGACTAGATTTTGAGATATGTAAAGTTCATCACCCATTAAAACATGAAATTTTTTGTGATCTTCTTTCTTACCGGTTTTTTCATTAATTTTATTGGATAACTCTTGTACCTTCTCAGATAACTTTTCAACTACTTTTCCATCAATGCCTTCGACAGCCGGTTTGACATGAGAGTAATCAAACAGCGTTCTGGTACATGGAAGCTTGATCATACCGGTGTCTCGAAGGAGTTGATATGCTGCTGGAGATGTCAGATGGATGGAAAGCGCAAAGCGTATCATTGTAGGGTGCCACCTCATTCCCACTGCATTCTTTTGCTGAGAGGCCTTAACTTGCTGCTGAAGAAATATTGATTGAGCAGGCGTCACTTTATCACTGTTGTCAAGAATATTTGAAAGGACCGCAGATAAATTTTCTTCAATTGTAATGGCTTCTTTCTTAATCAGCTCTTGCATATGCTCCTGAATACGAGTCAATTTCTTCTTTGTATTAGACATTTCTCTTTGCAAGTTTGCCAGTTTATTTAACTTTTGATCCTCAGATAGCAAAATGTTTTTGGTAAATTTCTTGGGCTCCAATGTAGCAGCTGCAGCAGCTCTCCTCCGAAGAGGTATAGCTAGTTTACAACAAGCAGCACATCGCCACTTAGAACACTCAACTAGCATAGAACACTTCAGAGATCTGAAAGTTTCAACATAGCGAACTTCACCATACACCTCTTTCTCTCTTTCACCAAGAGGACAGTCTGACCAAACTTTTTCATATCGCATATCATCATAGCCACTACAAATTTCCATTAAACGTACATTGTTTACAATAGTTATTATTCTATCTACAAATTCATTTACAGTATCAAATGCTAAGGGGATAAAAGGCTGAACATGATGAAGATATGGATCAATCTGCACTGGCTGATTGTGAACAAACAATTCAACATCACCTTTGGAAGAAAATTGGACACATCTTTGAACTGCCTTATTTGTACCAGGGGACAAACACATAACATGAAGTGCCTCCATTTCCACCTTTGAAATCCACTGACGATGAAGAAATGCATTCACCTTCTTGTTCACCAAGTTCAGAAGTTCTGATGTGGAGACTATTTCTTCTGTAATTGCTGTAGAACTACTAATATAAATGGTGTCATATTTAGTTGTGCATGAAGAAGTCTCAGGGGTTTTGGAGTAGTTTTGCACCCCAGAGTCTTGCATTCCAAAATAAGTATGATCGCTGTGAAGCATGCTACTGACTGTGGCCTGCAAACAACATCACAATAATTAGAAAAATAGGAGTAAACAAACTATAGGTTTCACAAAAATTTTATTACCTCTGGAGTAGAGTCCTCTGGAAGAAATATGGCATGAAAGTCGGGAATAGAATCAGCACATTCCGGATTTTCCTGAAAATAAAATTTAAGTATACATTACGACATCAAAACTGATCAAATTGTTTATGAACGAGCGAAGTACACAACATGAACCTAACCTTGTCACAAGTGTCGATGGTTTCTGGTTCCTCATTGCTGCTAGTAATTTTTTTTTCGTAACGACGCCCTTTGCGTTTCGTTAGTCGCTTTCTCCTCGAAATTTTGGGAGGCATAATGGCAGACAAACAATTTTAACAATGATAAATCAAACAGGAAGCAGCCAGAGCCAGAAGGAGCGACCGATTCTGTAATGGCAATTTCATTAAATCAACGGTCAACTGACGAATAAAGACTGGGAGGGTATTAATCTTTCCGACACTAACCTTACCAGCCACAACTTTCTTATTATTATTTAATGATTAAAAGTAAAACGAGCCCAAACGGCCCACCCGGCCAACCCCGATCCCTGATGTAGTCTGCTTCAACACTCAAACATCGCAACGAGGGAGAAAACAAACGAGCGTGTGGTGCATGCGCAGTAGCGCGCCGCCCAGTCAGGCAGCCAGCCAGGCGAGCCCGCCCGGACAGACGGCAGGCGGCCAGCCCGGCCGCCTCCCCGTCCGCGGGTCGTACGGTGTGTTAACACGTCCAGCACACTCCTCTCACTGCTCGGATCAAAAAACCGACTTCGCAGTGATGTGTATTGAACATTTGTGATGCCAAATTGATAATAGAAACGGTTATAAGTGTATTCGTTCGCCCTCCAGCTGGTTCCCCAGGTGCAAAAGCAGCGTTCGGCCGTACATTTGCTACTTCTCCAGGGCGCCCTTCTCTCCTGTTGGCGTGCTCCGGGACGGGCAGCGCGCCACGCAGAACCGTGTCCAGCAGCCCAGCGCTCATCCGTATAGAATAGTTACGCATCACACATAAGTGGAACATTCGCCAAATTATGCATCCTACAGAGGCCATCGAAGTATATCTACACGCTAAATGTTTCAGCACTCTGGAAATCCATGTTTACGAATGTCGCACACTTGCAGGTGTGCGAGGATTCATTTGTGGGGGTGGGATGGGAGGGGAGGTTTGTGGAGGGTGGGGGTGGGAGGGGAGGGGGAAGAGGTGGGGGGGGGGAGAGGTGGGGTCATGAAGGGGAGAGGTGAGCCAGCAAGATTTACGGACTGATACCGGGCTTACCCGTCCAGGTACAAGTCCGAATCAAGCCCGAAGAGGCGGCCGCTCGGGACTACGGGCTTGTTCCGAAAACCTGGCTGATTTTCCGGTTTTTCGGGCTTCTCCGGGCTTGTTCCTTCGGGCTGATTCTGGACTAGCCCGTCTTCGGACGCATTCCGGAACTTTTTATTTTTAAACGGGGATTTCGGCTTTTCTCCTCTTTCCTCGTGCGACCCCGGATCATTTTAAAAAATCATCGCACGGCCCTGACCCCTCCCCCCTTCTCCTCCCCCCAAAAAAAATAATTTAAAAAAATGGAAAAATCAAAAGAAAATCAAGAAAAAAAAAGATACCGAAAAATCGAGAAAAACTGAAAAACAAAAAATTTTAAATACAATTGGAAAAAAAAAATAGAAATGGGATAAAAGATAAAAATTTATCATAAAGTGACAGAAATTTTCCTTCAAAAATCAAAAGAAAAATCAAAAGTCATATGAAATCATTGTTCACATTTTGTATGTGTGATCCCTCCCTCGGCCGGAGTGCCCCCGCGATGTGGAGTGCCTCCGCGCGGCGTTGGCCTTGCTCGCGTCCCTGCCCGGCCCAGCCCTGCTCTGCCCTGCTCGGTCCGGCCGAGTGGAGTGATTTCCGTGACTGGATTAACCACATCATCACAACTGGGCTCCGGGCCGGGGCCGGCTGCCAGCAGTTTGGGTAAACAGACGCGGCAAGAGTTTATCGGTGCATCTATCGCCGGCCTGGACGAGCCTGGGCCGGGCCGGGCCGCGTGTCAAACGTGGAAACGTCTCAATCCGACTAAAGTGCACGACGGGCTTGGCGGGGCCGGGCCGGGCCGGGCCGGGCCGAGCCCCTTTAGGGGTCCATGGCGGGGGCCCTCTGAGGGGCACACTAATGGGCGCGAAGCGCGATGCACGTCCCGCCTCGGGACGTCAGAGTGACGTCTGCATCCGGCATGAGCCCTTTCTGATGGTGACGCGCGCACGGGATGTCCAGGAAGGAGGAGGAAGGGGGATAGACAGTCCGTGCCCCGCGAGTTAAGGTGCGAGGTCGGTCTGCAGGTGCACTAGTCGCTTTTATATTCGGAAGATTTTTGAAATTGTCGAATTCCTCGTGTTTCGTTCGCTAGGGTTTTGGAAATCGGTGGCCGAGCCGAGACTCACCCCTTCCTGCGGTGTGTTTGTCTCCGGCCGTTGCGGCGCTCCTCTGCCCGGCTTCCGCGCAGCGTTGAATGCGAGGGGGAAAAAACTCTGAATTTTGGTGTACACATTTTGTGCGAATTTTCTTGATTTTTTTGCGTGGATTTTTGTGAATTGTTATAGAATTTTCGTGCATTTTAACTAGAATTTTACCTAATTGTTTTGTGAATTTTCCTGAACTTTCCTGAATTTTTTTCTGAACTCTTCCTAAGTTTTTCTGATTTTTTTTTTTCAACTTTTTGAGAGGAATTTTTTTTTGAATTACGAGGTGTTCAAAAATTTTAAAGTTATTAACCCCTATGTTGAATGGCAGAGCGTATACGTATGTGATGCATTGAGTGTCACCTCTCTCCCTCTCTCTCTCTCTCTCTCTCTCTCTCTCTCTCTCTCTCTCTCTCTCTCTCTCTCTCTCTCTCTCTCTCTCTCTCTCTCTCTCTCTCTCTCTCTCTCTCTCTCTCTGTGCGTGGAGCGGAGCTTGGACAGCGCTACTCGCGGCCGCCGCGGGTCTCCCGGCGCGCCGGGCCCGAGCCGAGCGCGGCCGAGGCGAGCCGAGCGCGCAGGAGGGAGGGTGGAGCCTTGCGGGAGCCGGAGCGGGCCGAAGGCGTTGCCACGGCGACCCGAACGCGCCACAACAAAGAGTGGGGGGAGGGAGGCTGGGCTACGGAAATAGCCGAAGGCGCCCCTCCCCCTTTCCCCCGGCCCGGCCGCGGCAAGCCCTGCCCCAGCCCCCCGCTCTCGCAGCCGGCCCGGCCCGGCCAGTGCTCAGCGACCGCTCGAGCTGCCCGTGTCGCACGGAGAGGCTGGGCTGCGCCGCGTCGCGCCGTCCGCAAACCGTGTCAGCCACCAACCCACCCACTCAGCCCTCCCTCCCCCCATGTGATTTGTGACAGTGAAGTGCTTCAGTGATTGTTCGTGTGACGGGGGCCAAAGTGAACCGCGGGTTGGCTGGCCTGGTCTCTGTGTCTTTCGCGCGCGCGAGTTTGTGCTTTCGGTTAGGGCTTCTTAGTTTTCATAGTGATCGGTTTGTTGTTTTTCGGTGATTGAAAACCAAGGTAGGCAAGAGTACCGGCCGTCTGTTTTGAGTGTTAGTGAAGTCAGTAAAAAGTGAGAAAGAGAGGCAAAGTGAGTGAGCAAGTGAAGTGCAAGTGAAAAAAATTCTTAATTTAAAAAAATTAAGTGAGTGAAGTTGTGAGTGGAAGTTCTGTTCGCCTCTTCGCCCTCTGGAGCTACACGTCCAGGATATACCGCGCCTCTGGATTGTCCAACTCATCTGGTTAAGGATAACGACAGCTGCTGCTTAACCTGCAAACCAACGGTGTTGTTGTGTGTCTTGAGGCGTCCAAGAGCACAGGGGGTGTGTCTTAACGGGGAGCTTCATACAAACCCCCGACCGGAACCCATTGAAGCACGGAGCATAGTTTGTGAGGCTGGCACCTCCGGGGCCGGGCCTCCGGGAAGCATCTCGCATCAGCCTCCGGTGTGTGCTGGCCGGTGACACCACCGCCGCCGGCACGGAGATACGTTCACCTCAACCCTTTGAGTGCGGTCAAGGCGTAGAACACCTCAGACTGGGCGGCGCGCTCGTGGTCGTGTTTCCACCACCGGGGCTGGCGAGAGGACGACCCTGGACGTGCCCGCGAGCCTGCAGGCTGATTCCGAACACAGCGCTTAGAAGAAGTCTCCTTTGCTCCTTTTGGATGTACCCCATGAGAGCGATGAGGACACACAGTGCGAGTGCGGAATGAGCCTGCACCGCACAGCAGGCCGATTCCGAACGGTGTGCAGTACTGTCCTCTCTCTCGCTCCTGATGGACGTGCTCCGTGAGTGCGACAAGGATAGAGAGACGAAACCACTGTGCGGAATCACCCCGCAGCGCGCCAGGCCCGGGCGTTCCGCCGCGGTGCGCCGGCTCCCGTCCCGGCCCGAGCGAGCGCCTGTCCGCGGCAACAGCGTGCGCAACGTGCTCCGCGCGCCGTCAGGAAGATACCGGGAAATAAACGGACTTGAAGTGTCCGCCGCACGCGCGCGTGTGTGTGTGTGTGAGTGAAAGCGGTGCCCAAGGTTCGGCTGAGGTCGGGTTCTGGCCGGCTGGGGCGGTATGTGTACGACATCGGGAGCAGCGCTGCGCTCCGGGCCGTGTGGGATAAACCGCAGCGCGGAGCGGCGGAGAGTGCTGCTGGGCCGCGCGGTCGCGGAATATTCCCGCCCCGCGCGAGATGCTGCGGCCCGGTGGACCTCGCGGTCAGCACCCCGCCGCCGTGCCGCGCGCGGCCAGGTCGGCCCGGAGACATGAATGCAGGTGCCTCCCGAAGGGCGTAACGCAACGGCCGCGGCCGCCCCGCCCTGCTGCGCTCGAAGAAGACCGCATAGCCTTGTGTTTCGTGTTCCGCGAAAATGTTGTGTTCGCCCGCGCGCGCGGCTGCTGTGTGTTTGTGAGTGAGTGAGTGCGGCTGCATTTTTGTGCGGGCGTGCGGTGATGTGCGTCGCGTGCTGCCGCACCCCGTGCGCTGCAGTATGGGCGGCGTCGGTTGTCGAGTCGTTTGCGGAGGAACGCGCATAAACGCGACGTTCATTTTCTCACACTTGAAGCGTCTTGTCCGGCCGCACGCCACGCCGAGCAGACCGACATTTTCCGCCGCTCCGACTTGACGTCTCGGCCGGCCGAGAGGTCTTAATCAGCAGGGCCCCGCCGCGTGGCGGGTACTATGTGGCGGTCTTGAGGAGCCCGCGCGAGCGGCTCGTCGATGCTAAAGTCCGCGCAGTTTAAACGCACTAAATTTTAAGAAAGAGCTGCGTAATTTTTATTATAGAGTGTAGAAATTATTGTCGGCGGTCGGCCCGGTAGGGCTGTGTGTACGCGTTTGCGGGCGTGCCGTGTCGCGTCCCCGCCGCGCCCCGCTGCGCCCGCGGCTCCTCACCGCGGGGCACGGACGGGCCCCAGCCCTGCCCGGTCCGCTCCGGTGCGCGGCTCCGGGGCCCCCGTCGTGGGAATTCCGGGCCCGGGGTCTCATCCGTGCTCATCCGGGCCGGGGGCGCTTGCGGGCACCGCTGGGCCGCTGGGCCGGGCCGAGCACGGCTGTGTGGGCTCTGGAGGAGCAGGACGACACGTCCCCGTTGCATTGCCCGCGCCACGCCTCGCCACGCCGCGCACAAGTTATTTTCCGCGTGGGTCCCTATGTACACCTCCAGCAGCGATGCGCTGCGCGTAACTCGAATATGTCGGTTTTACTCTCCGCACTGGATTTCCAAGTTCACGAATGTCGCTCACCGCCTTCAGAAAAAAATTCGCTTGTAGATGTGCGAATAAAATTTTCGCTCACACTCTCAGCCCACTCACGTACATTTTGTAAGTAAGCACTAAAAATTTTGTGCAGCAGTAATATACTTAGGAAATTACTAAGTAATAAGCACAATATCTTATTTATTTATTTAGAATATTAACTATTTAATTACTTAGAAAAAAGTTCGTAAAATACTTACGAATTTGTAAGGAATACTTAGAAATTACTAAATATTTTCCGAAGTTTAAAATTTTTAGTCGTCTACGAAAGAAAAAGTCATTAGTGGGCTGAGAGTGCACCTGCAAGTGAGCGAACAATAAATTCGCTCACCTGTATGTGAGCGACATTCGTACACGACGAGCACGGGGAAAAAAATCGCTCAGCTGAAATTAGACGTGAAAAATTAGCACTACGGCTAAAAAGTTTAAACTGCGGAAAAATGAATTGCAGGGTAGCTAGAAAATAATCACGGTAGCTTAAAAATTGGTTGCGCCTACGCAGCTCAAAAATTGGTACACCTGCTTTTATTTTTGCTCAGACGGGAATTGTTTTTTTCTGCGTGAGGATTTCCAGTGTGAACGTGGCCGTGTGACGGGCGTGTAGTATAGTTTTGTAGTTCGTTACAATTCGTGACGATGTTCGGTAGTGCCTCGGCCCCGCACGGCGTGACGGGGCGGGGAACACACACGCGGCGCTGGCGGTGCTGCTGCCGTGGCCGCGCTGCCGTCGGCCGCGCGGGATTAGAATAATATTCGCGGCATTGTTATGCAAGTGGCCTTCGGATCTGTGTGGCTACAAATCGTGACTGCACCAAGTAGGATGCAAAAACATCGCGCGCGGCCGCCGCCGGCGGCTAGGTCGCACAATGCATTATGTGACAATGCGAGCACCTTTTGGCAAATTATTCCTCGCTCTGCCCGCTCCGCGCCGCCGCTCAGTGGGGGCGTATTACCGTGTGGGAGTCTTTCTCTGGGTCGCTTCGTTTCCGTCTGTACACCAACTACTAGAATAAAATGAAAGTCGTGTATCGCATGCTCCTCGCAGTCCTTATTTCAATCCAAATGTTTCAAGAAAAGTATATGTCTTGTAGTATGTAAAAATATTTAGTGTTGTTTCCATTTTATTGTAGTGGTAATGCGTTGTTGCGTGGGTGATTAAATAAATAGAGCAGCTCGGGGATTTATATTCGTAATGACGGGGAGGCGATGACGAATCATTTGGACGGCCGGTGGTTAATTTATTCCGTGGAATGAGATGGCTATCTTGTCGTGAAAATGCGCTTTGTTCTTGACGAGCACGTCAACGCGACGCTTTTTTTATTTGTCGTTTTTCTTTCCCCCTTGCCTCTCCTAAACTCTTTCCCCCCTTTTTAATCGTGGAGGAGATGAAGTACATATACTCCAAAGAAAAGGGAAAGAAAAGGCCTTCAGTACAGTTTTTTAATTTTTCAATTTATTTTTTAATTTTTTGGTGCGCGGCTACGCCGTTGTCGTGGTGTATCGATTATACCGAAGGGGAAACAACTCTGAAATTTTAGTACATATCGTAATTCAGACAAATAAAGAAAAAAAACAGAAAAATTCGGAAAAATTGAAGAAAAAAATCAGAAAAATTCAGAAAAACTTACATTAATAATTCCCGAAAATTTACAAAAATTTTGACGTGGATGCGAAACATCGCCCCGAAGAAAATGTCGGAAGCTTCGAAAAGGGGTAAAGGAGTTGTGATGAGAGGGTTAGGTGAGGGGGGGGTCAGGGGGTCGCCCGCTGGGCCCGATTGGCTCGTGTGTCTGCTTGACGTGCGAGGCGCGGCGGGGCGCGGGGCGGGGCTGCGCCAGGCCTGCCCGGCTGGTGATTGTCCCGATGGTTTTCTCAGCACGGCGCCGCACTCTAACGCAGCAGGAAGTACATTCAAATACGCATTGGGACCGCCTCGCGCGCCTTTGAGTGTGTATGTGCGCGCGCGTGTGTGTGTGAGAGAGAGAGAGAGAGTGCAGTACGCGTTCTCAACGCCACGCCCCAGACGCGCACCGTATGGCGGGCGCGGACCAACCGGATGATGGAATCGAGAGAGGGAGAGCGACGGGGAGGAAGGCGGAGAGCACGCGGTGGGGGGGGGCAATCGCGGAAGAGGGCGCGCGAGAGAAAGAGAGAGACACATTATACAAAATTATACGGAATTATGCTGCGAGTTATTTTCGTATTGGAAACATCTCTCTGGCTGGCGGCTCATTCTCGCTCATGGTCCCTCTCCGCGGCGCGGGGACAAATCACTCTGAGGGGGTGTGCGGGGCGTGGCCTAGCGTGGCGTGTCATACTATTGGCCGCGCCGCGCGGGCCCCATTCAACTCTCCCGCGCGTCTCATTCATTTATTCATTGATTAACGAAAAAGATTTTTTTTTTCACACACCACCGTAGCGAGCGTTGAACCCCCGACCACGGCCGTTTGGGCGTCGAGGCTGTGCGGGCCTGGCTTGGCCTGGTCTGCGCGCGTCTCGGCTGTGATTGGTCCTCGCGCCACGCCGCGCCACGCCCAGCCGCGCGCCGTGATCGATGGCTGAAGGGAGTATATATAGATATATAGGTGTATAGACGGCGCGGGGCGGGCGCGCCGCCGTCTGATTCCGAACGTCGCTCTCGCCCCTCCTTCCTTGTCGCACTCATGGGGCCGCGCCGTCATAGGTGCGACAAGGACGGAGGCAAGAGAGAGCAGCTCGATCTTCGGAATCAGACGGCAGGAGGCGGGGCCGCGATGGTTCTTCTCTAGGCCCCGCGGGAGCAGCTCCGCTCCACAGCGAGGCAAAAGACCCTATAAACGGTTTCCGAAAGACGCCCGCCGCCAGGCCCGGCCAGGCCCGCCGATCACCCAACAGTCGAATAAGCGCTTTAGGGGGCCCCTCGAAATTATACAGATTACAGGTCCGCGGCGTGTGTGTCTGTGTGTGTCTGTGTGTGCGTGCGTGTGTGAATGTATGTGAGTGGAGGAGCGACGCATGTAAACGAAGCGACACCCACTGAGAGAGAACCTCCAGCCAATTACTCACGGGGCCGGCGGGGCCGGGGCGGGGCGGGGCGGGGCGGGGCGGCCAGCGCCGCTACTGGAGTTGAGTTACATTATCAGGGGCCGATGAGTAATACCACCAGCAGCAGCCGCGGGGCAGCCGCGGGGCGGGGCTCGGGAAGCCGCGCCCCAGCCGTCCGGACCGGACCGCCTATGCTCTATCAGTGCCGCGCGGGGCTTATCTGTCATGGGTGGCCATGCCATGCCATGGGCCCCTTGAGGAGAGAGCGAACCGCGCGTATTTAGTAGACGACAAGCGACCCCCACACCCACCACATTAGGAATGAGATAAAAAGTAGCGATTTTTATAGGTTATTATTCTCTTTCATTTTTGCTGTCCCTTTCGTGTGACGGCAGCAGGACATTGTGTGTGGATATATGGCGAGCCACTTTTTTATTATTCCGCCGCCAGCGCGCCGCCAAGGTCTCGCTGTACTGGGGTGCCTGTTCTGTTTTGTAGAACTCGAGCAAGTTGAGGCGTGGCCTCTTTTCTCCATATTTCATCGGTCGGCGCCGTTATCTAGCTTTATTTTTTTTTTAACCGGGTATCTATTGGGTATCTTGCATCATGACCACGGCACGGAGAAGCGGGAGAAAACTCAAGTCCACCTCCTGAAAGAGGCCTTTCCAAGTGGCACGCGTTTTCCGTCATTTAAAATATAAAGAAAATCCGTGCGATTTTAAAAGAAGAAAGAATAATATTTTTTTCCCCTCTTTCTACTCCCTCTAACTAGCTGCAAATTAGTTGCCCCTCGCGTCCTTTCGCACTGCAAAGCGGCGGCAGCGACTTTGTACACCTTGACCGCGCGGGCTCATAGCTCGGCGTCGTGGGATATGCGCCGTGCAGTTAATTAGGTTACAGTTTTAACGACGGCCGTGCAAGCCGTCGTCCCTTTTACGAGATGCGTGTGCTTGCTAAAGACCCCAGAGCAGAGCGCGGCGCGGCGCGGTGGATCTACCCCGGAGCAGCCCGGCCGAGCACTCGACTGTTGTTATTTTTTATGGCTCACGATTGCGCGGGGGGGGAAATGATCTCACTCGTGGCGGCTCGGCTCGGCTGGGCTCGGCTCGGCGCTGCTGCCAGTTTGTTTTGTTTGCCGGGTTACCCTCCCGCGACAAGGTAGGGGGTAAGTCAGGTCTGCGCGTCTAGCATTGCCTGGGGGTAACGGTTTACCCGCGCGCGCGCCCTCACGCCGGCGCGACGCGACGGGGGCGGGGGTGAGGTTGTAGCTTATATACTCCGCGCCATTTCGCCTGCACCGCGCGGCGCGCGCCGTTCTGTTTTCCTGCTGCTTCGGGCTGATATTGAATTGTGCAGCGGATATGTTAGTTTTGCGTGAAAACCGCATGCCATGCGATGCGATTGCGATGCGCCGATCGACCCGACTGCGCTGTGATTATTTTTGCCGTCATTATTTTTATCGTTATTGTCTAGTATCATTGTTATTACTTCTACAACGACTACAACAGCCGCAAATGTAATCTTGCTGAGGAGGAGCTCCAGAGCCCCGCCGCAGCCCCGGCCCGGCGGCTCGGATTAGATACTCACTCACGTCGTGTGCGATTCCGATGCAAATGTTCCCACGCGCTTCGGTCGGGTATATTCGCGGAGGCCGGGCCGGGCCGGGCCACAGGCCAGGAGGGCGCGCGCACACGCGAAAGAAAAAACTCGTTTGTTTCTTTATTTGTATGAAAATGAGGACGAGTCTTTGAGGGCTCTGCGCTGCGCTGTATTGGCGGAAGTGCTCTTGTATCGCGCGCGCGTGCGTGCGTAGTTCATAATTTTTTGAGCTGACGTATATGGCAGGCTGCTGCGCGGGTTGCCTACCTCCTAGGCGACCAGCTGTCACCGTCACGCCCGACTCGGTACCCGGCTATGCGGCGCAGCGTGTACTGAATTTAAAAATGACCGGCTTTCAAAAAAAGAAAAAAAAGAGAGAAAAAAAACAATTAACATTTTTGTGTCCCATCCACTTTTTGAAGTAAATGAGAGCGAAACCCAGGTACCTGTAGGGAATTTAATTTGACAGCGACAATTATATTTTGCCAGTGTAGGCTGAGAGTCCTGATGGGATGGTAGCGGCCGTGACTGTTGGTGCGGAGGAGTAGAAGAAGGAAGAGAGAGAGAGAGAGAGAGAGAGAGAGAGAGAGAGAGAGAGAGAGAGAGAGAGAGAGAGAGAGAGAGAGAGAGAGAAGGGGGGGGAGGGGACGCACCAGTCACTCGACGATTTTTATTTCGTATTGATTCGGTGGGCGGGCGCGTCGCTTTCGGATCGCGGGGCGTGGCGTGGCTTGGCTGTTACAGAAAGGAGTGCGTATTGCTATAAGTAACGCGCCCTCGAGGGTGACGCAGTGGCACGGCACGGCTCGGGTTCTCATATTCGCCGTGAATATGTCACCCGCGCGGTTAGCGTTCGAACAGCTGTCTATGTGCGAGTCCTGCGCTGCGCGCCGGGGCCCCGCGCATGGCGTGACTGCGACGCGGGCATGACGAGGGAATGACGAGGACGGACCCGGGCGGGGCGGGGCGGGGCGGGGCGGGGCTCCCCTGCCCCACCTGGGGTATCCGATTGTTATCGCCGCACAGGCCGGGCCGGGCCGGGCTCTGGATTCCACTGTCGTCCTCCGCTGCCCTGCTCGCGTGGCTTGGCGTGGCGTAGCTCGCGCTGTAGGTTTGGTCTTATGGGCACGACCACATGGCCGCCCGTAGACCGGTATACCCTGCTTACAAAAATATTATAACGATAATAAGGTACACAAAAGCATTATTATTTTATAAAATAATGTTGCTGCGATATAAAAGTTGTGGTTGGCCTATGGCGCACAGTGCAGCCCTTGGCCCCCAGCCTGGCTGGGCCGGGCCGTGCTCAGCCCCTCTCTATTGGTGGGGTGCCTCCGGTGCCGCTCTCCCCCGCGGGGTGGGCTCGGAATGGTCGATGTGGCCTCCCCCCGCCGCTCCCATCACCGCCCCCGCGGCCCCCGCCCCGCCCCCCGCCCCGGGGTGGCGCGCCGTGTGCCGTGGCGGGGCGGGGCGGGGTGCGCCGGGGGGTGGCGGCCTGGGTCCCGGCCCAGCCCGGCCCGGTGGTGGCGTTCTTGTGCGAGGCTAGGCCCCTCTCTGTCCTGCAGGGCCGCCGGGCTGGGCTGGGCTAGGCTGGGTCTCGCGAGGCCTCCACCAGGGTTGAGCGCGAGGGGGAAACAATTCCGAAATTATGGTGCACCTCGTAATTAAATCAGAAAAAATCCAAAACAACTCTGAAACATTTAGAAAAGTTCAGAAAAAAAATCAGGAAAATTCACTAAATTTTACAGAATTTTAGAAAAAATCAGCAGAAATTCACTATGAATTCACAAAAATTTACAAAGTTTGAACACAAAAATTCAGAGTTGTTTTTCCTTTGAGCGGCCTTTTAGCAGACGCTGGGACAGGGACCACTGTCGCGGAGGCCAGGACAAGGGTGTTCTGTTCAAGAAAAAGACACAGATAGAAGGCGCTCGCCCTTTCGTGTCGCACTGCTTCATTTTGGAGGGCAGGGTAGGTCGCGGGTCGTGGTAAAATAAGCCGACGTGCGGGGTGCGGCCGACAACAACCCCGCCCCGCCCCGCCCCGCCTCGCCTCGGCCAGTGACCGCCGCGCCGCCCCACCCTTGCTGGGGGGAGAGAGAGGGAGGGTAGCGGCGCGCCCCGCGAGCCCCCGGGGCCACGGCGGGGAGGGAGGGAGGGCGCCACGGCGCGACGAATAATATTAATCCAAACGCGACCGCCGAGCAAAATCCACTTAGGGAGCATTGAGCGCGCGCCGGGCGGAGTAGGGCGGGGTAGGGCGCGGGGCGGAGAGACAGTTAATCACTCAAGTGTGGCAGCGCGACCTTATCACCGCTGCGCCGGCCGGGGCAGTGGGGCTGTGGCCCCGGGCAGGGCCGGGCAGGGCCGGGCCGCCCCCAGCAGCCTCACCCACCCCTCCGCGGGGTGCGGTGGCTGGCTGCACCAGCAGAGTATCAGATTTGCAGCGATTTGCGGCGATATGAGCTGGTGCGGTGGGTGGGACGGGCGCCGCCGCCACCCCGCGCCCCGCGCCTCGCCCCGGCCCACTCCGCCCCGCTGCTGCTTTATTTTAGAGCAGTTTGCAGGCAAATTAGAGTCGCTCATGTATGATTACCGCCACGAGTGCCTGCTAATCGCAGACGGGTCGCGTGGGGCGCCGCGGCTGAGGTTGCTAGCCGAGAACCGCTGACACACGCGCGCGCGCGCGGGTTCAAATACCAGCACCGCGCCGGGGTTTATTCTCCTTGATTGAGTTAATGATTTCGTTTGCGCTTGCTTATCGTTGCGACGGACTCCCCGCGCGGCTGATTTATCTGCGGCCCGACCGCTCATCACGAGACGGCGCCGTTTTACGCCCGTTAAATTGGGTAATGACGGGCGTTTTATACGTCGCTGGGAGCAGCGCGGCAGTCCTCGTCAGCAGCCGGGCCGGGCCGGCCGGCCGTGATGGCTCTCTCGCCGACTTTACACTCGTGTGTCTGCCGTGACTGCATATCGTTATGTCTTTAGCCGCTAGAGACGCGCGCGCCCGGAGCGGGGCGGGGCGGGCAGCAGTCCTGGATGAAGCGGTACAGCAACAGCAGCAGCAGCGGTGTGTCATTTCACACGTGTGTGGGGGGTTCGGGGCGCGGGGCGGGCTAACACTCGGCCGTGCCGTGCGGTGTTGTAGATCAGGCAGACGGTATGGAGCCGAACCGCGGGGCGCAATTCAATGAGCCTCCTCGCGCCCGCGGGGGCCTGAGCCCGGGTCAGAGGACCGATTCCCAAGAGCGCTCTCGCACCTCCGTCCTTGTCGCACCTACAGCGGTGCCCTATGTCGGGGACAGCAGGGCTCCTCGAGTGCGACAAGGACGGCGGCGCGAGGACGCTGTTCGGAACGAGCCTGCTGGCCGGGGGCCGCCGGGGCCCGCCGGGGGCCGTGCTCCTCGGGGGGCTCCCGCGGGGGGCCTGGTCCGGCCCGCAGCTCCGCCCTGCTGCTCCGCGAGCCCCACCAGGGGCCCGGGGGCCCAGCCCGGCCGGGCACATCCATCAGGCGCCTGATGGGGCTCCTGTCGCCTCGCTTGTCCTCCGTGATCGAGCACCGCCCCGGGCTGGGCTGGGCTCGCGGGCCGCCGCCCTGGGCTGGGCGCGCAGGGCGCTGCCGTTGCCGCGCAGGGACTGGTGTTGTTGTTGTTGTTTTTGTCGCTGGTTTCGCCCGTCCAGACGACGTCCAGGCCTAGGCGCGCCCTCCCCCGCCGCCCCGCGCCCCGGGGGAGGCTGAGGAGGAGAAGGAGGTGGGGAGAGTCATTCATCTTAGAGGATTGACGGGGTTAGGCAGTCGCTCTAAACGGATTAGACACACCCCTGTAACACGCCCCGGGCACATGAAGGACACTGTTGAGTTGGACAATCTGGGGCGCCCGGCCCGGGGTGCGCGGGTCGATAGCCCAGCAGCAGCAGCAGGTTTTTCTTTACGTATTTGTGTTTCTGACTCTTGGTGTTGTTGTTTGCAGGTCGCGCCGCATGGCAGGGCGCCACCATGGGTCCCGTAGGGCGGCGTGCTAGCACGCGTGCCGTGTGGTCGGGCGGGCAGTGAGCCCCCGCAGAGCCCCCTCCCAAGCGTCGCCCCGCCGTGACACGGCCGGGGCCCCACCGCTTGCACTCTGGCGCTGGAGATCATGGACATGGCGGCGAGCGAGCACCACTCCCACCACCCGCACCACCGGTGGTACGAGGCCCCTCGGCTTGCCATGAACCAGTCGCCGTCCCACCACCTCCCCGCCATGGTGGCGGAGGACCTGCTCGCCGGCAACGGCGGCCTCAACGCCTCGCCCGGCGACCTCCTCGGCCAGCACCAGGGCGGCGGCCACCCCAACCAGGAGATGTCCGGCTCGAGCATGGCCGAGCACATGTCCTTCTTCCACCACTCGGCGGCCGCCTCCCTGGCGGCGGCCGCAGCGGCCGACGGCTCGGCCTCCGCCAACGGCCGACCCGGCGACTACTCGCACCAGCGGGCGGCCGCCGCCGCGCGGTACTACCACACCCAGATGCACTCCCCCTACGCGTCGGCCGCGACCCATGGTGAGTTGAGTACCTCTACCTGCCGCTCGCTGGAGCACCCCGACGACACTGTGCTGCTGCTACCGCCGCCGGGCGGTCCAGTCAAAGTGTCGTGATGGATCGGTGTACATGCTCCGCCCTGCTGTTCGCGTCGTTTTCAAGTTTTTTCTCTCTCTCTTTCTCTCGCTCTTCTGATGAGATCCTGAATCGCGATTATATTTCTGCGGTCTGCCCTGCGTGTCGTTGTAATGGGGCTCGGAATGAGCGGAAATATTTGTTAGCACAGCGCGAGCAACTGTCGCCACCAAACATATCAGGTTTTCTCTCGAGTTAATCCCCTTCCGCATATTTATCCCCCCCCTTTTTTTTTATTTTTCAATAAAAATGGCGAGGCCATGTTGTGGAGGGTATAAGCGCGGTCATTGCTGCTCGCTATGTGCCAAGCAGTCACTCCAGTTGCGGGTGGGGTTGTAGGGGCGGCACGTTACATGAAGACAACAACCTGCTCGACCTGGAGCACCCCTGCCCCGCCCCGCCTCGCCCCTCCCCGCCCATCGGCCTGTCCGTCCTGACTCTGCCAGAGCCCGTGCATTTCGACTGACTCACTCTCCGGGCAATCGATCAAAATCTCCGTAATCCCTTGGGCTCCACGCGGTGGCCCGGCCCTGCCCGGGCGCGACTCTTCAAGTTTTATATTGTTTTGTCTCTCTGACCCCGACAAACGCCCGCCGCGCGATCGTTGTGGAATTTTTCCAGTCGGGGTTGGTCTCCGTTGGGGAAGATGCAGCAGCAGCATTGAACAGCAGGTTGAGCGGCCTGCCTATGGTCCGGCTGGCCAACCCGAGCCATTCCCCATTCCGGTCTGTTTTTGCGGTCGCCGTGGTGCGGGCTGCGGGTCCGGCTGGGCGGGGCCGCCCCGGTGCGGTCGGGTCGCGGGCCCGCGGGGCCCCGCTGCGCTGCCCTCCGCCGCGGGCCCCCAGCTGGCTGAGCCGCCCTAACCTTGGCAGTGGTGGCCGCGGGCACCGCCCCGCCACGCCCCGCCGCGCCCCGCCAGGCCCGGGGCCGTTTGGGCCGCTGAACTTCCCCGCTTCCCCCACCTGGTGTCTCGGCTGGGCTGTGTGCTGGACCCGGTCACCCTCCCAGAACAAGAAGCAATCGCTCTCCCGCATCTTGATCTGATTGACTCCTGCTGCTGCTGCTGCCGCTGCCGCACACCGTGGGACCAGCCCAAGCCCAGAGAGGCCCCCGCCCCCCACCCCGCTTCTCCTTTATCGGCCCACCGCGGCGGTAACGCGCGACCACTTATTGATTCGGTGACGCGCGGGAAATTTCATAATAATCTTCTTCCTAATGGCGCGGTGACCGCGCGATGCGTTTGTCGTCGGGAAAGGCCGAGGAGGGGGGAGTCACTTGAAAAAAAAAATTCATTTTACTGCCCCATTAAAATCATTGAAAAAATTAATTTTTAGAAAAGCTTAAAAGAAATCCACATTAAATTTAAAAGAAAGATGCAGAAATATTCGAAAAATCGAGGAAAAAATGAAAGAAAAACTGAAAAAAATATGATAAGAGCCAGAAATAGTGGGAAAAGATCAAAATTTATTGTAGTGACAGAAATTTTCCTCGAAAAATGTAAAGTAAGGTCAAAACGAAAAAACAAAAATTTTAAACGAAACAAAAATCATTGTACACATTTTGAATGGGTGATTTTCCCCTCCCGGCACCTATAGGCGGCTCCGCAGAGGACGGCTCTGCTCTCGAGTTTGAGGGCGACAGGGACAGGTCCGCCCTGGGTCTGGCCTGACCTGACGGGGCCGGACATCCTGCGGCGCGGATGGCGTGCCGGCCCGTGCCCGTGGAGCCCGTGCGCGCGCCATGTTGGCCCGACTGGTGTCATGGATGGCTGGCGACCCCTCCCTCCCCCCCGCGCCCCCACACAGCTCCTCTCTCTCTCTCTCTCGCTCACCTCGCGCGAGTGCTGCTTCCCACCACCACCACCCCCTGAGCCTCGGCCGCCCACCCCTCTCTCTCTCGCTCAGCCCTATATCGAGCGATTGTGTACACCTCGGCCGCCCCGCCCCCGCGCTGCCCCGCCCTGCTGCACCCCCCCCCCTCCTCGTTCGTCGCGTCGTCGGCACCTCTATCGCCGCGATAGACCGCTAGTTTTTTTTTATTGTTTTTTTTTATTATTAAATTATTATTGTCTCGGTTTTCTTCATTTTTATAGTTTCCGCGCGGGATTCTTTCTGCATTATGTCGTCCTCGTTAGTTCGTGGACTACTCTGGTCAGTCATGCGGCAGGTATATATCGGCCCGGTCCGTCGGCATAGGACGACGATGATGCGATGTCGGTGTGATTATCGCAAATGACTCTATCGTAGTAGCGGCATGGAGCAGAGCGGTGATGGACGCGGCCGATATACCGTGTGCCGTGCCGGAACGCGCGGGGCGGGGCGGGGCGGGGCGGGGCGGGGCGGGGCGGGGCGGGGCGGGGCATGGGACGCGTGACGCGCGGGGCGAGGCGGTCTGTCGCGCGGCCAGGATGGGAAATTACGATATCGCTGAGATAGCGGTCGGGCCGGCCCCGCCCTGGCCGTGTGTCGGGTGGGAGGTCGGTCGGTATCGTTGCGTGATGGGGCATTGATTATGATGACCCGTGTGCTGCAGACGAGGGATCTATGATAATTCCCTTTTGGGGAGTTTTGCAGCCGGTGCGCCGCGTGGAAAATGACGCGACCATTTGTGTTATTGTTATCGATTTTTCTTTTTTTCATTTTTGTAAAGCATTTTGTTGTTTGGTAAAGTATATTTTGTGTTGGGAAAAATCTTGACGCTGGAGAACCGTCGCCTCGCGCTCCGCGCATCGGTATGTTTTCGTGGCGTGCGGAGTTGTCGCTAATGGGCCGTGCGTGGTGAGGCGCGCATGGCTGAGGCTTATTTTTCTCTTCCGAGTTGTTTTTTCTTCTTTTTTTTTCTTTCTCGTTTTGGTGGCGTGTCGCTATTTTATGTGCCTCTTTATATGTCCCTTTCTCCCCCCATGTCTCATCATACAACTGAAAGTGAAATCCTTTTGAAAATAATAGCGCAAACAGCGAATTGTATTCTGCGTCCGTATACAGATACAGTACAGACATTTTGAACATTTATGCTAATTTCATTACACGCCACCTTCCTCTTGGCCGCGACGCGGCAGCTGAATGCGATGCAAGGCCGCGTGCCGTGCGCCGCTCCTGCCCGTGACGAACAAGAGCGACAGCAGCAGTTGTCACCCGGCTGCCCCGGGCGTCCGAACCAGAACAGAAAACCAGTTTACCATACAACAACCTCAACTCACCCCATGGCAGTAAATAGTGGTGCGGAGACCCGGGGGAGGAGGGGGATAGAGAGAGTGTGTGAGAGAGAGAGAGAGAGAGAGAGAGAGAGAGAGAGAGAGAGAGAGAGAGAGAGAGAGGCCGCGACCTATCACGGAACCCTTAGGCCCGCAGAGAGAGGGAAGACAGACAGGCGGACACACCGACAGACCCTACGGGCCCAAACTTTAATACCAAGAGTCTTATGTTTCATTCGGGGAGGTGCAGCGGTGTGCCCCGCGGGCCCCGCGGTGGTGGCGTTAGGACCTTCTCGCCCCGTAATAAAACACTGGCCCCGCCGCCGTCCGTCCCCGGCCCGCCCGCCCGCCCGTCGACGGCGACGACCTGACCAACAAACCGTATAATAATTTACCCCGAAAAAAGCTCAGATTTTTACTGTGACAAATATAGCGTGTCATCGCGACGACCCTGGGTCGTTTGGATTCAAGTCGTACTGGCCGTTAAGCCCCTGCCCCTCGTCGTCTCTGCCTCGTTATTTGACGGCGCGGCGCCCGCCTGTCCGCCCGGCACGGCGCGGCCCGGCCGGCCCTGAACACACACACACAGGGGGTTCAGGTTTTTCGGTGTGAAGGTCGCCGGTAGGTGAGCTGTCCTCGAGGGGGGAAACAACTCTGAAATTTTTGTACTCCTCGTAATTCAGACAAATTCGGAAAAGGTTTAGAGAAATTCTAAGAAATTTAGGAAAGTTTAGGAAAATTCAGGAGAATTTCTCAAAATTAAGATAAATTTCGGAAAAAGTCTAGCAAAAATTGCAAAGAATTCAACAACGAGTCAGAGGAAAAAATAATCACAAAATCTGCACACCAAAATTCAGAGTTTTTTCCTCCTGCTTGGCTGTTGCTCCGGACCGAAGCGTATTTTCGCACCTATATAAAAGCAGAGTGTTGGTGTTGGCGAATCGATATATGCGGGCGTGGGGACGAGGGGTAGGGTAAGGGTAGGAGGGAGCCGTGGGACCTGCTCGAGGGGAGGGCGGTGGCGGCAGCGCGCGGGCGCAGCAGGGCGCAGCAGGGCGCAGCAGGGCGCAGCAGGGCGCCTCGCAGGGCAGCGCAGCCTGCCTGCTAGCCTTACCGGCCACCTCAGCACTCTCTCACCCCGCCTTGGAGGTTGTGGAGGGCCTTGGAGGACTCGCCGCGCCTCGTCGAGCACCCTCTGCCCCCGCCCCGCCCGCGCCCACCCGCCCTGCTGCCGGAGGGGATCGCCCATAAAGGAGAGCCTCGTCCAGGATCCTTGACCCTCTCGACAAATCCTGGCAGCACAACACACACACTGTGCAGGGTCCTCCGAGGGCGACCTTAATTATCCAAATGAGATTTGAGTGAACCTGAAAGGTGTGTGTGTGTGTGTGTGTGTGACACTGTGTGTGTATGTGTTGGTGCAAATTGGCTGCCACTGGTTATTGTGGTCCCTCACGGGAAAGCCCCCACCCCTCCCCCCACCGCAACTCTCTCTACCTACCCGCAAAGACCACGACCATACCGGTGCCTCGCCTGACTAGCACTGTTACCTCTCCGCTGAGGCCGCCGTTCCGAATTCCGAACACGCCATTGGACAACTGCATTCCTTGTAGGACAGCTGGGCCGCCACGCTCCGTATACATATATGTGTATAGTTTATATGAGTGTAGGTTTGGGGCCCAAAGGGGCGCGCTGCACGCCACGACGCACACGGCTGTCCCCCTGCTCGCGGCCCGGGTCGGGTCGCCAGGAGAGTGGGTATGGATGGGGTGCATTCCCCGGTGTACACACACACACTCCACCCCGGCCGGGCTGCATTCCGGGCAGGGCAGGGCAGGCGTCCTCATTAATTTAGCCTCTCAGGCAAGGGAGGGAAACAACTCTGAATTTCGATGTACAAATTTTGTGAATTTTTCTTAATTTTTGTTGAATGTTTTTGGCAATAATATTTGATTGATTTTTTCCTAAAATTATCAGATTTTTTTCTGAATTTTTCTACATTTCTGAAATATTTTGGACTTTTCTGAATCACGAGGGGTAGCCTGATGAAAACGAAAACGCTGCAATTTTTGTGCCATGCCATAAGTCAGAAGTTTATCAAAAATTAGTCAGTGTTGAAAAAATTTCCGCTCGCTTCGTTCGCGCTTCATTTAACCAATCAAGGTTTAATATTCCAAAGCCAAGGAAATTTGAAAAAAAAGGGGGAGGTTTTAAAACTAGGAAAAACTCACGGGAAATTAAAAATTACAATTTGTGGCAACCCTGCTACTGCTTGCTGTCCTTGGAAGGCGGGCGTCCCGCATGGAAAAAGGTATACAAAAATGACACTTTTAGGTGGTACTTTAGTAAAAGTATACTTAAAGTATACATAAACTATAGCAGATTGGGACGGCAACACTTTGGTGCTACTTTCGTTATACTTTTTGTATACTTTTTGTATACTTTTTGGACACTTTTTGGACACTTTGCCTAGTCACATTATTTGGTACTTATTTCCATGCGGGGTGTGCGTGCACACGAGGTAAAAAGGGGCATGCCTTTTGGCGCACAGGGGCATGGCTTGGGCGCGCCACCCCTTTCACAGCGCCAGCGACCCTGGGGAAATTCTTGATCGCGCGCGCGCTTATGTTTTGTTATTGTCGCTGCGGCCTCGCGCCAGCAGCTCGTAGTACGGTACGTGCCGGTGTGACTGAGGTATGGCGGTGGCCGGTGCACCTAGTAGCAGCGCGCGCTGTTAGCACCCCCCCACCCCCCCCACCCCTCTCTAGGAGGAACGACTGACAACTAGTCCGGGGGAGCGGGGAGTGGGGTAAAGCGGGGGGCGGCGCGCGGCAAAGACACCCCCGGGCCCCCGGGCCAGATGGGAGCCAACGCCGCGAGTCTCGCGTGCTGCCGGTCAATTTGCCCGCTACAATAATAACCTGTCCGGTGCACCCCTCCTCCTCCTCCTCCTCGTGGAAGTCTTCCCTCCCACCCTTTCCTTCCCTCCTCGTGCTGCTCCTCGTAGCCTCGCTCCGTCCGTCCTCCCAACGCGTCTCCGGCACCGTGTGGCGCCCCGCCCCGCCCTCCTGCTGCTGCTCCACAACGCATCGAACTACTATCACGGCGAGCCTCGCCGCCCCGCCCCGGCCGCCACCCACAAGCACCCCAGCAGCGCGCCGCGGCTGAACGGCTATCCCTCCCTGCCCCGCGGCCACCCCCACCCTTGCGCCCCGTACTGCCGCGTGGCGGGGCGTGGCGCGACGTCGACCTCCATATATCCCTTTGCGGCGGGGCGGGCCGGGGCGGGGCGAGGGTGCCGCGGGCGGGGGCGCGCAGTGGTTTGAGTTTGGCGCCAAAACAGTGTGTGATGGCGGGGGGTTTGGGGTTGGAGGGTCGCTGATAAGCGCCGCGTCGGCCCGGCCGCGTCCAGCATCAGGCGCGGCAGCAGGACCGGCGGCGCCGTAACGGCCAGACCGTACCCGACCCACCGGATCGGACGGGACCGGACCGGACCGCCCGCCGATCGCATATTGCGTTTCGGGAAGTGAAAGTGAATCGGTTTGTGTGTGTCTCGCTGCCGCGCCGCCCCCCAACCCTTCTGCGTCGCGGTGCAATCTGGTGCACTACCCCCTCACTCCTACCCCCCCCCCTCCCCCCCACCGCGGTGGAGAGAAAGAACTACGAAAAAGAAAAAGGGATAGAGTGCTGCTGGCTGCAGGCTGCAGCAGCGGGGTGCAGCGCTGCGCGCAAAGGGTACAGAAGCTTTTGGCGTTATCATTGGCTGCATCGCCGTGCTCGCACCGCGCCGGGCCGTGGACGCGCCCTCCGACACTCACCCCCCCCCCCTCCCCTTGCTCCCCCCACTCTCTCTCTCACCCCTCCCGGCCCGGCCCATGCTGCTTCTCAACCCCCCAATGTAAACCCTCTCTCGCACCCCCTACCTCATCGTGCACCCCTCCAAACCTAACACCCTCTCGCCCCCAGCTCCACCCGCCCGCCGTCCGGACTATAACGCTTTGTGTGTTATCACCCGGTTCCATCTCCTGGTTGCTACTAATTTCCCACAATGCCATGCCATCCCTCGAAAATCTTGGCCGCTCGCTCGCTGCCGCGCGGCCGCTTCTGCTACATTGCGCGGCGCGTTGCAGTGCAGCTCGCGGCTAATCCTACTGCATATTTGAACAGTATCATTTTTCCGCTTCCCCGCAATTTTTTTTGTTATTCTCGTTTTTTTGGTAGCGATGGGACAGAGCAGCAGCAGTAGCCTCATACGTGTGTTGCGTGACGCTAGAAAAATGGCCGCGTTCCGTCCTTTCTGCGCCATCTGTGTGTGTTTGTGTGTGTGTGTGTATTGGAGGTGGCGGGGCGTGGCGTCACGCATACGAGGGGGTTGCATGCCCTGCTTATTGAGACATTAATGAGGTAGTGGCGTGGCCGGTGCGCGGGCGCGCGGGGCGGGGCCAGGCCGGGGCATTTGCCGCGCCGACCGTGCAAAATGGAATGGGACCCAGGTCGGTTATAACGCCAACGCCACGCCACGGCCCGCGTGTGTGACAGGACACCGCGCGAGAGCGCCCCTGCGCGCTGCGCCCCTGCCCAGCCCACCGGCCGGACGCTATACGCTGTGTGCTCCGTGGGCGCCGACGGCGTCCTCCTCCTCGTGCTCTTGTGAGAGGGGGAGATGAGAAATCACTCATCCATAATGTGTACAATTTTTTTTTAACTTTATTTCTTTAATTTTTATTTTATAATTCTTTTTTCTTCAAAATTTTTCTTTCGATTTTTCAAAGAAAATTTGTAATTTGTTGATATCAATTTTAATCGTTCACCCCATTTATGAATTTTTTCCCATTTTATTTCGGTTTCTTGTTCATTTTGTCTCGATTTTTCTGTATTTTTCTTCTTGATTTTGATTTTTGTGATTTTTTGTTCTTTTAATCTGTAAATGAGTTTTTAGTGGCCGCACAGTGAGTTTTCGAAGTGATCTCCCCCCTTGCGCTACACGCTGTGTGCTCCGTGGGCGTCGTCGGCGTCCTCCTCCTCGTGCTCGTGCTCCCCCTGTCGCCCTCCTCCTCCCCGCGCGCCGCGCTGAAGCCGACGCCAGCTGCGCGACGCCGACGCCGTCCTCGCGGGGGTCGTCCTGCTGCGCGGCGCGGCGGCCATGCTGCCCCCCCCCCCCCGCTGACTTCTCATATTGCTCTCTGAGCGCGCGAGGAGGCGCGACGACGCGTACGGCACAAAGAGACCCGGCGTGGCCCGACCAGGCGGGGGCGTGGCCGAGAGAGAAAGAGAAAAAGAGAAGGGGGGAGAGAGAGATAATTGAGGCTGGAGACAACCAATGAGATGTCGCGTGGAGATTGCAGCGCAGGACAGGAGAGAGACAGAGGGAGAGAAAGAGAGAGAGAAACGGAGAACACAGGCTCACCAGCGACAAAACAGCACTGTTAGTCGCGCTAGCCAGCCCCCTCCCCCCCCCCCCTCCCCAACTTCCGGTGGTGGTCCGGCCGCCAGGATACGGCCGCACGGACAGTCACGCCATAACTCGGCGGGGGCCGGGCCGGGCCGGGCCCTGGGCTCCATCCATAGGGCAGTCGTAACCCCCAGCTAATAAGACTCCTCGCAGTGACAGTGGCGTGGTGCGGCCGGGCCCGGCCCGGGGCCGTGGGAAACCAGCGCAAGGTCGACTTGCCGTGCCGATACCATTTTGCTTTTTCCTTTTCCAAAATTTTCATTTCTAATTTTCATTAGACCGAGGGTGAAACAGCTCGGAATTTTGGTGTACTAATTTTGTGAATTTTTCCTAATTTTTGTTTAATTTTGATGTCGAAACAACTCTTATTTAATTATACAGATTCCATGAATTTTTAAAAAAATTCTCAATTTTTGTTGAATTTTTTTGCAATTGCTCTGAATTTTTCAGATTTTTTCCTTTTCTCTAAGTTTTATAAATTATGAGGTGTGCAAAAATTTCTGAGCTGTCTCCCCCTCCCCCTCGCATTGGACTTTGGTGGATCTAAACGGTTTTTTCTTTTTTTTTCCGCTTGTCTGATATAGGCAGGAACATCTTGGTCTGCATGGCCGTGCGGTTACGGCGGCGCCGGGTCGCCACCGGAGCGTACGGCCCTTAAACGCTTTATTGACACTGGGCGCTCCGGTCATAAAGCACTCATTTACACCGGACGGGTGTTATTCGCCCGCGGAGATAGTATCTGTGGGGCGGGGCAGGGCGGGGCGGGGCGCAGCACCTGCAGATGCAGGGCGGAGATATCTCGCTTATCAGCTGGGGAAAGGTGGTGGGTGAGGAGGCTCAGGGGCGGGGCCAGCCCGGGTGTTGCTGTTGGTGTATCGACGAGGATGAGATGAGACTAATCTGCGCCGTGTGGGTGGAGCGGGCCGGCGGCGTGGCTGGGCGGGGCGGAGGAACGGGTTTTTCGGATGAGCATGAGCGGCTAAAGGCTTTTGGCGGGGCGTGGCGGGGCGTGGCGGGGCTGACGGCCCGCGGGCCCACCGCTCGCCGCGCGTTCCCATGATGTGGGTTCATGAGCGGCGTGCTACGCGCCGCCACGCCGCGCGTCCTTGGGCGTGCCAAAGCACCGCGAGCGGCACCGGCGTCGTCTGCTGCTGCTGCCCCGGCTGGCTAGCCTCCCCCCCTCCCTCCCTCCCCTCGCCTTCCTTCCTTCCTCATCCTCTTCATGTGTGTTATTTGTTCCAATTTTTAACTCTCGTCTTCTGCTCCCACGCAATCGTCGCTGCTTCTCACGCCGGGGAAATATTTTTTCACGTGTCAGCTGTGTGGAAATGTATTCCATACGCGCGCGTGCTAATACCGCCGGATCGGACCGGAGCAGCAGTCGTCCTGCTGGACGTTGATGGATGCATTTCGCCGAAAACGAGATGCCGCGCGCGAAACGTTCCTTTTTCCTTCTAAATATGTGTTTGTTCTTTTTTGAGGTTCACTTTTCTTTTCGAATGAAAATTTTGTAAGCTTACTCTGGCCTGCTCCTGTCAAGAACGGCTTTGAAAAATTGTACCTATTTGGCGGTGAGGCGGTGCTGCAGTATAGTAGTGGTGAAGGGTAAGGGGGAGCGAGGGGAGCGGCCAGCGACGCCAAGTGTAATGAACACACTCTGTGGGGCGTGGCGCGCCGTACATACGCACCGAGTATGTAGTGCGTATCGTGTGTGTATGTGTGTGTGTGTGCACTACACTAGTTGTCCGTAATGATGGCCCCATAATGCAATCATTTGCATTGTTATTGGCGGGGCCTAGCAGCAGTACACACGCGTACATTCACACACCTGTAGAGAGGGCGGGGTTGATTGCGCTACACTGTTTCTGAAAGAGACAAACTTGCTGTGCGCTTGAGGATAAATCAGCCCTTCTTTCCCCAGCAACGAAAATCCTCGTTCTTCTCTTCCTTCCTCGCGGTCTCCTCCTCGTCTTAGTCCTCCTCGTCATCTTCCTCCTCGTCTTCCTCTTTCTCGTCCTCCTCCTTTTCGTGGTTGTTGTCGTCGTCGTTGCTCTCCTCCCCCTCTTCCTCCTCCATCTCTAACCGGGTCGTCGTCGCCGTCGGGTATGAAGGTGCAACGACTCGCTCTTGGTGCGGGGGAGGGGAGGAGGTGCGGGGGGTAACTGTCGGCCGTGGAGCCCGGCGATACGTGGGTTTGACGGGAGCGTCGCCCACCGCTCCGCGCCCCGCACCGCGCTGCAGCACCGCGCAGCGCCATTCACCGAGACGCCCCCTCCCCGCCGCGCCACGCCGCGCCACGCTGCCTGCCCGGCTGCGCGTCGACCCGCCGTGAACCCCCTGGCTGGCTATAGCGCCCGCGCGCGTGCATGAGTGCGAGAGAGAGAGAGAGAGAGAGAGAGAGAGAGAGAGAGAGAGAGAGAGCGCTCCCCGCCGAGGCTCCTGCCCACTGCCTACGGCCCACGGCCCCCGCGGTGCCGGGCCGGGCCGGCCAATGGCGGCGCTCGCCTCCAGATGTCGCTGTGATCGGCGCTGCGCTACGCCCCGCGGTCTGGTCTGGTCTATCCCTTCCCAATATCCCCGCGTATAGGATCACCTCCTGATGGCCCCGGCTGGCCCCGCCCCGCCCCGCCTGCCCGGCTAGGGCTAGGAGGGTGCCGGCCGACGCTGTTTTGGTATTCTTCTCGTGTCTCGCGGTCGGACGCGTGGCGGGGCGGGGCAGAGTGAGGAGTCCGGCCTGGGCCGAGCGTCCACTTCGTCGCCCTGCAATAGCTTGCCCGTCTCCGGGAGCAGCAGCAGCGGCCGCGCGGCGGCCGCAGCCGATATCCAATGCAAACGGGCTGCTCGCCTGAGATTTCCAGACCGAAACTCGCTCATTTACATGTTCGCACCGCACCACTGTCAGCTGCTGCTCCTGCCCGCGGCCCTCCGCCCTCCCCCTCCCCCCTCCCTCACCCGCCCAGGCGCGGCCGCGCGTCGCCCCTTGCCCCTCCCCTTCCCCTCCCACTCCGCGCTCACCGTCGCGGCTATCGGCCGGGAGATCTCCGATCGGTTAAGACAGATGTCTGCGCTTCGAAGTGTCTGTGCGTCAGACACGGGGCCCGGCCCGGCCCGGCCCGGCCCGGCACGCCACGGCCCGGCTGTCAGACACGCGGTCAGCCCCGGACGAACGGACACGTCCGAATGCTTGTCTGACACCTCGTCAGACAACGCCTCGTGCCTGTCAATGTGTCTCCCTCCCAAATGTGTTTGGGCCCCGGCCCACCCCGGCCCGGGCCTATGGGCGGCCACAAGGCACCAGGTTGGTCAATGAAATTGAGAGAGGGACGGGGGGATATTTCGTGTTTTTATTTTATTTTTTCCTTATACTTTTCTTTCGGGTTGGTTTCGTCGTCGTCGTGGGCCGATTTGTCTGTCTCTGGTCCAGCCCGGGTCCGACCGGGGCCGCAGGAGTAGTTGTGTTCCCCGTGTGTCCGACGTCGTGCGAGTGGGCTGCCCCGCGCCCCGCCCCGCGCCCCGCCCCGCTCTTGACACAGGAGACATGATGTCTGCTCGCTCGGGTGGTGCGGGGCGCACTGCGCGGCGGCACGGACACGCCACGGCACGGGCCCGGTCACGTGGCCGCACAACGGTGAGGTGAGGATGGCCAAGGTGCGCGCGACGCGCGGCGGGCAGCGGGCAGGAAGAAAAGATCAGCGATTAGATGAGGAAGATGGCGTGAGTAAGCGTATCGAGGAGATTATCAGACTCGTGTGTGTTTATCTGCAAGTGGGAGTGTAATGTGGATCGATGGCAGGGAGAGATACCGCACATCATCGTAGTAGCAGCAGCGCTCTTTCTTTCTCTCTCCGTTCTTTTCACTCGCGCTTTCTCACTCTCGCTCCCTCACTCTCGCTCCCACTCTCTTCTACACTATCGGTGACTGATCTCGCCCGAGCATTCCTCCCATGCTAATTGGTTTCGACGCCTCGCCCGGATCGTTCTTCAAGCTCGACAGCTTGGCTGATCCCGTCCTCCTGCCCCGCCCAGCCAGAGCAGCGGCGGCGGCGGCAGGCGCTGGGTAGGCAACCCCGCCGCGCTCCTCTGCGCGCCTCCCCAGCGCGCTGCCTACCCGCCAGGCGCTCCAATCCCGTCCCGTCGGACCGAAACCCTCCATGAAATTTCAACTTCGGTGAAAAAAATAAAATTCGTCTTGGAACCAGTTGGAGGGGGGATTACTTTAAAAAAATGTGTACAGTGATTTTAAATTTAAAATTTGATGTTTTAAGGAAAATTTCTTTCATTTACTGTTAAATTTTTCTCTTCTCCTCATTTCTGGATTTTTCAATTTTCATTTCAGTCTTTTGTTAATTTGATCTCGATTTTTCGGAATTTTCTGTATCTTTCTTCTTGATTTTATTTTGAGATTTTTTTATCCTTGATTTGTTAGTTTTTGAGTCCGTACAATATTTTTTCGAAGTGACCCCCTCCCCCCCTCCTTTTGTTTCTCGTGGAGCGTTATTTTTCACTAGGGGTGACGGTGACCCTTCCTCGCGCGCCGCGCTCGGCCACGCCTCAGCGCGCAGGCAGGGCCAGGGCCGCGGGCGTAGAGCCGCGCAGCCGCGCGTCCAGCACACCGGACCAGACCCGGCGAACAGCGCCCTGGCCTGGCCCCTCTCTGCTGCTGCTCTCTGCGTTGTTTTACATACCATTAGTAATTCTAATTGGTGCTGGTGTCTGTCTGTGGGGGTCTCTCTGTGTATACCGGACCGGACCAGCAGGCCGGGCGCGGTGCGGGGTGGGGTGGGGGCAGCTGCAGGCGCGGGCCCGGCCCGGCCCGGCCCGGCCCGGCCGGTGTGACCCGCGGGCGTCTACTGTGCTGCTGGGGGCGGCGCGGGAGTACCCGCCCCCTGCCGCGCGGGCACTCGCGGTTAACCCCCCGCCGCCGCCCTGCCCCCGCCCGCCGCCTCCGGCGCTCGCGTAATTTTTCGCTCGACGTTTAAGACTTGCGGCGATCGGCTCGGCGCCGCTCCGGCCCGCCCCGCCCCGCACGTCCCGCGCATTGTATGCGTAGGCGATGTGTCGGCCCTATGTAGATTTTCGCACCGCTTGGCCGCGCAGGGCAGCCTGCAGTGTGTAGAGGCTTGTAGCCGCCGGGCGTCTTACTCTCGCCCCTCCCCGCCCCGCCCCGCCCCGCCCCGCCCCGCCCCGCCCCGCCCGAGAAACCGTAAAATTCAGGCCAGTGGTCAGCGGGCGCAGCACTGCTGCTGCCGCCCGGAGCAGAGCACCAGCAGCAGGGTGACGTCGGTGATGATGGAGCGGGCTCGGGTCGGGTCCGGTCCCGCGGACTATTGTCTGCTCCTGCCGGAGGATGACCGGGCGGGGCGGCGGTAGCCGCCCGGAGCCAGAAGGCGGTGTGTGTGTATGTGTGTGTGTGTGTGTGTGTCTATTGATTACTGAAAGTGAGAGTTTTCAACTTGGTTGAATAGGCCGCTCTTGTTTGAGGTCTTGCGGGTCAGTGGGACGCGGCGCGGCCGCGGCCGCGGGCGCGGCAGGAGCGTGACCTCCACGACGGCCACCTCGGCCCGGCCCCGGCCGGTCAGCGCGCGTTAATGACGCTCCGCGGTCGCTATCGACCGTGCTTTGGGAGGGCTGGAGGAGGCGCACCAATGGCGCCCGGCCGAGCCTCCCTGGCTGTCATGGTGCCGCGTCGCGCGCGTCCATGGCGCTGCCGCGTAGCGCCGCGCCCCGCCCCGCCGCGAGCTGTGCTTCCAGGAAAATAAAAACATCAAACGAGGACGATTTTTCGATACTGATGGGCCGGTGCCGATAGGAAAAGGAATGGTGGCGTGGTATGATGTGGCCACATGGCGGGCCGGGGTCGGTGCGGGGCCCGCGCGGACGCGCCTATGCGTGCCGGCGCCGCGGCCGCGTGCTGCACCTCGCGGACCACGTGGCGCGCGCGCGTGCGTGCCCGTACTCATTAGCGCGTGCAATATTTAGGTGTGGCACCCCCACCGCTGTCCCGCCACTGCAGTTGTGTCCTCCGCCTCCTCCTTCTCTGCGCGGTCGATGTAGTGGTCGCGGCGCGGCCGCTCAAGTCCTGCCAGATCAGTAGGCAAAAGGAGAAAAAAAAACACGAATGAGGTAGACGCGAGGGGGAAACCACTCTGAATGTTGGTGTACACATTTTTTGGGTTATTGTGAATATTGTTAATTATTGTTAAATTATTTGCAATTTTGGCAATTTTGGCTTGCAATTTCGATAGAAACAAACATCATGCCTTTTTTAAAAATTTTACTTAATTTTTATTAATTTTTCTAATATTTTATGAATTTTTATGATTTTCCCCAAACTTTCCTAAATTTTACTGATTAACGAGGTGTACAAAAAATTTCGAGTCATTTCCACCTCGAGCAGACGGTTACCCTTGCCTTTGCCTTCTATGAAGACTCTCCACACTTCAGAACTGATTTCTGCCTTGATTAAGCAGGCGGAGAAATATCTTTCTGCCTCACACAGGTATTTTTTTCCCCTTTCTTTCGTGGCTCAGCCTGTGGCTCGCGAGGCTGGTGGCGGGGACGAGCTGGAGGCGGGGTAAGCTGCCTGCTGCAGGCGAGAGCGCATGCTGGGGGAGTGGTGCGGCGGGGTCCTAAGCTGGCGCTCAGGCCCGCTGCGCCGCGCCCCGGCCGCGTCATGCCGCGGGAGTTTAGGCGCGCCGGGTCGCATTAGTAGGCGCACATAGGCCCTGCCCTCGCGAAACTCGTGTCTAGACCCTCAGCAATTACAAGTCCATCGGCGCGCATGGGCCTGGCCGGGCCTGGCCTGGCCGGGTCGGACGGAGAGACTCTGAGTGCTCCGCGCGCGTAGATCGCCCCCGCGATACGCGCCGCCCGAGCAGACTTTATGAAATATCGATGACGGACGATAAAGCGATAAGGCCTCGCCCCGCCCGGCCCGGCCCGGCTCTGTGTCGCGGCGTGGAGGGGGTAATTAATTTGTGAAAACTGCGGAGGAGGAGAAGTTTTAAAAGCGCGCGCGGGGGTGGCGGGTGGCGGGCGGCGGGCGGGCGGGCCGGGAGGCGCGCTCTGAGGCGATAAATACGCGGAGGCTCCGCTGGGCGGCGCGACCGCGCGGCGACACGCCCTCCGCACCTCCCCTGCCCTGCCCCCCCCCCCCCCCAATCCACCTCCTAACTTAGCGCCACCCCCACCCCACACCAGCAGCGCTGCGGCCGATCATAAAAGTATGAATGTACATCATAAATTTCTGCACTTTTCTCTTTCGCTCCCCCTCCCTCCCCTCCGTGCGACGCGCGGCGTGTACACACCGTTCCTTTTTTTATTTTTTATTTGTATCATTACGGTGTAGCGGGCCCCGGGGCCTATACGCTGTGTCCACCACGCGGTCGCGCAGCGGGGTTTATGATTCCAACAAAAGGGAACGCGGGGCCCATGCCCATATCGGCCCCGCGCCTCGACCCGCCCCGCCCCGCGCCGTATATCCCTCCCCGTGGGCATGTCATGTCGACGGACCGTACGGGCTGAGCCCGACGTACTGCACGTATAACGATTGAAACTGGCGGACCTCAACCTCACTTCTATGCTGCGCACTGAACGCGGCTACAACCAAAAGGAAAAATGAGAATATAAAGGAAATCAAGAGAAGAAATAGAGGGTGGAATCGAATGCTCAAGCTGAACGGTCAGCCAGCACGTAGCGTGGCATGCATACGAAAAGGTGTCATTTCCATTCAACATTTTTGCCCCCGGGCAGTGCTGGGCGGGGCGTGGCGGGGCGTGGCGGGGCGTGGCGGGGCGTGGCGTGGCGGGCGGGGCAAGAGTGATGTAGGGTGAGGCGAGGGGGCGTGACAGAGCGGCGGTTCGTGCGAGCGTTATGGTCATAGGAAAATGGCGGTGCTTGTCGCGGCCACAGGCCACAGCACTAAAGTTACGCCCGGGGGAGGGGGGGAGGGGTAGGAACGCTTATGGCGCCAGAGCCAGCAAGAAGAAGCAGCCCCGGCGGTTTTCGAGAGTGTCCGGGCCCGGCGTCTTCGTGCCGCGGGGCGTGGCGGGGCGGGGCGGGGCGGGGCGGGGTGGGGCGGGGCGGGGCGGGGCGGGGCGGGGCGGGGCGGGGCGGGGCGCTGCACGCGGAGGCCGCCGCCCGCCCGCCCGCTGTTCGCACGTTCACGCCTGTAAACGGCCGCTTGGAACGAAACTGGCGAACCAACCTCTTTCTTGACGGGCAGCGGCGGCAGTGGTGGTAGTGGCCCTTCGGCGGCGCGCGGGGGTCGTTAAAAAAAAATAAAACAAAAAGTTTGGCTGCAAACATAGCCATTCCCGCGGGCCCGGGGCCCGGTAGGGCGAGTGAGTATAGAGAAGTGCAGCCGTGCCGTGCCACTTGCCGCGCTGGGGAGTCCCTTACACGCTCCGCTGGTCTGGGGCTGGGCTGGCCTGATCCCGCCGCACTACCGCTCTATATATTTCCTTGGCGAGTGTACGTGTACATATTTCATTTTCTGTGAGGGGCGCGGAGAGCGGCAGCGGCTGCTTCGGGGTTGCGAGGAGGTTTCTTCTGCCGCGCTGTGTGTGACAGTCTGGGGGCGCGGGCGGGTGGGGTAAGTCCGCAAGCTGCAATGCACTGCGCGAGCTGCCCCACACCACCCCGCCCCACCCCACTCCGCTGAGCCCTGAGCCGCGCCCTGGCGCGCCGTTGTCGAGCCACCGAAATGTCATTAGCGTTGCCCGAACAGGGCTCCTGTTTCCTCTAATTCCCCACAATTTCCTACAATTAAGACGCGGCCTTCCCTCCCCGTTCTCGCTCCCTCTCACTCGCGCACCCAAAGACCCCCTGGCCCCTGGCCCGCCTGCTGCTCTCTCGCTCGCTCGCACGAAGCTCAGTCGGGTTGTTGGCGGTGGCTGTGGAGTTTACACACCCCGCCAGCTCAACCCCCTCCCCAGCCATGTGTAACCAGCTCGCCCGCCTTTCTCCACCTCAACACCCTCATCGAGGCCCTGCTAAATTCACAAAATCTGTCGCTGTATATTATTTTAATAACCCACATAAAAAATTAAAAATTTGTTTTTTCCTTGGTTTTTTCCTGTGTCTTTCCTACTGCAAAGGGCTTCGTAAATAAAGTATACCCTGCGAAGGGCGTGCGAATAGGTGAGTGTGTGTGCGTGCGTCTGGTCTCTCCGCGCGCGCATGCAAATTGCGACACCATTACATTCCAAAACCTGACGGGGAGGAACGGGCTAAACGCTAAAGCAGCCCGACTGGCACATGATGCAGAGGCGAGTCCTGCCCTGCCGCCTGTTGGTTTTTATTAGATTTTTTTTTCTATTTATTTTTGCGCGGTGCACCTCTCGCGAACTTCCGTGCGCCTCCCTGCTGCGCATTTGTAAATGTTGCAAAAAAGAATCGTAACGGCCGCGGAATGTCGTGTGCGGCTGCGCCCAGGCTAGCCGTGTGGTCGGCGCAAACCACTGTAAAAAAAAAAAAATCTTCATTTTTTTTTTTATATTTCGAAGTAAATGGAGCACCAAACGCCCCCGCCCCAGAGCGTCGCGTCCGAGTAGGCCTGCCTACCTACCTACGCTGGCGCGAGGCGAGGGGAGGAGGGCTGCGTTTAGATGACGGCGCACTTCGCCGGCTCGTCGCTAATTTGGGTTTTTAAAGCTTTAAAGCTGACTGAAGAAGCGCGCGATGCCCTCGGCACGCCACGCCACGCCAGGCCACGCCAGGCCCGCAGGTGGCGGGGCGGGGGCCGGCCTATAATGCTAGAGAGGTCTCAGTTGTGTCGCCTTCTCGCCAGGTGCGCGGGGGGAGGAGAGGAGAAGGGGGGGGGGAGTTTCCCTATCCCCGCTCTCTGCCCGCTTCGCTGCCTGCTGCCCCTCTTGAGGTGAAATTTAAAATGGCTGTCTGCAGCGCTGCTGCTTGTCTCGCGATGCGTCGGAGATCAATCAGTCAATCACGTGACCCGCCTGAGTGGTCCAGCGCAGCAGCCGAAACCTCCTCTCCCCTTCCCTTCTCTCCTTTCCCCCACTCGCGCCGTTCACACACGCTCTCTCTCTCTCTCTCTCTCTTTCTCTCTCTCTCTCTCTCTCTCTCTCTCTCTCTCTCTCTCTCTCTCTCTCTCTCTCTCTCTCACTCACACACATGAGGTAGACCGGAAGCCTGCTTACACATTCGTGATAGGCAGTCACTCCATTCATAAAACTGAAACCGTCAATCTCTGCTGCTCCATGCCCGCTTCGCTTCGACTCTACTCCGATCATTTCATTTCCCCGCCCTGAGGTCGGCCTAGACCGTAGACCTGTAGGAAGGCCCCGAAGCTGCGCTGCAGTGTCATTCATACTCGCCCTGCTCACTCTAATCGAATGAGGCTTTTGCTGCTACGCTCGCTCGTAGTAAACCCCTCTTGCTCTGCATCCTAGAGTCGGGCTCTCGTATTCCATTCAAATGTACCGGCCAATGGTACGTTTCTTTTTCTTTTATATTTTTTTTCCTCCGCTCTTTCCCGAAGTGCGGGAGTATAGCCGCGCGGCCGACTTCGAAAGTGACGGTCCAAAACGGTAGTATGGTAGTGTTACCGCACTATGTATGGTATTTTTTGTATGCTATGCTCTCCGGAGGTTGAGGGAGGGCGAATGAATGAAGTGCGTGGCTTGTAGTGAAGTGGCGGGTACCCGCTGGGCTTCATTCACTTTTGTGGGGGTTACGGGGAGGAGGCGGAGAGGGAGAGTGGGATTCGAATACTATCACGTCCGAACTCTCTCACAGGACGCGCGCGCACACACACACACACACACACACACACACACACACACTGGGGCCCAAGCAGCAGCCGGACCGCACTTAATCAAATTATTACCCAATCCAATAGTATGTGTGTGTGTGTGTGTGTGCGCTTCGTGGGACGACGGCGGCCGCAGCAGAAAGAGTCCCCTAGTTGCTGGTGAAACGATCACCCCCAGCAGTGCTCGCGCCCCGTGATGTGATTCGTAAAAATAAAAAATAAAAATAAAACAAGTGCAAATCCTTGAGCTGCAGCCCGGTCGCAGCCGGGTGCCCCTGTAATGCTGTTGCTCGATTCGTAATTGCCGCCCCAGCGGGCCCGGGCCGTGCAGCCCCCTCCGCCCCGCTTCTACCCCACGGTCCCCCGCCGGGCCTGAGCCACTGTTTTCTGTATTCCTAATTAACCGAGGCAGCCCAGCCCCACCCCGCCCCACCCCACCCCGCCTCACCGGCCCCACAAACCGGGCACGCCGGCCCGGCCGGCCGCTCTACCGCCGCCCGGGATGCAATGCGATGCGATGTTCGCTCGTCTCCGCGCCCGGCATTTGCTGCGGAGCTGCACCAATTTTTCAGAGTCGTGTTAAACGTGGCCGTGTGCGTGCGTGTGCGCGAGTGTGGGTAACCTGCGGACAGGCTGCTGAGGCCCATCCTGGCCCGGACCCAAGGCGGTGGGCAGTAGTCCAGTAGCTGCGAGCAGCGTGTCTGCACCAGGCCGGACGGGACGACGGGACGTGGCTTCGAGTCCCATTTCTCCGGTGCAAATTTCTCCCATGTGACTGCTGCTGGCTGGAGAGCAGAGTGTGCACGGCTGGGGCGGGTAGAGGAGCCACGCGCGGGGCGGGGCGGGCTCCGGGCTCCGGTCGGCCCGACTATCCGGGCTGCTCCGGACTGCTCCGCGCGGTCTGGTCGGACGGAAGCACTCAACTCGAACCGAGAGAGCCACGCGGGCGAGAAAGAAGTCGAGTGGGTGAGGGAGAGAGAGAGAGAGAGGGATAGCGCAGCCCAAATGCGCCTTCCTTGTGGTATTAATATTCCCTTTCGCTCTGGAGGGTATGCCGGACAACGCAGCAGGCGTTCAGCTAATAAATGCAGACAGCGCGCGAGAAAGAGACGGCGAGGGAGGGGGAGAGAGAGATAGAGAGGAGGAGGGGGGGGAGCGAAGGATGAGACTTTTCCGGGGGAGCGACAGAGACGGAGCGATCTCCTCCCCAAAACCATAATTTAAAGGAGTGAAAAATACGAGTGGCGCGCTCCTCCCACTCCTGGCTCCCCATTCTTTGGCTCCTCCGCGAGGCGCGGCGCTCCTGCAGGCGTTCATCGAACGACGACGACGAAGGGGCGTCGCCTCGTTACTCTCTGTGCTGGTCGCGATCCGCGGCGGGGCCCCCGGGCCGCCACCGGCCACCGTGCTGCTGGCTGATTGCGAATATCGCTCTCGTTCCTCCGTCCTCGTCGCACTTATGGCAGTCAGTGCCCAACGTTGGGGGTGGCATATAGGGCCCCGTGAGTGCGAAAAGGACGGGTAGGCTCGAGAGCGATCTTCGGAATCAGCCTGCAGACCGCTCGTCATTTACGGACGAACCCAACATGTTATGACGACCGTGTGGTGCTGGACCCTGGGCGGGGCCGTCGGCGGGGCGCGGCTGAGCACCTGCCCGAGCTCGCCCGGGTGCCCCCGCCCCGCCCTGCTCCGCCCCGCCCCGCCCCGCCCCGCCCCGCCGGGCGCGCGCCGTGCGCCGCGCTGCTGCGCCCTTACACCTGTCCACCGCGTGTGACGTCAGGCCCACCTGCCCGCTCTGCCCGCTCTGCTCTGCTCTGCCCTGTTCCTAACGGCTCCGTGTTTCTGTTGCAGCGGCGGCGCGGATGTCAGGCTCGCAGATGTGCAGGCCGCACCACTTCCCCCCGTCACCGCTCCACCCCTGGCTGTCGTCGGCGGACGCGGCGTCATCGCCGTCGTCGTCCAAGCCGGCGGGGTCGTCGTCCTCGTCGTCGTGGTGCAACCCCTTCGGCTCGTCGTCAAACAGCGAGCAGCACAACAACCCCAGCACGACGCCCACCAACAACCCCTCCACAACGCCCACCAACTCCTCCAATAATAACAATAATAATAATAGTACTAGTAATAACAATAACCGGACAGAGCAGAGCGAGGACCAGAAGCCCTCGTCGCCGTTGGTGAGCAGTCACCACGCCCCCCAGCACCACCACCTCTTCTCCTTTCCCCCGACGCCGCCCAAGGACGCGACGCCCGACTCGGTGACGGCGGCGTCGACCGCGGCGTCGACGTCGGCGTCCAACGACTACAACGCGGCGGTCGCGGTGCAGGCGGCGCACGCGGCCGCCATGGGCGCCGCCTTCATGCAGCACCAGGACGTGTCGGGCTGCGGCGTCGGCGTCGTCGGCCAGCTCGACGTGAAGCCCTCCATGCTGGGCTCGAGCTGCTCCAACGCCGCCTCGTCGTCCAACAAGCAGCGCGAAGGTACGGCCTCCTCCACCAGTAATAACAACAACACCTCGTCGAGTTCCGCCTTCAGCTGTTCGTCGGCGGCCACGTCCCCCGTGGACGACCCGGCGCCCTCGTCGTCGCCGAGCAGAAGACAGGAGCAGGACTGCATGGACCAGCAGCAGCAGCAGCAGCACATGCAGGACGCCTCGGGTCACTACCCTCCCCCTCCCCTGCAGTACGGGGGCCAGAGTGGCGGCTACATGGGTTACCCCCACCACCTCAACCACCACATGTTCGGCACAAAGACGTCGCCCAGCCCCCTCGGGGGCCTCGGGGGCTCCAAAGTGTCGTCCAGAAATAAGTCGCGATCGAGCGCGGGTAAGGCCATCATCCTGCTGCCCTCTCCCGGGGGTTGTTGCGGTGGCGGTGCCTGTCTGTCTTGTCTAACTCACCTGTCTCGCCTCGCCTCGTCCCTAACCTGGCCCAATGCACGTGCCTGCCCGCCCGGCCCGGCCCGCCGCGCCACGCCCCACCCGGGCCCGGGGCGGGGCCCACCAGGGCCACCAGGCCCACCCCGCCCGCACGGCGCACGCCGCGCCGCACACCCGGGCGGGTGCCAGAGTTTTCATTCGGGCGGGTAGTTGGACTCGGACGCCTCCGAAAATGACAGGTGTGAGCAAGGCTCGTCTCGGGCATCCCACCTCACTCTCACTTGTGGTTTTCGGACGCGTCCGGGTCTTTTTACCCTCCCAAATGAAAACTCTGGCGGGGGCCTCCCCTCTTCCTCCTTCCTCTGCTGTCTCTTGGGCTGCTGCTCTGATGGTGTTGGTTTGGCTTGGGGATATGTGTTTCTCTACTTTTGTAAGGTCATTTCTGTGAGTGCGAGACTGAGTGTGAGTGTGTGTGTGTGTGTCCGACCATCCGTCCGTCCGCCCGTTCGGACGCGCACTTATCTCACCGTGAGTAAGCATCCCTGCACGTCCATTACGCGTCAAATTATACGATGTGCTCGTCGCGAGCCCAGTCGCCGAGGGCGGACGATGCCAGGGTGGTAGGGAGAGACTGTGTTTCCCTTTCAACAAGCTTATAAAAAAAAATCATGTAGGAAGATCTCTCTATGTGAAATTGTTAACAAAATCGCGCGCGCGGTTACGTCGCGTGATCGGGTACCTATGGGTGTTGCAATAACTGTATGCGGGCGGTAGAGACGGGCTGGCGTGGCGCGCGGCGCGGGGGCTGCCGGGCCGCCGGGCCGCCGGTCGGAGGAACTTGCAAACGTCGCGAAATTACGCGGGGCTCCGCGGCGGCGGCGCAACACTTGTGCGCCATTGTTTTATCACAAGGGCAGCGGCGGCTGCTGCGGGTAGGGCCCGGCCGCGCCGGGTTCAGGACGTTTGTCTTATTGGTTATGACGTCACGGTGCGACGCCATTCTCAGGCGACGAACAATGGTCGCCACGATTGCGTCACTTGTCCGCCCATCCATCCCCCGCGGAGGTTCGCCCCCCCCCCCCCTCCCCCCCGCGCCATCGGCCCCGGACCGAGCCTGGCCAGCACACGGTACGCTGGGAGCGCCAGGGACTGTCGTTCCTTCGCACTCCATTTCTTTTATTTTTTCTTCTTTCGGCGCGAAAATTGACAAAGTGGTTGTCGCGCGGCGCCCGCGGTCAGCGGGCGTCGTCGGGGGCGGGGCGGTCCGGTCCGAGGGCGTTCCCAGCGGCGCCACCGCGCGCCTCACGGGGCGGGGCGGGGCGGGGCGGGGCGGGGCGGGGCGGGGCGCGGGTCACAATAAGTCACAGGCCGCGGGCCCGGCCGGCCGTCGCGGCGCGCACTTTCACTTCTCTTGATTAGGCCTGGCCGAGCGCTTTAATTATTCGGCGGGCTAATTATTTGTGTCGGCGGCACCGCGCACTGCTGACCTCGAAATGACAGGCCAGGCCGCTGCTGCCGCTGCTCTAAGCCAGATGTCGTCACATTATGTGAGCATTTACACAATTTTCGTGGCGGAGCGGAGTGGAGTAGAGTTCCGCGCCCGTGCGCTCTGATGGTAGCGCGGGAGAATGAGCCGAGCGCTCCTTGGCGTCGCGGCGCGCGGGGCCGCGGGGCGCGGGCCGGGCAACCCGTGTATGAACTCGGCCCCCGGCGAGGCGGGTGTTGCCGAGGGGTCCTCTTCACCATAAACTCGTGTGTGCACCTTTTTTTCTGGTTTTTTTCGTAATTTTCATAGATTTATTCTGATTTTTTCTATTTTTTCTATATTTTGTTTTACCTTTTTTTTTAAATTTCATTCTTATGATTTTTTCTATTTTTTATATTTCTTTTTACCTCCTTTTTTTAAAATTTCATTTTTTTCTGATTTTTTGATATATTAATTTTTGATAATTTATTTTTCTGGGTGTACTCTGATTATTTTTCCTTTTTCTTTTTTGGAGTGAATGACCCATCGGGTGTCGCACGCGGTGCTGCGCGTTGCGGGGTCAAAAACCTGCTGGCGCTCTGGTGCCTTGTGAACCTTTCGGAAACGTTTGTTGTCCGGGGTCGGACCGGGCCGAGGCCGTGTGGCGGCCGGGCTGTATGAGCGACGTGTTTAGCTGGGGGAGGGGGTCGACAGCTGCACCGGCGGGTACCGGGTACGCTGCTGGTGTGGTGCGGTGTGCACTTACTATAGCGGTATTGCCCGGGCGGGGCGAGGCGAGGCGGGGCTGGAGGGCGCTGCGCGCTGCGCTGCGCCAGGCCTGGCTGAGTAGCCAGAGCGTGACCTTCTGGTCCGGTGGCCGGGCCCGGGCCGGGGCCGGGTGCTGGTCGGGGCTCCCAGACCCAGAGCCGGCCCGGCCCGGCCTAGCCTGCCTGAGCCCCGGGGCGGCGGTAGTACCCGCCGAGGTACCCGCCGCGCAAACGTATACGAGTCGTTGTTGTTGTTATTGTTATTGTAGCACCGCGTAAAACAAATGTACAGCATATAAAAAGGGAATTAAGTTGTTCCGGGTGTTTCTTTGAATGCGTAACAGTGCTGCGGGATTGCATACTCGCCAGGGCTTCAGGGGCCATGGTGCCTTACGGGCGAATGGGGTAGGCAACCCTCAACACTGTAACGCATTCAAAGAAACACCCGGTACGTATAGTGGTACGCGTGCAGCAGGAGCGTCGCGCGCGCGGTGGGTGGCGCGGGGCGGGGGCGGGGAGGGCGAGCGCAGCAGGCAGGCTGCAGGCTCGGCAGCAGCTGAGGGCCCTCGTGCCGCCCCGCCCCGCCCCGCTTTCCTCCCCTGAGTGTGTTTGCGCCCGCGTGTGTGTCCATGGAGCGGGGTGAAAAGCTGGCGCCGTGGGTGGGGACTGGGGGCGGCGCCCGAGGTGCGTGCTGCGGGAGCGTCCCCATGCGGGGCGGGGGCGGCGCGGGGGCGGCGCGGGGAGGAGGAAGAGTTGTGCCCCGGCCTGGCGCGTCCTTCTGCACGACCTGCGGGGTCGCCCGGCCCGGCCCGGCCGGGACCACCCCGTCGAGGGTCCTCACCCACCCCCGGTGCTGTGTCCGCACATAAAGTGATGCTCTAGCGGCCGCACGCGGGGGCGCTCCCCCCACCCCCCTTCACCCTCCCGCCCCGCCGCGCTGCTGCGGACTGCGCGGGTGCTGATGTTATCGCCGGGGATTCATTATCAGGGAGCAATCAAAAGCAAAGTACTTCTGGACGCGACAGAAGAAGAGCTTTCATTTTTTTCCGAACGCTGCTCGCCGCCGCGCCGCCACCGCCAGGCCCGCTGCACTCTCCCGTCCCGTCATTTTGGCCGCCACCATTACCTCCGTCGTACTCCACTGACCAAAAATACGGTCCTTTTGATCCTCCGGCCGAGCCGGACTGTTGGAAGGGGGAAGGTTTTTTTTCTTATTTTTTATTCTGTCCAGTCGCCACCGCCACCTGAAAAGTGGCTAAAATGGCTGCCACGCCGTCCAACCCTTCGACGACGACGGTGCGGTGGCAGCAGGGTGAGAGGGAAAAAAAATACCCGACCTGAGCAAAGAGTGGAAATAAGTAAGACGGCGGATACCGTCCTGCTGGTGCGGTGAGAGGTGGGGAGTGGGAGTGAGAGAGAGCCTGCTGATTATAGAGCACACAGACAAAGGCAGCAGGAGCGGAGGAGTGGAGGCAGTCGAGCGATGACCAACGGGAAGCGGGTGGCTCTCCGCTCTCCCCGCCCGCGCGCTCTCCAACCTGCTATTTGCCAAGGCAGGCCGAGTCGGTCGAGTCCTTCCCTTCCTGTCGTGTTACAAGGAGTCCGTAGAACTCGCGGAGCGCCCGTCCCGTCCCAACCCGCCGCGGGTGAATAAGTAGAACAACTGTTCGAGCGCCAAGTGATGCTAATGACAGCTCGCTGAAACTGTTTGTACCCTTATACCCTTACGCCCACAGCTGCCATGTTGCAATAATAAGAGCCTACGGGTTAGGAAAAAAAGAAATAAGGCAAACATGATTGCGGGCTCCAATTTTTGCGCTGACTCCAGGCTCAGTGGCGCGCGGACCAATTGGTCGGGCCTGGCGCGGCGGCCGCGCTGCCGCGGAATGTCCGTTTGGTGAGGTGGGGGTGGCGGCGGCTATGTGGAGGAGGAGGAGGAGGAGGCGGAGGCCTGTCTCTATACTCCTCGTGCCGCGCCGAGCAGCGCCGCCGCGGAAGTCGTGATCGGCCCTATATTCTCGGCAGTAAATCTCCCGGGCCGGACCAGACCGGGCCGGCAGTCAGTGTACAGGCTGGCCGCCGCCCCGCCGCCGCCCCGGGGCACGGCCAGGGCACGGCCAGGGCACGGCCAGGGCACCTCGTGTCTCACTCCCAGCGCCACGGCGGCACGCATGAGGTCAGCCCGCCACGCTCCGCCACACCGAACGAATGAGTTGAATGATCGACGGTACGGTTCAGTACTACTACGGTGCGGCGCAGGCCTGCGCAGGCGCAGTGACACGCCGCTGGACGGCGTTTGACACATTGTAGATTCTACGGACGCAGCAGTGCCTCGCCCCGCTCCACCCCGCCTTTGCGAGAGGAGAGAAGCACCTCCACAGCGGAGCGGCCTCCTTCCATTTTTGCATGCGCCGCCATGCGCGCCGCTGCAGCACCGCGCCGCGCCCCGCCGACTCGAGGCAGGCGGGCTAATGATAGAGCACGGGGGAGGAGGAGGAGAGGAGGCAGGGGGCACGAGGAGGTGCGGGCGGGCGCGGCCATTGGCGGCGCGGGTGCGAGAGAGACGGACGGAATCCAAACAATCGGCGTGATGCGATTGTTTCTGCCACGCGCAGGCCGGGCAGGGCAGGGCAGGCCAGGCCAGGCTGGAGGCCTCCATGGCGGCGGGCGCGGCGTGGTGCGGTGCGGTGCGCCGCGGCTCTCGGGCCCGCCTGTTCTTTTGTTTACGTACTGCTGCCATTTTGTTCTGCGTGCCGTGACGAAACAAGTGAGTGCCGGGCTGGCCGGGCCGGACCGCTGCAGTGTGCCGCTTGGTTGGTGCCCCCGGCCCCCGGCCCCCCGCCGCCCCGCCCCGCCCGTCTGACCCGCTCCCCGGGGACCCCTCTGCGGCGGCGGCGGGGCGCTCTCTGCTCTGCTCCAGCGGGGGCCCCTCAGGGGGTCGCGTCCGTCAAGTGTGTCTCCGCTCTCTGCCCTCTCTCCCTCTTACGAGTGCGGGAGGAAGAGAACATGCTGTCTGTCTTCGTCCCTCCTCCTGGTGGCGGCTGCGGCGGCTGCCCGGCCCGGCCGCCCGGCCACTGTTCCGTGCCACTGCCCACCCCTTTACCCTCCCTCTCTCTCGCAGCGCACGGAGCTCCCTCCGGGCCGGGCCGGGGCCGCGCGGCGCGCACCAGCGTCACAGCGTTAACCTCAAATTTAGCCTCACAACATGACACCCGCACCGCCAACCAGACCAGACCACCACCCCTAGGGAGGGCAGGGTGCAGGGCGTTCCGTCCCATCGGCTTTTAATGAGGGGGAAGAAAGGCAAACTCAGTGTTTGAGAGTGTGAGGGAGAGAGAGAGAGAGGGAGCGGGACTGACTTAGTGACTTACCGGCTGGAGGCGGGGCGGGGCTGTCGGGTCTGGCGTTGTTGTTGCTGGCCCTGCGGACCTGACCAGCCCGTCGCGGCCCCGGCCCCGGCCCTGCCCTCTGAACCGCAAACGCAACCGCTCCTGCGGCAGTGGCGTGGCGCGGCGTGGCGCGTTGACCCCTGGTTGCACCTGCCGCCGCCCCGCTCGGCTCCGCTCTTGTGTTGCCGTTGGGTCTCGTCGGGGCCGTGGGGTGGCGGGGCGTGGCGCGGCCTGGTGCAGCGCTGCGCGCACATACCTCTACTCCGACTCGGATGACAAACCGGTCAGCCCCATTCTCTCCAAAACGTCGTCCGGGTAACATTTTTATGACAATTATTATTTTTTTTCTCTTTCCCAGCCGTTGGACTTACCACTACCTCCACCACCACCGGAAGGGTGCTTAATTAGCACCCGGTCGGGAATAAGGAAAATAATAAAGGGGGAAAATGTTGTCGCCGTGGAGTGGGTCGCGGAACACTGGCCATAGGAGGTGCGTTTTCTCCCGAAGCGGTGACCACCAGGCGATGCATGTTCAGTGCCGTGGATCGGAGAAGTGTCTGAATGAGGCTGGGCTGTTTTGAGCCGGTCCGGTCGTACCCAGCCCAGCCCGAGGGGGCCCCCACCGGGCGGGACACACATGTACGGGCGGACAGAGGGACTCGCAAATTCGCCGAAAAGCGTCTGCTCTTACAATCCCAACCAAAACATACATGTTCGATCCGGGAGGGTCCGGCCGGGGGCCCGGGGTCCGGGCCGGGCCGGGCCGGGCAGGGCCGGGCTGGTCCGCGCTGCGACGTGCTGCTCCAGTTGAAATAATAGGCGATCTCTGCGGCGAGTGAATAGGCCTTTTGTCCCGGCCGGGTCCCGGGGAGCTGAGTGCGTGTGACCCGGAGGCTGCCCGGCCCGGCCCGGGTCGGGTCGGTTCGGAGAAGCCCGCGTGTAGCGCCATCACACGTACAGGACAGGTACTGTACCGCGGCGGGCTGTATTGTGATGAGGCGGCACGTACCCTGTACGGAGCGTCACTTTCTACATCACGTTAGATGGCACGCAGGCTGCAGGATGCAGCGGCCTAGCGCCGCCAGGCGATTCATGAAGTGGAGTGGCTGGTCTACATGTTCTGAAAACAAGCAGTGGGCTGCAGACTGATTCAGGAGAGCGCTCTCCTCGCTCTGTCTCCCTCTTACCTGTACGGTGTACCCCATGAGTGTGAGAGAGACAGGTCGAGGAGAGCGCGCAGCGGCAGGCGCGGGCGCGCGGAACTGCCTGGCCTGGCCGCGCCGGGATGCGCCGGTGCGTGGAAATAAAATCCGGACGGTAGTTTTCCTTGCCGGGCGCCGCAAAGCGTGAAAAGAACAGAACGCTGAAGTCGCTATGGTGCACGCCTGCGGCTTCGAGTACGTACCGACTCGGAGCGCGCGGGGCGGTGTCCCGGTACACAGATATCTTCCCGCTCTCTGTCTCTCTGTTTCTCTCTCTGTCTGTCTCTCTCTCTCTCTCTCTCTCTCTCTCTCTCTCTCTCTCTCTTTCTCTCTCTCGTACGCTCGTGAGTCGGTTCATTGACGGCCCGGGTACGGCTGTGGCGCTCCGGAAGACACTCAGCAGAGCGGATTTCTGGAATAAGGTGTGGCATTAGGATCCTCTGTCACGTGTAAGCCGGGCCGGGCCGGGCGGGGCGGGGCAGCGCGCCTTACCGTCGCCTCGGCGATTAAGTTGGCGACACTTTTTTCTCTCCGGCCTGCTCTTCTCTGTGCACAGACGCGCACACTCATGTGCGGTCGGGATTCCCCTCGGTCGTGGCGCGCCGCAGTTTTTGCTAATGACAGGCTGCCCGTTAGACGTTACACACGGCGCGTCCTATTGCCCAGACCGGGATTACTTTACACCCGCACGGACCATGACCCCAGTCCCAGCCTTAAAAGTGTTCTTTTCCATTTGTCTGGCACGTTGGCACTCCCGTAAATATTTTTTTTCCTCTCTAGACTCTTCATAACTGGAATATAATATTTTTGTTCGAAAAGTTGCTCCTCCCAGCTTTTGAATTTTTCGGTCTTTGATGTATTTTTTTTTCCACCTTAAAGAAAAAGCGTTTTAATTTTTATGAAGGCCTTCTGGTTCGTCCCGTCCCGTCTCCGGTGCGCACGAGACTTCCGGCCCGACCCCGGCCCGGTCGCCGGCTGGCCACCACCACCCCGGCCCCCAGCCCGGCTCGGCTCGGCTGGCCGCACCGCCAACCCGGTCTCATAATTAATGGAGGTTTTCAGCAGGGGTGGTTGGCGCTTAAATACTCTCTGGCGTGCTGCCCGTCCCGGACCCGCGGCCCCCGGGCTCCCGGGCCCTCGCCCCCGCGGCCCTCCCAGAGACCATTTGGCACTAGGGCGGGGCGGGGGCGCGGCTGGGGAAGTTCCTTTCGTAGTACTGCGTGGCTGTGTGGAGAGGTCTTCCTCCTACGTGAGTCGCCGTCGCCCCGTCAGGTCAGCCTAATCGAGACATTTGCTGTCACTCTGGGCGTAACGCCTTTACAGGCGGAACCAACCCGCGGGACACGACCGGTAAAGGGGTTAGTCATGTATGACAAGGAGGCACGCGCCACTCTCTATCTCTCTCTATCTCTGTTTCACTCTCTCTTATGCGGGCGCGCGTAGCCGGCCGTGACGCTGCGCGCGAGTAAGCGATATGTGTCACCTTCGCCCACCCGATGACCGCCCCCTCCTCTCCCCTCCCCTCTTCATGCGCCCGGCTGGGGTCTATATAACCGTGGCGTAATGCGATAGCCTGATTCGATGTAACGATTACAAATCGAGATCTCGATCGGGACGTTGGACCGGAACGGCGCGAGCAGGCTGCAGGCTGCGGTGGACACTGGCCGTGGTGCATCCTCGTGGCGCGCCGCGGCCGAGATGCAGGCCGGCAGTGGCAGTGGCCCGCTGCCCCGGCCCGGGCGCGCCGCGCGGGGGGACTTCAACTTCACCCAACTCAGCTGGACAGCAAAAACAAACACTGGACTGTATAGCGGGGGGCGTGGCACTGGCAGGGCGGGGCGGGGCCGGGCGGGGTCGTCTGAATGCCCGGTCGGGGCCGGCCAGACACCTGCCACACAAAGTCCTGTTCCCTCCCTGCCCACCTCTTGTACGCCTCCGCGCCTTTTAACCCCCGCACTCCGCCCCTCCCTTCCCCCCGTCCACCACCACTCCTCCTCCTTTTCACCTCTCTCCGTCTCTCTCACACCCCCGACAATTTGTCGGACCACGCCCCCCCCCTGCTCCGCCGCGCGCTTCGCTCCCTTCTCGCCACCGACTATTATCTCAATTTCTGGAGGGGGTTTGCCTTCCTTCCCTCCTCACCCGAAAGGAGAGGTTCGGATGAAAAATACATTTTGTGTCAAATTAGTTGTAAATAGTCTGGCACTCGAAGCTGCCGGTCGGCCGGGTGGCGCCCGCCCATTCCCCCATGGCCCGCCGAAAATTAAAAGCTGTCCGCGTGTCTTCCGCGCACCGTTGGGACAGACAGACAGACGGACGGACGGACGGACGGATGACGGAGCTCGCGGGGGAGTCGCGGCCGCGGCGCTGCGCTCTCCCGGCCCTGGCCGGCCGCCAGCAGACTTCGCAGCAAATTGGTGGCTTTTTCTTGCGAGACATTTCCGCGCCTTCTCCCTTCTCTCTCTCTCCTCGAGGTGAAATGTCGCGTAAAGCCGGGCGGTAAATGAAAACCAAAGTGGCTCTCAGCATGCCCGTGAATCACCGTGTAATCTGCTGCTCCGCCCCACCACTACCACCCGCAGGAGCTGCCGCTGCTGGTTTATTTTTTTGTAGAACCACTCATCGCGTGGCGTACGCGGTATGATGAGAAATTTTCCGATGACACGCGTCTTGACCTCGTCCGCAATGGGTGATGAAAACTGTACAAATAAATACAGCAGCTGAGTTTGAGTAGCCCCGGCCCGGCCCGGCCCGGCCGCGGCCCGGTCAGTCGGTCCGATCTCGTGTAGGTGGGGCCCCCGGCACATGATTTATTCAAGCCCTTTTGGTGGCAGCGCGCGGGTGCGGGGCGCGCCGCCTCCGCGGCGGAGGGGGTCGCGGGGGCCCTCCCGGGGGCCCCAGCCGGGGCGAGGCGAGGCCCCCCTTTTCGGAAGTTGGGCGGAGCAGTACGTGGAACTTCCAGTGGAGAGTGCGGGGCGGGGCGGGGCGTGGCGGGGCGTGGCGGAGGTCCTGGAGGAACAATGGCAGTGGCAGCGCCGTGGGGCTGAGCAGCGAGCGAGCAGCGTGCGTCGGAATGCAGTACCGCCGCGCCGCGCCGCGCGCACAGTCAATGAAGTAGAGTGGAGTGAGTGTCATTTCTGTGCACGCCACGCCTCGCCACGCCCCGGCCCGGCCCGGCCCGGGCCCCGGGGGGCCTCCGGTGACTCACCGCCGCAGAGCACCTCCGCGCCGCGCGCCCAAGCAATATTTCTTTTTATTTTTTAAGAATTTTTTTCTTTCTATATTTTTAGGTTTTACAAACCTGGTGTATTATTTTTTGGCGGACGGTGGCGCCTGGTCTCGCTGGTCCCGTTGGCCGGGCTGGGCTGGGCCGGGCTGGGCAGGGTGATGGGGTGCGCTGCGCCGCGCTCCTAGGGACTCCTGGTGATTGCCCGCCCCGGCTCCCGGCCGCTCCCGGCCCCCGGCCCCAGCCCGACGTCTGCAATATGCTCTACTTTTCTCTAGGCCTGCGATCCCTCCTTTGCTAGCTACTCAGTGGTTTCCCTCCCTCCCCCCCTTTTCCCCGTTCTTTTTATTTTCCTCCTTTTTCATTATGATTATCCGCCTCCTAACTTTACCCTGAGTGCGCGCGTGTGAGTGTGTGTGTGTGGTGTATTAGGTGTAATGACGGTCTGAAAGGGTTGGTGAGGAGGGGCGCGCGCGTAGTGGTGCGGTGTGCGGTGCTCGATTGGCGCCACCCGGGGGCGTGCCCCGCCCCGCACTACCCCGCCCCACCCCGCCCCGCCTGCCCGGTCCGGCCGCCGGTGCTCTGCTGTGTGTCCATGCCCTGAGGCCGTCGCACGCCTGCATGGTGGTGGATGTGGTGGCGAATAACAGTCCCGCTATACTCACCCGTCTGCATGTGTGTGTGTGTGTGTGTGTGTGATCTCATTACAAACATTAATTACATATTTAATATTTCCGTGGAGGTCGCCGTCGGGCCGAGCGCGCGCCGCGCGTTTTCAAAACCTTATTCCTCTCTGTTCCGAATGACAGTCGCGTGATTGCACCGCTCATGCACGCGCTGGCCAGACCGGGCGCTGCTGATGGGTACCCGCCGCCCGTCCTAAACTAACTCACCCGCCCCCCGCCCAACCCCACCCCGCGACACCCCTCGCCTCCGTTGACAACGCTCAGCACTGCTCGGCCCGGCCCTGCTCGCGGTGATTTACGGCCCCAACGCGCCTCAGCCAGCCATACTCGCCGGCGCCGACATCTCAATTAGGGCGACCGGACCTCGGTGCGGTCAGATCCACGCGCGCGGGTTCGAATCCCTCCCGGCGGTCAATCATTTTTATTTTATTTTTTTTCTGTCCGCGTCCGTCTCCGCGCCGCTCTGAAGTCTCGCGCAATGAGAGTAGTAAATATCCTGCTGTGTGCGGCGGTCGAGGCGAAAACAACTCAGGATTTTGGTGTACAAATTTGGTGATTTTTTTTTCTTTAATTGTAATTGTACTTTAATTTTTGCGAAATTTTGGGAATTTTCCTAAATTTTTCTGAATTTTCTTTTAATATCCCTGAACTTTTTTTTGAAATTGTCTGAATTTTTTCCTGTATTTCGCTTAACTTTTTCTGAATTTCTCTGAATTGCGTTAGGTTTACAAACATTTCAGAGCTGCCCCCCCCCCCCGGCACGAGCGCCGCCGAGGGGTGCCGTGTGAGTGTGTATAGGTGGTGGTGGCCCCTGCTTGCGGCTCCGTCCGTCCGGGAGCAATCATGCGGGCCCAATCACTTTGGCGCTGCCGACTGATTCAGAAGATCGCTCTCGATCCCTTCGTCCTTGTTGCACCTTCAGCGGTGCCCTATATGCTGGCCGCGATAGTGCTACATGAGTGCGACGAGGACAGAGGTATGAGAGCGATCTTCGGAATCGCTCAGCTCTGCCCCTGGGCAGCGCGCTGCGCCCCGCGGCGGCCCCGGGCCGGGCCCCGCTCAGCTCAGCTCTCCGCCTGTTGTTGAGGTGCGCGCCTTGCGGCTTTGCGCGGCCAGTGCGGTGCGTTGGGGCTGCTGCTGCTGCTGCTGCCGCTGCTTTGTGGTCGCCCCATCATTGTGTCTTAGCCGTGTGACGGGTGTTGAATGCCTGATGCCTGCCCCCGGCGGCCCGGCCCGGCCCGGCCCGGCCCACCTCCCCGCCACCTGACGCCGCAGCCCATCTTCCTGGCCCACTTTATATCCCTTTTCACCACCCACTTACCCACTAATATCTTGTTTACTCTTTTACTTTAGCTGCTGTGGCTGGCTGGTTGGTATATTAACTCTCTTCTGGTTGAGGTGGTGCGTGTGTAGCGTGGTGTTGGGAGTGGTGGTGTCCTGTTGGTGTGATGTTGCACGTTTGTCCGGCTGCTGCTGCTGCGGGGCCGAGCAATGAGTGCGTGCCGTGCAGTACGCGCCTTTGGGAGGAATATGAATGAATAACAAAACGCATGTTTCCTGTGTGCGATGCACAATGTCCCTCCTCATGTGTGCCTTTTGGTGACCAGTTTGCTGCCTGATGGTTTTTGTGTAGTTATTATAGGCATTCATTCTCTATACTACCCTTTAACAAAGTAACTGCATTCAAACTCTCTTTTCCAAGAAAGAGAAAAGACAGTCTATTTCTTCTCTTCTTTTTGTTTGTTTTGGTTTTCTGTCCCACTCAGTTTTCAAAAATCTGCCTGCGTGAGACTGAGGGGTCCTTCACTTTAAAATAAAAAAAAAATAAGTGTACACCCTATTTAAAAAAATACAAATTTTGAAAAAAATAATAATCTAGAAAAAATGTGTAAAAATAAGGAAATATCACGAAACAAAAAAAAATCTGAAAAATCGGTGTATGCTTGAATTATAGTGAAGGGCCCCTCCTCTTCTCGGCGTGAGACTGCTGCGGCTCCAACATGCCCCCTGTCCTTGTTCTGCAGAGGGTCGGGAGTGCGTCAACTGCGGCGCGACGTCGACGCCGCTCTGGCGCCGCGACGGCACGGGACACTACCTGTGCAACGCGTGCGGCCTCTACTACAAGATGAACGGCCAGAACCGGCCGCTCATCAAGCCCAAGCGACGACTGGTGAGTTGCTTAACATTTTTGACATTTTCCTCTTGCGGGTTTTTTAAATCGCTGTTGAGTAAAGAAAGAGTCCATAATAGTGAGAGGGGGATCATTGATACAATATTTGTCCAATTTATTTCGATTATTTGTTATTTTGATTTTTTGTATTGTTTTGCATTTTAATTTGTTAAAAACTCTCTTTTCTCTTTTTGACAAATTTAGATTTTTTTTCTCATTATATCTGGCATGTTTCATTTGCTTCTAGATTTTTGTTCATTTGATTTTTCTGTAGCTTTCTTCTTGATTTGTATTTTTTTTTAATTGTGTGGTTTTGGAGCTGAGCAATATGATTTTTTTGAGGTGATCCCCCTCGCTCCATAGTAGTATTTTTTTTTAAATTATCTTAAAGTGAGTGATTTAGATGTAAGTAAGCATAAGGGTCATGTAAAAGAGCGAGAGACTGCAGCAGGCAGGCAGTTGTTTCTGCGCCCGTTATTAAGGCGGTTGTTTCTTCCCCCTGATTGGCCGGCACGTTGCGCTGGCCGGCCGCGCTGTGCCATTGCATTTGCCATTGGCCGCGCCGCAGCGGGGTACCCTGTACTGTACGCTGCTGCAGCTGCACGAGAGCGGAGCAGCGGGCGTGCTCTATCGCGTCTCGACGTCAAGCTGATCGACACACGCGCGCGCACACACACAAATACAAATGTCACCGTCATTACCGAATCGAGACGCCCGGGGGGGTGGCGTGGCGCGGTGTGGCGGGGGTAGACGAGAGAGTACATGACGACCAACCCCTTGGGCCGCGCGGGCAGAAGCAGGTTTGCCACCACCACCCTCCCCGACAAACAGACCAATATGGTGGACGCCGTCGAGGGAGCGAGGAAATCTGTTGGGGTGTGTCATTAGGGGGAAGGAAGGAGTAGCAGCAGTAGAAAAGCGAAAAGGAGATAAGCATCAAGTCGCGATTGAATTGGGAGGGGTGGGTGACGTCCTGACAAGCTGCTCCGCGTTGACACAATGTATCGTTGCGCGAGTAAAAGCTTTCCAATTCAGAGCAGCGGCCGCGCGAAGTGGTTAGGAAAGGGAAGGAGAGTCCCTGACGACAGCGCTCGCTGGGCCTGGTGGCCTGGCCGGGGATTACCGTATACTCACACCGCGTAGCGCAGCGCGCGAGCGCATGCCCTCTCAAATATAGTTGTCCCGGGGTTTGGGTGTCTTTGCCGCTGCGCGCAGCTTCTTTTGGCCCGCATGTAGTGCGTGTTTTTGTTATTACTTTTGTTGTTGTTGTTGATCGTCGCAGAGGAGGGTGGAGTACGCTTAGCAGGCGGGGTGTAACGACATCGGTTTCATTATTCATGTGTGTTGTTCAGTCATCGTCACAATTCTTTCCTCGCTTGTGCTTTCTTTCTTTTATTATTATTTTTTTTATTTTTTAAAAGAAATAAGGGACAAAGTTGCGATTTTAAATTTGCGCGGTAACATCATGTCTAGCCACGCTCACATTAAAGAGAAAAAAGTAGTGGAGTCGAATCGCGTTTGTAGTTCTGTTGCGCCGGCGCCTCATTCATTCTATCCGCTGCCCCCCTCCCCTTCCGCCCCTCCGCGCAGCGCCGCCTGCCGCCTCGTGAGAACGACTTGCCATGCAAACGCGGCGTTTGTTGTCTCTTATTGCGGATTTTTGTCTGCTGCTTCGGCGGCGGCTAATCACGCAATCGCATGGGGAGACGCGAGGGGGAAACAACTCCGAGCACTGCACTAGGTACACTATGTATTTCAGAAAAGTTCAGATAAAGTTTAAAAAAAAATACGAAAATTAAAATATGTGAAGAACTTATTGCCAAGAATTGAACGGAGGTCAGAAAAATTGAGGAAATGCAGAGAAGTTTTAAGGAACAAAATTAACAAAAATTCACTAATTGTCAAGAAAAATAGGAAAAAAATCATTAGGTTTGAACATTAAAATTCACTACTGTTTTCTTTCTTGAGGGGGAGAGGGAAGGGGGGAGGAGATGTAAGGAGTGGAAGAGGGACAGCATCGGCCCTCTGCCTCTCGGGACGAGGCTGGGCAGGGCCGGGCAGGGCCGGGCAGGGCGTCGCACGGTGAAGATGTAAAGCGGGCGTCGAGACCAGAACCGACGCCCACACCTCACCGCAGCGGGTAGCCGCTACCGTATGACACGGTGACAATGGTCGTAGAAAAAAAAATAACGAGGAAAAGAATGTTTATAGACTGCGGGAAGGAAAATGAGAATAAGAATAAAGAAAAAGGGTGTTTGAGCCTGAACAAAAATTGTTTTGCTATTGTGACTGGGCGGGGCGCTCGACTCCCCACCCTTTTCGTTGTACGGGCGCTCTGACAGGGTGGGGCCGGCGTCTGCCTAGCCGAGGACCTCATACGGTCACAGTGCGCTGTGCCGCGCACGCAACTTTGAAAGTTTTCAAAGCGAGCTGCTGCTAGTTTGATGGGAAGAGCCAGCCTTCTGGTCGTTTCCAGCCCATCTGCCTGGAGGGCAGCACGGCGCGCAGTGTCATCTTGGGGGTGGCGGCGGGGCGCGGGGGGGGCGCGGGGGCGGCGCGGGGGCGGCGCGGGGGCGGCGCGAGGCCATTCAGTCGGATGAATGGGGTTGCTAAAAGGGGTGCGAAAGGATTGGCGAGCAGGCGTGAGGGCGTGGGGAAGTCTCCCTCTCTATCTCTCTCTCTCTCTCTCTCGCTCCGGTGGCTCTGAGGGGCCGCGGGCTCTGCTGTCTCCCTCGGCCTCAAGTTGTCATTAGCGAGGCGGGGCGTGGTGGGGCGTGGCGTGGGGAGGAGTCACTCACCCCTGTGTAACGCCACTCATTTTCCCAGCTTTCAATGACCGTAATGCTCGCGCGCGTTGGGCGGCGGCGGAGCCTCCAGGAGAGAGACAGATAGACAGAGAGAGAGAGAGAGAGAGAGAGAGAGAGAGAGAGAGAGAGAGACCGATGACTCGTGCGGACCAAAGGCTTCTTTTAGGCGCGTGCCATTGTCTCTGTGTAGGCATTTACAATATTTTCAATGTGGAAATTAGTGTTCGCCAGCTTGCGAGTGCAAGAGCCGTGTCGCTAGATAAGCTGGCGAATTTCCCTCGAATACACCGTGAGGTGCAAAGCAAACGAGTATCTCCGCCTGGCTACTATGCAAAACGGTGGTCTCCCGTGTGGAAAGTTTGCCTGCAGGAGGCGGAGATACCCGTCTTCCTCGCGCACAGGTGAATTCGAGGGAATTTCGCCCACTTATCTCTCTGGCAACACTGTCTGTAGGAGCCTGAGTGGTGCGGGTCCTCACGTGCTGGCTCCATCTATCGGCGGGAAGTGAAAGTTTGGGGTCGTTGTTGTAGCCGCGGGCCGCGAGCCGAGCCGGGCCGGACGGGACGGTACGGACGCGGGGTTATTGTCAAGTTCGTCTCTGGCGCGGTGGCGCGGCGTGGCGGAGCGTGGCGGTCCGTAATGAGTGAAAGGGGCGCCGCCAGTCATCGAGATGATGCGTTGTAGAGCGGGGAGAAAAAATGCAAGCGCCTAACTATACGCGAAATGCAGCGGTGCATAAGTGCAGTGCGTGCAACAGATAGACCAGCATTAATTTTTTTTCGCCTTTTCTTCTTTTTTTTTATGAGGCTGCTGGACATGCGCTATATCGTGTGTCTGCAGTGCGGCTAGAAAGCAGTAAAGGTCTGCGCGCGCAAATGCCGATGCAGAAACACTACACGCGCGTGTCATACTCCTCGCTACTTTCCAAACGGCGGCGCCGCGCTGGCCTGCGCGGGGGCAGTGCAGCTGCGTTAAACTATGCAGCGAACGGTTCCGCCTCTCTGTTTCACTACCTTGCCCTCTATCTCTCTCAGTCACTAGCGTCTCAGCCCCCACAGCACTTTGTACGGCTCCCTCGCGGCCTCCTCTTGTCACTAACGGCGCGCCGGTAAATCAAAAGGTCGTATTTATGGCTCCTGGCTCCTGGATATGAACGCCCCGGTCGCCCCGCCTCCGCCGAGGGGCCGCTGGCCGCGGACCGATATCGGCTGATGAGAAATAGGACCGCGATGAGACGGCGACGATGATGGTAATGATGATGACGACGCCCTGCCTGCCGTGTGATTCCGAATATCGCTCTCGCATGCCTTCTTCCTCGTCGCACCTATGGCGGTGCCCTATGTCGGAGGTGGCAGGGCCCCATGAGTGCGACGAGGACGGATGCGCGAGTGCGATCTCCGGAATCAGACGGCTGATTTATGAAGGCGCGATGACTCCCTTTGTCCCGTCCCCTGCTGCCCTCCCTGTGTGTGATCGCGGGTTCGAATAACGCCCCGCCGCCGCCGCCGGGGTTCGAAAAGAAATAATGTGTTGCGGTGGGGCTTTGCCGCGGTGGTGTTCCGTGGATGTTCCCACGCCACCTCCACCAGAGAGACGGAGATGCGGCAATACCTCCGCCGCGACGCGCGGCGAACAAAAGCAAATCATGAACGGATAAACATAGGGACGAACAGACACTACGAACTAACAATCCTGCACAAGCTTGCCATGCGGCCATGTGCGTATGTGCGTTCATACGGCGGCGTTCATAGTTGTAGTAGAAGTAGTAATAATAATGAGATCCTTAATACATGCGCCTTGCACGCCGCGCGCCGCTGCGTTGTTGGTTGGCTGCTGGAAAGATGTGAAATGGGATCTGAATTCGCAAAAGTGGATGCGTGCGTGCGTGCGTGCGTGCGTGCCTGCATGCCCGCGGTGCACGCGCACGTGAAATCGATCATAATCCCCTGCGGTCCGGTGCTGTTCGCTGCCCGAGGGGGTCCTTTATTCAAAAAAATCAGTGTCCACCCGGAAACAAAATCTTGGAAAAAATCAGAAAAGAAAATTAAAACAAGAAAAAAATCTGTGTAAGTCAAGGAAAATCATCACTTAAACCAGAAAAATCGGTGAACGCTTTAATTTAAAGTGAAGGACCCCTTGTCGCTGGCCTCCGAGGCCGTGCAGCCCGTCGGTGCTCAGCCGGACTGTACGACCATTAGACAATCGGATGGCCTGGCCAGCACAACACATGTACTGGTGGTCCTCCGGATCAGCACGGCACCGGGAGAGAGGAGGAGGAGGAGGAGGATATGGAGAGAATGATTTCTCGCTTCTCCCTCTCTTCCCTTCTCCGTTCGCCTGTTTGTTGCTGCCTTATTGTTGCTCTCTCCGTCTCTCTCCCTCCCTTGTTTTTGATCGGATAGTCGTTTGCTCGATCAACTCGAAAGGGCTGCTGCTGCTGCTGCTCCCTTAGGCTCCAATCAAGATGGCGAAATTTCCCAGAAGGCGCGGCGCAGCGCGGCGTCCCGTGAGATGCTCTCCTCTGGAGGGAGAGACCATCGGGGGACCTCACCTCACCTCACCTCGGTCTCTCCCCGCCTCTCCCTCGGAGCGGGAGGTTTTGCGCATGGCCGAATGACTGTTGTGTGTTCGAAAAATTCAGATTGAACTAGGGAGCTGCCCTGGGCGGAGGGTTACGTGTACTATTGCCACATATAAGCTTGAGACTCAAAAGTTTTAAGAGCGTTGAATGACTCTTGCAAGTGATATAATCGAATTGCAGTTTTGTAGTATTTTCGCCAAATCAATTCCTGCCCTCGGCGAAAATTGGGAAGTTGTGGCGGTTAGGTCCCACAGGACTGTACCGGTCGCACCGGCCGGCCGGGCCGGGCCGGACCGGCACGGCACCAGCATACTTGTTAAGCACATGTTCCCTTATCGTGCTGCCTGGTCGCTGCCTCTACCGCTCTCGCCGAATTAGTTGTGTGCATTCTTACGGGCGACACAACCAACACTGAACACAAACACTGACAAACAGATATTCTCTCTCTCTCTCTCTCTCTCTCTCTCTCTCTCTCTCTCTCTCTCTCTCTCTCTCTCTCTCTTCCTCCCTTTGATGATTGTAGTCTTGATTCTCGCACTTTGCCCCTCCCTCCCTCCCTCCCTCCCTCACCGGATATGGCCTTGTTAAGCAGCTCCCATGCACCCCCGTAACGTCGTCTTCCCCTCGTCCGGCTGAAACAAAGTCTCGCCAAAACGAGGTATATATACGGCTCGGCTATTAAGCAGGATAGTAAAAGGCGTTTTCGCATTATAGAATGCGAAGCGTTGTGATAATCTGCCCCGCGTCCTCACACATACACACTCACACACACTCACGCTGAGCCGGCATTAGTTTGACGCCTCCCGCCCAGCTTTAGCGCTTTGATAATGACGCTTTGCGTTTTTAATGAAGAAATACTCTCCTCGTTGATGGAAATGGGCAGTTGCTCGAGTTTTCGTAATGCCTTTCCCCTCCCTGCTCTCCCTGTCTCGAAGCCAGACGCGAAAACTTGGCGCCAATCGTTAGAGTTTTTTTTTCCATTTTTTTAAAAGAATAAGTAAATGAGTTGGAGACGATGGTCCGTGAGAGCTAGCTCATGTCCGATGGCTTGGGCCCGGTTCGACCTGAGCGGGAAGTGACTCGGCTCCTGCTCGGTACCTGTTCGGCTCATTCATTCGTCGCTCGCTACACCCGATTACAAGCTCGTTGTCTTTTTCCTACTCTCGTTTTTTGGCTGTGTTGCCGATGTTGTTGCCGCTGCTCTAATTAACCACTGTGGAGTCAATAACTCGTCCGGTCGGGTCCGGCTGCTGGGCGGGGCGCGGCGGGGCGGGGCGCTATCGAGGCCCCCCGATGCACGCGGGGCCACCCCGCCCCGCCCGGCCCAGCCCTACGATGGCAATCAGCTGACTAGCTCACGTCGCAAGAGAGGGAGAAGAAAGGTAAACACACAGTCGGTCCGCGCCCACCCCCGTCATTACGAGCTTTATGAAAAGTACACATCGCAAGTACACTGTGTGTGTGTGTGTGCAGTGCGCGGGTAATTCTATAATATCCCTCATTGATTACCCGGCGCTGCGCTGCGCGCGGCCTGACCGAGCCGAGCAGCCTGATTGACTGGCGGAGGAGAGCGGACAGCGAGCCGAGCGCCTTATGGGGCCGCGGGCCGCGCGCAGAGTGGATAGTGTCAAGGCTGCACTTTCTGTATAAATTTCCCCACTATGGTGCTCATTGCGAAAGTTTTCAGGGAAGTATGAGAGGTTCATTGTAGGAAGACGCAGAAAGAGTACACTGTGTGTGTATAAGTTGCGCGACGTGTAGTTCATGCAGCACGACGCCGCGCGGGGCAGGTGTCGTCCTTGCGCGCGCTGCAAGAGGGAGAGAGAGAGAGAGAGAGAAAGAGTATTAGAGTGTGAGAGCGGGAAAGAGCGAGTGAGAGGGAGAGAGGAGTATGATTACCGGGGTGCATCCTCGGAGCAGCGCCACGCCGCGCCACGCCGCGCTGGTCACTCCCATTTCCGCTCGGTCAGACGGTCACGTAGCCTCAGTTTGCCTGGATAATGGTGATAAAGCACCAATCATACGGTGTGTGTGTGTGTGTACGGCGAGCAGCGCCTCAATGAGGTGCGTGGCGTGGCGTGGCGTGGCGTGGCGTGCCCGCCTCCTGAGCGCAAGGCCGTCCCGGCCGCGCTGCGACACCCGAGGACTGAACTCAACACCTTGGCGGGGCGGGGCGGGGCGGTAAAGTTGCAAATCTAGAAAATTTTTCGTAGACAAACCAAACCTACAAGGCAACCTGCAACACAGTGGTGTCCGAATGTTGCCTAGTAGTCAGGGTTTGTCTAGGAAAAATTTCCTAGATTTGCAACTCTACGGGGCGGGCCTGGCCGAAGGGGAAACAACTCTGAATTTTGGTGTATACACATTTTGTGAATTTTTGTAAATTTTCGTTAATTTTTGTGAATGTTTCTAGAATTTTGTGAATTTTTCTTTGAGTTTCCCTGATTTTTAAAATATTTTTTTCTTTTGAATTTTTCTGAATTACGAGGTATACAAAAAAATTTCAGAGTTGTTTCCCCCTCGGGTTGGACCCTCGGACCCTGCAGCGGGGCTGCGCTGCACTGTGAGTCAAGTCCGGCTGGCCGGACCGGGGTCGAGCGGTCAGGGCGGGCAGGGCTGGCAGGGCGCGCGCGCCTCTGGGACCTCCGCTCCACTGCTGGGGCCCTTCTCTTCTCTCTGCCGCCCGCTTTCGTTTGACTTTTCTCGGAATCCCGACCTCTGCAGCTGCAGCGGCGGCGGCGGCGGTCGGAGACTTTCTTTACAGGCGGCGCGGGCGGCGGGCGCGTTGGTGCGGTGCGAGAGGGAGTAGAGGCAAGGGAAGCAGGAGCAGAGGGCTCATCACCTTTATCTCAGCGGCGCCTTGTCTGTTTCGATTGAATACGCGCCAAATTATCGATTTCTCGAGGCGGAGCAGCGGCGCCGCCGGAGGAGGAGTTCTCATGGCACTAGCTCTGCGCATCACACTGCTGCTTCCGCCTGTACCGCTGCTCATGAGAAATTGCGTCGGTCCCAAATACGACGACGACGACCCCGGCGGCTCACTCGTACTGTTCCCAGAAGAGTCTTGCTCTCTCTCTCTCTCTCTCTCTCTCTCTCTCTCTCTCTCTCTCTCTCTCTCTCTCTCTCTCTCTCTCTCTCTCTCTCTCTCTCTCTCCCCCCCCCCACTCTTGCTGCTCGTTCTCTATATCCAGACCGCGCCTGCTCAAACGCGTGCCGAGGTGGGGTCCTAAGTGAGCTCGGCCCGGATGACTCAACACGGCGTGTGATCTAGCCGCCCCGCCCGCCGCCCGGCCCCGCCACGCTAGCCTAATCATTAGCCAATATTGTTGTGTGGCCCGGCCTGTCCTGCCCTGCTGCCCTGCCCCGGCCAGCCTGCCGGCCAATCAAGGATTCGTTAACAGGAATATAGATCACTAAGACAAGGTTCGAGCGGGTCCCGGTCCTGGCCGCGGCCTGTGCGGGGGGCCTCGGCCTCGGCCTCCCCGGACAACGCCGGCCTCGAGGTCGCAGGTCTGGTCTGTCTGTGAGCTCCTAGGGGTTGCGAAGCTCGCCAAGGTGCGCCCCGCGCTGCCCGCGGGTAAAAGCTGTACGTGGAGGAGAAGGTCCCGGGTAAGGACGTTGGAACACGGCGGTATACGCTTGTAGCCGGTGCATATCATGTCGTGGACATACTACGTTATTTACTGCACACGTGAGGTATATATACGCTATGCAAACAAACTGCACCGCGCAGCCCCATCGGGTCTTGCCCCCTCTCGCCACATTGTTATATAGCTTGGCAGTTGCCGGCCCTTAAGAGTTCAGCTCTTCTGCTTCTTTTTAAAGTGGCCTTATAGTTTCGTCGGAGGATCCTGTTTTTCTTAATCTATATTTTTTTTTAAATTTGCACGGCCTCGTATCTAAAACTACATTTTTCTATACGATTTTGATAAGACTTGGAAGAGAGGTAGAACTCAAGCTGCTCAGTTTACTGCTGAAACGCCATTCCAAAGTTTGCGGCCAATTTTGAGATTTTTTGTTGTTGTTGTTTCGCTGGTGCAATATTTTTACTGATGGTGAATAACGAAACCCGCGACTGAACCATGTGTATTACATATTCGTAAAGCAGTCCGATAAATAATTTTATCCAAGTCGAAAGATGGCAAGACTTTGATTTTCGTCCGCATATCCCTGTCTCTCTCCGCTTGTTGTAGCTGAGGTAGGCGCACAAGGATGGCATTATTTACAGTTGTCAGCTGCAGGCAGGCAGGCAGGCAGGCAGGCAGGCCTGCGGCGCGGCTGTAGGCGTGCTGCTGCAGGCCGCTGCAGGCCGCTGCAGGCCTGCTGTCTTGTCGGATGCATAGCAACACGCCGGTGTGTCGCGGGTATCGGCGCGCGGGCCGGGGCCGTGTCGTGCGGTACCATTGCGAAGTGCGCGCCTCGCCTCCTCGCCTCGCGCTCGTGGTCGCCGCAGGCCAGGCAGGCAGGCCGCAGGTGCAGCAGGTATATACGGGTGCCGTGTGCAGCCTTGTCCTTGGGGTGTAGTCGGAGAGAGAGAGAGAGAGAGAGAGGGACAGACTGAGGAGCGAGCCGAACCGCGTATTTCATCGATGAGCCTGCTCATGTGTGCGGGTCACGGCGGCGCGGCGTGCAGTACTCGCCCGCGCACCACAGCCGTCCCGCCCCCCTCACCGCGCCCCGCCCCGCCTCCGGCGACCTGGACCGAAGGGGAAACATATCCGAATTTTGGTGTACAAATTTTGTGAATTTTTAAAAATGTTTGTGAATCTTCATAATTTTTTTAAAATTTCTATTGAATTTTCCTGAATTATTATTTTTTAGTCTCTTTGAATTTTTCTGAATATATCTGAATCCCTTTAATTTTTCTAAATTACTAATTGTACAAAAATTTCAGAGTTTTTCCCCTTTGACCTAGACCGACCTAGACCTAAGTCGACGACGGGAATCTCGACGCGCGAGGGTGCCGCGCGCCGCTCTGCCTCCCGCTGCCATTCTGTACTGTTCCCCTCAAAAAATAAGAAGCAATAAGATTTTGAACATAAAAATAAAAAAAAACTTGAAATTGTCGCTGTCGGCGATGCTCCTTCACCTCATCCTACTCGTGCTCCTCATGCGCGCTTCACGCATTATGAAGCATTATTATCTTAACTAGCGGATACGTTCTTGTTTGCTCGGCGCGCGGCGTGGCGCGGCGTGGCGCGACTCTGCGGGCGAAAGTAAGCAGACTTGAGGATGGCGGGACCGGCCGGCCTTTTGCCTACGGTACCTGCTGATTCAGGATCTGCTGCCCTGGCCAGGCCGCCGGCCCCGCCCCGCCAGTGCGCGCTTAATCACATGCTAATGATATGAGTTCCTCTAGTTATTCTCTTCTTTTTTTCCTCCCGCTGATATATATTTAATGCCGCGAGATGAGGGTGAAGTACATTTCGCGCATAGTCTGCCTGGTTATTGAATTATGTATTTAAATTCGGGTCTACTACTTGCGGCGGGGTAGGCTGGGGCGCCCCCGGGGCATCTGCTGCTGGCGCCACCTGTCGCGAGAGGGAATGTAAGGGGGCGTGCCCCGTCGGTCATTTGCAAAAAAAAATAGAGCAAAACAAATAAATCTTATCTCGAGCTATATTTAGATTTATCAGATATTAGCACTTATTTGAGTTGGACTCCCCTGCAGTCGCCTTCCGTTCCCGGTACCAGAGTTTTCATTCGGGTGGGTCTCAGACCCGGCCGCTTGGCGTGCGAGAGAGCGCGCATGCCTAGTGTCTTGTCTCTCTCACTGCCGAACGGACGAGCGATGTACAGGTGACACAGCCGGGTCTCTGGACCCGGCACGGGACTAGGCTTTTGGCTGCATAGTCCAGTGCCGGGTCCAGAGACCCGGGCGGGTGCCGCATTACCCACCCGAATGAAAACTCTGCCCGGTACTTCCCTTGTTGGCCCGACGGCCCTTGAAGCCCGTCTCCCTCTTTGGTAGGCGCCTGATTAGGTCGCGTTGTCAGCCACTTTGTCTCTACAAGGTGGGCGGGCCTACTGCCGGGCAGAGCGCCCGCCGCGCTGCACCTCAGCCGCCGCGCCCCGCCCCGCGCCGCGCGCCCGCCAAACTCGTGTTTATTTTCCCAACTCCCAAGGTTTCCTGATTATGATAATCGATTCAAAATTATAGCCTACAAGGAGGCAGCGAGAGCACCACCGCCACGCCGGCAGCGGCAGCAGCGAGGGGGTTTTCACTTTTGTAATACCCTGTACACCCTTACTGGGTATTACACGGTATTACGTGTAACGTAATACCGAAAATTTTCAAAATATGCTCTAAAATTGCAAAATTTTCTATGTAATACCGGTGTAATACCGCGTAATACAGTGTAATACGGAGTACTCTGTACAAGTTTTCTTCAAGTAAATGCCCCCTCGGGCAGCAGCAGCCCAGAGCCGAGCCTCAGTCTCGAATGAATCAACGCGCCCGGGACGCGCGGGATGGCAAAGCCGCGGGACCGTCCGTCAGCCCTGCCGGCCAGTTTACGGACGGCCCCTCCTCGCCAGACCGCCCTGCTCCCCCGGACCACCGCCATGTTTGATTCCATTGTTGTTGTTGATGTCGTTTGTTTTGTTTGCGCGCCGCGCGCGCTGCGCTCCGGGCGGGTGGACTGGACTGGACTCGGTGAACTAATATGTCGACAGGGGAGGTCCCGGGGGTCCCCAGCGTCAACGTGTTTTGCATACGGCGGCGGCGGCGGTGGCGTCGTGTTCGCCGAAGCTTCTAACGACGGCGGTCGTTACTGCAGGCCGGGCGGGCCGGGGAGGGGAGGGGAGTCTTACAGTTGTGCGCTTATGATGACTGCCTCACACTTGCGACGCCGACACCGCCGCTCCGAACCCTGTGAGAGCAGCACCGTACGATGTGCTGAGAAATGGGGGGGGTCTGCTCGTGTGTGTGTGTGTGCTAGCAGAATTAATTGGCGTATTAAGGTTAGATGTCATTATGGGCGTCTCTTGCGATTCACGCGCCCGGCATAAACGTGTATGTGGGGGGATATGTGGATGTGAGGGCGCGCGCGCGCGCCCGTCTGCGCACACACCAGATACACACACACACACACACACACACGCGCGCGCGCGATACGAGTGTCTTAAAATGTTTTTATGGACAGGCGAGCATGTCGGCCCTACAGTGAGTGTATCAGTTATTGTGGATGTGCTCTCTCTCTCTCTCTCTCTCTCTCTCTCTCTCTCTCTCTCTCTCTCTCTCTCTCTCTCTCTCTCCCTCTCCCTCTCCCTCTCTCCCTCTCCCTCTCCCTCTCCCTCTCTCCCCTGCACGTTCGCTGCCGTGGCTCTAACTGCGAATGGACTTTTTCTGATTTATTCTGATTTTACAAAAGAACGGATTTATGGAAAAAATTGTATGCGTGATTATAAACCGTGTTATATATTGTAAGGTGTGTTGAATTTTGGGCGTTCTCTTTTGATGTTAGTTTGGGTGAAACAGTTCACATTCATGTTCTGTTTTATATTTTATGTACGAACTTGTACGTTCGTACTGTACAATAAGGTTTACGTTCCCAATTGGTGTGCGCCGCCTCGCTGCTGCTCGAGACCTCCGGGCCCAGCCCAGCCCTGCCTCAAGGGTCTCCGAGACGAGTATTTGTATCCGCAACAATATCGGGACAGGGACCGACCACTGCAGTCTAAACTTTAGTGAACGGCGGAGGACAAATAGCCTCCCCCGATAGATGAGTCACATACGCCGCCCGGGACCTGCGACGTGTATCGCGTTTGTTATGTCTCACTTCACGGCAAACAGAGAGAGAGAAAGAGAGAGAGATGGTCTCTATTGAATCGTTGTGCGTCGGAAATGAGCACTCGGTCACTGCCCGGGCCGCGGCGGGGGGCGGCGGCGGGCCTGGCCAGCCCAGTAGGTAGGCAGACCCGCATCGCACGGCTGCCCGCCGGGAGAGCCTAGCTGCGCTGCTGCTGCTGCTGCTTTGTACGCTGCTGGCACTCCAGTGCTGGCGGGGCAGGGCGGGGCAACCGCGACGCTCGCCCCAGTCAGTCACCCTACAAAGGTCTCCCAATAAAATATTCATCGTCTATTATGTGGGGGCCTCTGCCCCGCCCCGCCACGCCCCGTCCCGCCCGGCAGCAGCAGCTCTGGCGTGTTCCATTCGAGGCCCCAGCCCCAGCAGCGCCTCGAGGCGAGGGCGGGGCGGGGCGGGGCGGGGTGGGGCGCTGCTGGAAGCTTGGAGTACACTCGCTCTGAAAGACTTGTGAGCGTGTGTGTGTGCGTGTGTTCGGCGCGCACGGCCGTCGCGGTGAGTTTATACATGTGTTGGCCGGGAGTGTACTCGCCGACGAGGGGGAAGGGAATCTCTTTTACAAAATGTCTACTATTGTTGATTTTTACTTGGCTTTTTAATTTTTTTTCTTGTTTAATTTTATTTCATTTTTTCCTCCTTATTTCTGATATTATTATCTTGTTTTTAGATGTTTTGTTCATCTTTCCCCAATTTTTCTGATGTTTCTGTAACTCCCTTCATGAATTTATTTTGATTTTTCCCTTGTTTTTTTATTTTATTTTTTAAATGATTTTTTGGGGCCGCACAATGATTTTTCGAAGTGATCCGCTCCCCCCTCGCTCGCCGGCGGTGCTCCCCGATACGCCGACCGTGTCACCGTGGTCGTGACCCCTTGGCGCGCCGGGAGCCGCTGGAGCAACGCCCCCCCTCCCCCCACCCCGCGGGACTGCCTGGGACCGTGTCATCTTCACGGAAATGAGAATTTGCTCGGTGGATGGTGCGGCTACCGCCCCTGGGTCCGCTGCAGCTGCACACACACTCACACACACACACAATCGCGGATCCCCGCGCGCTGCCGGCCGGGAGCTGGCCGCCGCTGCCGGCGCGCGGGGCGCGGCTAAAGCGACGAGATGGCCAGATAAGCTAATTCGATAATGCGATGTATTACATAAAGCCCGTAATGCCCGAATGTAAACACGTGGACTGTCATATCAGATGCACGGACGCATATTTCAAGAGCGATCCGGGCCGGATAAGCGCACGGTCCGGTCCGGGTCCTCCCGCCAGCAGCAGCAGCAGCGACCTGGTGCAGGCCAGCGGGGCCCTCCGCTCCCTATTGCTTTTCTATAGCCGATCATCCGCCCCTTAACTCCGCCTCGCCTCGCGGCCAGCGGCTCGCGGCGCTAGCGCCCTCTGCCCGGGCATCCAGGTTATATATATATTTTAAGATATGCATACCGTGGGCTAGTTGTCTCCGTCGTATATTTAATACCTTTTTTTAAAAAAAAAAAGTTTGTGTCTGAAGTAAAAAATGACCCCTGGCCCCTATATCGCGTGATAGAAATCCTCAATATTCCTCCGTTTCCTTGCAACCGGCGCTACAGCTTTCATTCACTGCGGTTCTCCCGCGGGCGGGGTGCGGGGCGCGGCGCCACCCACAACTAACTAACTACTTGTCTCTAATCTTTTTCTCGCCCGCGGCCCAGCCCGGCCCGGCCGGGGCCGGTCGCGCCCCTTCGCGCGCGCGCGCGCCTCTTCTAACAACTTCTTCCGCCACTTTTTCACACACACATATACACATGAACGGTGGAATCTGGTTGTTTCTTTCCCATACCGCCTCGCCTATGCTTCTCTGCTGCTGCTGCTGCTGTGTGTGTAGTGTATGTGTGTTTCTCTGCTTCGCGTCGACTCTCTTCAAAGCCGCGTATGCGTCGTCGTGGTCGTCGTCGTAGCATTGTAGTATTGCGCAGCCGCAGGCAAGCAGCAGCAGGCAGGCCTCCTCCCTCTCTTGTGTTTCCGCGAATGTGTGTGTGTGTATGTGTGTGTATCGGTTCAAGACTGTAGTCGTGTGAGCAACACGTCCTTCCCGTACAACACGGGTAGAGGGCCCCTGCAGCCCGGCCCGGGCCCGGCCGGCGCGGCGGGACAGGTGCGAATGCGGTAGCGGCTCGGCGGCGCGCGGCGGTGCGAGCGAGACGGAGCACAGCCCTGGCCGATCATGATTTACACTGTGTTGGAGCTGCAACATGGCGGCGCGGCGCGCTGCGGCCTGGGCCTGTGTGTGTGTGTGTGTGTGTGCTCTGGGTGTCGAAAGGCGATAGAAAGTGTGTTGTGCGCCGTGTTCATATCGCAGGAGACTTCCGTTGGCCGCGCGAAGGGGGAGGGGAGGGGGGCGGTGCCCACGCCTGTATACCTGTGGCGCGGGGGCGGCGGGGTCCCGAGCAGCAGCAGCAGCAGCAGCGGGGCCTTATATTGCGGGACGTTGGCGCGCTAGTTCGTTTCGGCGCGTCACGACACACTCATAAACGACGCGCGCGCGGCGCGAGCGTTTGAAAAGCGCGCGCATAAATCAGGTCTGGGATCGCCTCGGGTCGGGACGGGGCAGGGCCTGTGGCTACAGGCGCCGCGGTCCATAGCTCGGCCCCGGGGACAGGCACGTGTCGATCCAGTTCGAGTGCGTGATGAAGGCTCCCCCAGCACCCGCGCCGTCCTGATGAGAACTTGTTTCTACGCTGAACTGAAACTGAGTGCCGTGCTAAATATTTCCCTGCGCTCCAGCCCTTTTTCGCCCCTGTCTGTTTTGAGTCTAACTTGTCTTGCCCTTCTCTGTATTTCTCCCTCCGTCTATCTTTTCCTTTCTTTTTCTCTTCCTCCCGCGCTCTCCGCTGCCGCGCCCCGCTTTTCGCTTCTTTTCACTGGTGCGGCCTGCTGGTCTAGCGCATAGCAGACTACTACTACTCTGCGCAGATTGGACGGTGCGATATGCCCCCCCCCCCCCTCCACCAGCGCCCTGCTCCTGCTGCTCTTCCATTTCTCTTCGTCACTCAGGCCGTGTGCACGCCGCGGACTGCTTCGGCCCCAAATGAATTCGCTCCCGGAGGCAGCAGCTCTTCTGTTATCATGCGGCCGCCCTTCTTCTTTCTCTCTCTCTCTCCTTTCTCTCCTCGTTTCTTTCGCCCGGGGGGCCGCGGCCGAGCGCGGGTCGTTCGACATCATCGTTTTCACGCGGTCTCGCGTCGCGTCGTCTCCGAGGGGGGCCCAAATTTTGAAATATTTGTACACCACGTATTTAAGAAAAAAAAAATCAGAAAAAGTAAGAGAAATTCTGGGAAATTCAGGAAAAAAATGTCAGAAAAACAAAATTATGAAAATTCCCCAAAATTTTGGTAAAAATCAATAAAAATCGGTAAAATTTTCATAAACATATTTTATAAAATCACAAATAGTTAATATGAATTCCCAAAATTTGCACACCAAAATTTAGAGTTGTTGCCCCCTCGGTCGCCTCTCTGTCCTCCTCGGACTCGCTCGCGGAGTTTTCATTTTCGAAGCGTTAAGATGGTGTTGGTTATTGAGCGGCTCGCGACGCCGCGACGTAGTGGTCCCCTGCTGGACTGCGCGGCGGCCCTTGCGCTGGAGTGATAAAGGGGTGGGAGCTCGCGACGCTATCGCTGGACAAGATCGCTCCGGCGCGGCGGGGCCGGCGGGGCTCACCAGCTCCGGGCAGACGTGCTGGACATGCCGTGAGGCTGGAGCTGGAAGCAGTGGTCCTTTGGCATGTGTGTGTTGTAAGGACCGTGGCGGGGCGGGGCGGGGTGGGGCGGGGCGTTTCGGCCGCGACGATGACGACTCGGACGACACTCCGGGGCGCGCGAGGCCAGAAGGGGCATCAAATGTGACGGTTATTCGAACGGCGATGTGAAATGTGAGCCGGCGCGGCGCGGCGGGGGCCTCCCATATACTGACGTCCCGCCCAGACTAATCCGACTTTGATCGATTGGTTATCATTATTATCATAAGTGTGTGTGTGTGAGTTCGGGCTGACGCGCCCGTGCCGGGTAGGGCCGGAGTCGTGCCGGAGGCAGGGCGTGCCAGGGAGAAGGTGCCGGTCTTTGTGGTCAGCTGGACTCGCTAGAGAGGAGACTGGGCTTGACCCCCCCGCCCTGCCCCCCCGCACAGCCTCAGCGGCTCCCGCCAAATACGCGGGACGTGGTGGCTTGGGATGCAAACACACACACACTCACACACACACACACACGTACGTACGTTCACACATACCCACACAGGCCAGAAAGGGGACTTGGGCCCCGTGAGACAAAAGCTCCTGAATAAGCAAATAGCTTCGAGGGGGACTCGAATAAATCAAGCTTCTCTCACTGCTTTTGCTGCGCGCTCCGCGGGCGGGGCGGGAGGGCTCTGCTGCTCTCTCTGCGCGCGATTGACCATTATTTCCGTGTTGGGGGGGGCAAAAGGATCGAGCGAGGAGGTAAAGGTAAAGGACGACTCTGGCACGCACGCATACGCTCACGCACACGTGCGAGCTGCTGAGCGTGTCACGCTGCCACTGCCGTCGTATTGTCTGGCTGTGGGTGCGGCCCGGCCGAGGGGGGGGGGGGACAAGTCTGAATTTTAGTGTACACATTTTGTGATATGTCGTGAATTTTTGTGAATTTTTATAGAACTTTTGTGAATTTTCACTTGAAGTTTATCTTCTTTTTTTTTGAAATTTTCCTGAATTTCTCCTGAAGTTTTGTGAATTTTTCTAGTTTATGATTATGATATTGATTTTTTCTGAATTTTCCTGAATTACGAGGTGTACAAAAATTCCAAAGCTGTTTCCCCCTCGGGCCAGGCCCTGCATAGACTATAGACCGGCAAATGGGCGGGGACCCGCCGCCCGGGGCTCGCCTTGCCTCACCTTGGATCAATTTAGCAACAGGCTTTGAACGCTCGCGCTCCTGCACCCGTGCTAGTGCCGTGCCGCCGCCGCCGTCATGAGAACATGCAGGCAGGCAGGCAGGCAGTGTGTCCCTGATCCCTTACGACCCCCTGGCAGGGCCGGGCCGGGGCTGGGCTGGGCTTGGCGACAGTGCTGCCCGTGTCTCTCCGAGCCCCCGCGGCCCCCGCGGGCCCCACGGGTCGCGCGGGTCAGGTCTGCAGGTGGCGTGACACGGCTCTGCGCTGCGCGGGGCCCTTCTCCGGCCCGCCTGCCTTTGCCTGCCTGCCTGCTGGGCCGCCCTGACCTGACCTGCGCACGCTCCTGGACACCGACGAGCAATGTAGAGAGACATAGGCGAGGGAGAAATAACTCTTAATTTAGAAAAATTAGAGAAATCCAGAGAAATTGAGATAAAAATCAGAAAAAAAAATGAAAAATCTAAAAAAATATTCCAAAACAATTGGGTAAACTTCAATCAAGAATTTAATAAAAATTTGCAAAACTTCACAAAATTTGTTCACCAAAATTCTGAGTTATTTATTCCCCCTCAGACAGAGGCGTTTGACTGGAGGTTAAGCTTGAGTTTTTTGTTCACAAAATTTGTTCACCAAAATTCAGAGTTATTTATTCCCTCTCAGACAGAGGCGTTTGACTGGAGGTTAAGCTTGAGATTTTTGCGCAACAGTTCGTTCCTGCCGTATATATATTCACGACCTTCCTGCTGCAGTTTGAAGCGCTCCTGCCTGCTGCTGGCCTCCCCCCTTATGGTTCTCACGCCGGCTGAGGCCCGGGCCGAGCCTGTCCAGGCCGGGCGAGAGGACAGACAGACTGTACGCCAGTTAGCGTCAGGCTGGACGTCGTGAGCGATCGGCTGGGCGGGCGGGCCGGGGCGCGCCGGGGGCGCGCGGGGGCCACCGCGGTGCAGGCCAGGCGCAGCCAGGCGCAGCCAGGCGCAGGCTGGACAGACAGGGGACTGGACTGCACTGCACTCCGGCTCCAGTCGACTCGACGCGACGCGAGACGCGAGCTTCTGCGGAAAAGTGTCTCCCTCTCTCTCCCTTCACTTCACTTTACTTCTCCGGGACTCCTTTTGTGTGTTGTCGACACCACTTAGCGCGCCTCGCCTTGCCTCGGCGAGTGAGTGGCGGAGCAGGGCAGGGCAGAGCCGCACGTTTGCCCTTTCTGCTGCAGCTTAGATGGAGGACCTCCGAGGGGGGAGTCACTTCGAAAAATCATAGTATGTCCCCCAAAAACTCATTTAAAAATTTAAGAAAAATTAAAATCAAGAAGAAATATACAGAAAAATCCGAAAAATCGAGAACAAAAGAACTCAAAACTGAAAAAAGTCAGAAATGTATGTAAATGTCAGAAATGTTATGTAAACCTGGCAGAAATTTTTCTTGAAAAATCAAAAAATTATTGTACCGTAGACATTTTTTTTTTAATTTTGTTTTTGGAGTGATCCCCCTATCGAGGCCCTCCTGGCCCCGGCTCTTCAGCCGCCAAGTCTTGTTTTTTTTTTTTTTTCCTCTTTTTGTCTTATTGTCGCGCTCTTAGAGGAACGAAGAACTATCTCGCGGAAAAATTGTGACAAGAGTGTGTGTATATACCTCCCGCCCAAGTGAATCAAGTGCGAAGGAATTAAGGCCCGCAGCTGGAGGGTGAGCTGGACACTTGTGCGCGCGCAGAGCACTGCACGGGGACGGCGGCTTGAGGATGCACGAGCTTAGATCCCCGGCGCTGATCCCTTAGATCCCGCTGTGTCGCTCGCGCGAGCTCTCGCCCTTCACTCACGGTGACCGCGGCGGGGAGGGGAGAGAGCGCTGCTGTCCTGTCCGCCAGTTCAATTACACGCTGATCTGCGCGGGGTCGTTGCCACTATTCCCCCTGCGCGCCCGCTCCTTACCCTCCCCTGCCCCTCCCGCTCGGCGATGCGCGCGAAAAGAAATTCGGGAGTCTTGACCACCCCCTCGGCCACAGCAGCAGAGCCTGTAGAGGAGAGGGTGATTCCGCACAGCGATTTCGTCTCTGGCTTTCTCCTTGTCGCACTCATGGGGCACGGCCTCTAGGAGCAAGAGAGAGAGGACACTGCTGAAGGCTGTTCGGAATCAGGCTGCTGGCGCGGCGGCGGCGCGGCGCGCGACCGCGAGGGACGTGCGGCGCCATCTAGTGGAGTCCGCGCGCAGCTCCGCCCCGCCCCGCGCCCCGCCCCCACCACGCGGCTATCGCGGCCGCCGCTCACCCACCCCGCCCCGCCACTGCTCGCGCTCTCCTCCTGATCTCCGTCTCTCTCCCTCTCGCTCCCTGTCTCTCTCTCTCGCGCTCTCTTCGCAATTTTATTGATAGCAAGTGGGATGGTATCGGGAAGGACTCCCTCTCTCTCTCTCTCCCTGCTGGCGGTGTTATTACCCGCGGAGACGGACGTGCGATAAGCAGCCGGCGTCATTGTGACTGCATTATTGGGAGGAGCGCAGGCGGACGGCGGAGGAAACGCAAACCAGCACCAACGAGCCCCGCTTGGTATATATACCTCCACTTACATGTACTGTTGGTTGGTTTGTTGTTTTTTTCCGCGCCAATCTACCTACCCCGCCCCTCTCGCCGCCCCGCCCCACCTCCCGCCGGACCACCCCTCTGCGGACACACGCGCCGCCCCCGCCCCGCCTCGCCCTTATCTCGCCGCTCTCAGCGGTCGCGACTTGACACAGTGAACGATGGTCTCCGAGTGTGTGTGTGTGTGTGTGTGTGTGTGCGCGCGCGCGCGCGTACGTGTGTGTGTATACGATTTTTATCAGTCCGTTCCATTTTTCCGCGCGGCAGTCTTTATTTACTCGGAGCGAGCAGGAGGAGGAGCGAGGCTCTAGGCGAGGGTTCTCTCTCTCGGGCGTGCTGCTGGACGCGGTGTCCTCGCGCTCCCCGCGCATCTCTTGTTTCTCCTCCGCCCCTTCACCTGCTTCATGCATCCTCTCGTTGCCGTCTGATTCCGAAGATCGCTCCCGTGCCTCCGTCCTTGTCGCACTTATGGGGCCCTGCCAACCCCGACATAGGGCGCCGCCACAGGTGCGACAGGGACGGAGGCACGAGAGCGATCTTCGGAATCTGTCGGCATTTCATGCGGCTGCCGCAGCGCCCGGCACCGGCTCGGCTAGACCTGCAGCAGCCGGGAGCAGGTCCTCTCCTCTCCTCTCCTCTCCTCTCCTCTCCTCTCCTCTCCTCTCCTCTCCTCTCCTCTCCTCTCCCCTCCTCTCCTCTCCCCTCCTCTCCTCTCCTCTCCTCTCCCGCCTCGCGCGCCTCTGATTGGAAACGAACGGAACCTTTTAATTGGTTTGATCGCCGCCGTGCTGCGGTGCTGCGGTGCTGCGGCCGTGATGACCTTCCCGGCCCGCCCCGGCCCGGCCCGGCCCGGCCTCCCCCTGTCTCTCTCAGAATGGCCCAGGATTCGGTCACGGCGCGGCGCGGGGTATGGGGCCGCGGGCGGGCCGGGGGAGGCTAAATGTTCTTCCGACTTCACTTCGGTTCATGGGTACGGAGCGATCAGCGCGCAGGAGTGGTGGGGATGAGTCGCGCTCCAAAAATCAGGACTCATCTAAAATCGTGGAACGAACGAGAAATCGAACCAGCGCTTCCATACCGTTTGAGTTAATTTAACATCCGTTTTTTTTTCTGTGATTTTTCTCTTTAAAAAAAAAATCTTTTTAATTTTTTAGCAACGTTTATTTTTAACAAATTTACATTTTTTTTCCTTACGGAAGTAGTTTAGAAAATTTGGCGTGGGTGGGGTGTGTTTACCTCGAGTGGTTCCCATGCTGAGGTGAGTCAGAGCTTATTAATACCGACGGGACGGGAGGGAGGTGGGGACCTACCGGGTACCGGGTGAAGGCTATCGATACTGTTTAATTCGGTTCACATCGTCGTCTGATTAAAAACGCTGAGGAGAAGAGGAAGAAGGGAGGGAGAGAGAAAAAAAAAAGTTGAAGCAGGAGGCTGAGGAGGAAGGAGTGGATATTTTGGTGCGTGAAGCATAGGGAGACTCGTGAAGCGGGCTTGTACTTTGCGCCTGTAATAAGCACGCCTGTGCTAATGAGAAATGTAATGGCGCGCGTGGAGCGGAATCGGGGTAAGTGACTTGGCACGGCCATTTTGCCTCGAAACAGGCCTGCTCGCGCCATGCCGGGCAATCGCGCGCGCAGAAAAAAATTAATAAATAAATAATAAATAAATAAATAAATGGGTTCGAAGGGAAGCTGCACGCCCTGCGCGCGAGTGGTATTTCGAACAAGGTGGGAACTGTGGCGCTATCGGGCTATTCCTGTATGTATGCGAGTTGCAATGGAATAAGCGCGTGCGTTTAAAGTCAGCTGACAGGTGAGTCATCTCTGTGTGAGAGCTCCCGCGGCCGGGCCGTGCTGGGGGCGGGGACACACACACACACACACACATACACTCACGCAGAGCTGCATCTGGCCTGGGCGGGCCAATGTCGTATATAAAGTAGTGAAGGCGATTACGCTTTTAAATACAGGCGCGCACTCACTCACTCTCTCGCTCCCTCCCTCCCTCCCCGCCTCTCTCCGAGGGAGTCGTGCACTCCCGGCGTGACCTAACGCGTATGGCTGACACCTCCAATCACGGGACGATTATTACACAGGAAGTGGTTAGGCCCCTTCGGAGCACAACTACTCATCACCTGTTGTATGAGGAGCCCCGGGGCTCTGACCCGCCCGGCCGGCCGGGCCCCGTGGTGAGTAATGCCCCGGATATCGACAGGAGCTTCATTTCGCGCCCGTGTAGGTCCACGAGTTCAAACCCCTGGAACGCCATTTTTTTTTAACAAAAAAAAAAAATAAGAAAACTTTTGCGGCGGCGCAGTGCTTGGGGCACTATGCGGGGTCCTGGCGTGTGTGTCTTCCTCAGGTGTGATATTTGTGTTTCCCCGTGCTGTCCCAACAGTCGCTGCAGTCGGCCGCGCGCCGCGCGGGTACCTCCTGCGCCAACTGCAAGACCACGACGACGACGCTGTGGCGCCGGAATCAGAACGGCGAGCCCGTGTGCAACGCGTGCGGACTCTACTACAAGCTGCATAACGTAAGTATTTTCACCGTTTTTTTTTTCCCTCCAATTTTCTCCTCTGTTACGTTTGCATCGTGTCCGAGGGGGAAATAACTTTGAAATTTTTGTACACCTCGTAATTCAGAAAAATGCAGAAGAATTTGGAGAAATTCGGAAAAATTCAATAAAATTTAGAAAAACGCGTAAAAATTTAGAAACAATATAAGGAAAAATTCAAGCGAAAAATTGATTTTTTTTTACCTACCAAAAACCTAGAAAAACTAACAAAAAAATCACTAAAATTTGCAATAATCCTCAAAATCTGTACATAAAAATTCAGAGTTGTTTCCCCCGTGATCGATAGTCACTCGTTCCGCGGCCCGTCTCGTCCGGCGGGGTCAAAGCCCCACAGTGGCCGGGCCGAGCAGGGCAGGGCAGGGCAGGGCGGGAGGATTTGGAAAGTGACTGGGTCGGAGGGTTGGCGATGGAGTGGAAGCAGCGAGCAGCTGACCGTCTGACCGGCCCGGCCCGGCCCGGCCCGGCCCGGCCCTCCCGCCAGAGCCCTGCGGCTAATCCCAAAGTGATTGCTCACACTTGATTGGAGACGCTCTGGTCCGCTGCGCGGCTCCGCACCGCCCCGCTCCCCTCCAGTGGCACCAAAACAAATGCTTGTCACGGCTGGACGGACGCGCTGGTAGGTTTGGGTGGAAGGCGGGGGCGGGGACCCAAATCCGGATGTCCCCGCTGAATCCGTTCGCCGATTTGCTGGACCGGGATTTCTTCTTTGCAGCAAGTTTTTGCATTTTTCTCTCTTTTTTTTTAGTTCCCTTTTTTTGCTGTCTTAAATACGCGTTTTGGACTCTTCGATTAGGTCGTTTCGCTTCCGCGCGCGCTCTCCCATCGGCCCGCGCGCTGCCCCCTGTTTTACGAGACCTGGAAATTTGCTTTCTCCTCTGCTTTTCCTAAGGGATAGCTGCAGTTGCCGCTGATGCTGCTTCGAGAGGCAGTTCCTCAACCCCTTGCCGCCCGGACAGGGCCGCAAGCAGGACCGCGGCGGGTCGCTCTCCTTGTCCTTGTCCTCCCCGCACCGCGCAGCGTCTCTCTCTCTCTCGCTCCCGCACGCGCGATGCTTATCTTTACGAGCCGCCCTTCGGATCATGAGAAAGCCGCACGGCGCGGTGCGGCGCGCGCAAGAGTGGCGTGAATAACCGTTGTTTGGAATGCCGCGGAGTCGCTGCTCTGCCCCCAGATTCAGAAAGATCGTTTTGTAGTGCGCCCTCTCACTTACTCCTAGTGGCCGAGACCCATGCGTGTGACAAGGACGGAGATACGAAAGCCCCGCTCTTCTGAATCTGACGGCTGCTCGCTCGCCCAAGCCCGGCCCAGCACTTTTAGAGATGCGCCGCGCCGCGCGCCCTCCGCGTTTAGTGACTCGACTTCCTTGCGTCTCCCCAGCCCGGCCCCGGAGACACCCTCCACCGCCCCGCCCGGACAGCTATCTATCTATCTGCGGGCCTGGGCGCGTCCGTGCATGACGGTCGCAGCGCAGCAGATAAGTCGTGGCGCAGAAAACGGGACCTGCCGTCCGTCGTGGCATAGGAGGGAGAGAAAGAGCAGCGCGGGACGGAGGTTTGATTGCCGCCCGCCCCACCCCCCCACGGCCCCATCGTGGCCCGCTCCGCCCCGCACCGGCCCGCTTCGCGGAGCGATTGCCTCCCCTCAGATTTAGAACTGCGGCGGGGTGCGGGGCAGAGCGCGCGCGTCCAGCGCTCGCGGCAGCTCAGCCGTGTCGAGGAAGACGACGACGACGTCGTCGACGGAGATCTGATTTGATCGTGTCGCGCGCGCAAGTGAAAACTCGGAAAATGAAAAGCGTGAAAAAATAACTCAGACTCTCTCTCACTGCGCCCCGTGGAACACCTGTTGGGAGATGGTCTATCGCCGCGCGCCCGAGCTGCAGGGCGCGGACCAGGGGAGCGAGAGAGAGAGAGGGTGTCCTTCTGCCCGCGGGCGCGCGGGAGCGAGAGGAGAGAGAGAGAGAGAGAGAGAGAGAGAGAGAGAGAGAGAGAGAGAGAGAGAGAGAGAGAGAGAGAAGGCCACGGACGTGTCGTCCAGTACCGTCATGGTTCTCCGTGACGTCCCGTTCCCGGCCGAGGCCGACGTGCGGCGCGTGGTCGGGTCGGAGGCGGGGCGGTGCCGGGCCGGGCCGGGCCGGTCCGAGGTCGCAAGAGGTCAGCTCGCCTCTCCTCTCCTCTCCCACAGGTGTGTGTGGGTCCAGCTTGAAACACGCTCGCACGCGCTGCTCTGCCCGGCGCGGCCCGGGGCCTTCCCCGCCCTCCAGGCCAGTCAGCTGGGAGGGGCGGGCGCGGGCGGGCGCGGGCGGGCGCCCTCACGCCCACTCACGCCGCTCTGGCACCGGTGCAGCGTGCAGCAGCCGTCTGATTCCGAAGATCGCTCTCGTGCCCCTGACCTTGTCGCGCACACGGGGCCCTGCCATCCTCGATCTAGAGCACCACAGGTGCGATAAGGACAAGGTGGAGGTACGAGAGCGCTCGGCAGCTCGGTGCAGCGGAGACAGTCGCCCCCGCCCGGGCCCGCCGCCGCCGGCGCCAGCGCGGCTTGTGTGTTGAGCTTAGCTCTTCCCTCAGGCTGCCGCGCCGCACATCGCAGCGCAGCGCAGCGCAGCGCGGTCCCCAAATCCCATAATGCTCTCTGGGCCCGGTGTGTTCGGCTCGGAGCAGAGCAGAGCAGAGCAGAGCTTCCGCCTGGCCGGGCCGGGCCGGGCCGGGCCGGGCCGGGCCTGGGGAGGCGCCATGGGAACACTGTGAGGCTCTACTGCTACTTACATACCGACCGGGACCTCTCTTCGTCCTGGCCGCCGTGCCCTGGCCTGGCCTGGGCGCTAATCTTGATGGACCCTATTGAGCATGCAGGGTGGAGCCGCCTCCTTCTCCTCCTCGGCATATTATAGCAAAACGCCTTTGTCGCAATGGCGAGCACAAAACCGAGTGTGCCCGTGTGCGTGTGTGTGTGTGTGTGTGTGTGTGTCACAAAAACGCGGGGAGAGGCGGGGACGGGACGGGACGGGATGGAGGGATCACATCGCGACCCACTCGGTGAACACAAAAGGGACCGCGGCCGTTTAAAAGTGCGGCACAAAGTATCGATTACCGAAGCAATGATACAGTTTATTTTGATTGAGGCCGCCCCGCCCCGCCCCGCCCCGCTGAGGGGAGACGGCGTCCCCCTGGTGCAGCGGGTGCAGCAGCACGGCCTGGTGGACTTCCGTCCTCACTGCCGTGCGACACCGCTGCTGTATGTCGGAATGCACCCCTCCTCCTTCACGGCAACCTTGAGGTGGGAAGGGAGGGAGTGAGGAGGAAGTTTGTGCGGAGGCGGGGCGGCGCTGCAATGCGATGTCATGCGATGTGGTCGTCATCGTATATATAGACTGCGCGCGGGGATTTGCCACAAACGTGTAAGAATGTGGTATATATCCTCGTGTTGTGAGTGTGTGTGTGTGCGTGCAGCACAGTTTCCTCTTTCCTGTCAACGGCTTCCCTCTGCGTATGTGTCTGTCTGTCTGTCTGTCTGTTTGCCCGGCCCGGCCCGGCCCGGCCCGGGGTCCCCGGGTGCAGCGTATCACGGTAGCGCAGCGCGGCCCGGCGCGCCTGTCAGCAGCGGTGCCGTGCGGGTATCACGCGTCCGGCCCGCCCCCGGCCCGCCCCCGGCCCGCCCCCGGCCCGCCCCCGCTACCCGATATGCTTGTGGCCCCCGCCCCCGGGCCGCCCGCGCCGCGGGAGCAGTGGAGCAGGCGGCACATGTCCCAGTGACGCGTACGCCGACGCGCCGCCGGGCCGGGGCCACGGTAGCCAGGTCGCCCCACAGGGCGCTGGTTATGTTTGGGGGAAACAAGGCGCGAGTAGAGTCTAGCGTGTGAGGAGGAAGCAGTAACCCCCATGGTAACCCCTTCCCACCCCTCCTCGGTACCCGCGCCAGCTGCGCTGCGCTGCACTGCACCGCAGAGCGAGTGTGTGAGCGAACCACTCGGTATGGTAATTGGATTATTCATGCCGATTTGCGCGTGCGCCGCCTCTCTGCGATGTGGTGGGGCATATCGCCCGAGCGCCCTCCCCCCCCCCTTCCCCCTACCTCTTCTCCTCCCCCTCCCGTTACCTCTTTGCTCCTCCCCGCCTCCTCGCCTCCTCCTCCCCTTTCCTCCCTTCGCGACTTTCTCTCGCGCGCTCCCCATTGAGGTGCCATTATAGAACGTATGTCCACTGGCGCACTGCCAGGCGGACCATAGACCATGGCCCGTAATGATTCCGCCGTGTGTGTTTGTGTGTGTGTGCGCTTGTGTGAGTGTTGAGCGTTTGTTGTGATTTCAGAGATCGTCTATCTTGAGAGGGCCCATCAATAATGTACAACGTATATTAAAAATAGATAAAATTACAAAACAATTTTTATACCTGACCGCCTGTCCTGGTTTTGGAGGTGGTGAAGCTGCCACACAAGGCAACATGCATATTGGCATTTGTGCTGCGGCTCTGCCTAGAAGGCAGGCGCTAATGCTCCGCCGTGTTTGGGCCACTTAAATTGTCTACTTTCCCGGCAATGCTGGTTTGCACCCAGCTGGCGGACTGGCGTCTCAGCTCAAGGGGTCCTTCACCTTCACTCCAAAATAAACACTGTACACCCTGAAACTAAATCAGTAAAAGATATAGAAAAAAATCATTTTTAAAAATCACTTTTAAAAAAATCAGAAAAATCTGTGTACGCTCGAATTTTGTCGTGAAGGACCCCTCGCCGCAGCCTCCTCTCTGCTCAGCCCCAATTGCGGCGCATTGACGCGAACTCGCTCTCACATAGACCGAGAGAAAAAGAAGAAGAAGAAGAAAACGGAGAGAGTGGTTGTCAACCGGCCCCGCCCCGCTCTAAAGGCACCCCATGGTCCGCTAAAGTAACTTACTCAACTCTGTAAGAAGACGCTCAAGTGGCGAGGAGTCCTGTCGGGACCGAAGCCCCCCGGGCCGGGCCGGGCCGGGCCGGGCTATGCTGTGGGTGCATCCTGAGAAATGTTTTTATACCCGGCCGTCCCGTCCCATTGTGCTCGACCCCGCCCAGGTGACACACTCTGCGCTGTGTCTCCTCTCCTCTTGTCGTACGTACGTACGTACGTGAGTGTGTGTGTGTGTGAGCTTTTTTCTTCTTTTCGTTGCGCGTTATTTTAAAAGCAGAGAGGGCAAACCTTTTATCACGTCTCGAAGCTGGTGGTGTTGCTGCTGCTGTGGGGCCCAATCGTTTTATATTGTTGCATGTTTATTATAACATAAATCTTTTTGCCTTCTGTGAGGAGCGGAGGAGAGGGTCTCTCTCTCTCCGTCGAGGTTAAAAAGAGGTCGATCGACGGGGAGGTGCGGCGCGCGGAGGTTACACCGTCACCTCACCTCACCACCCCGCGACCACCGCGACAGCAGGGCAGGGCAGGGCAGCGCCATCCGTCAGCCGGTCGCATTTGCTAATGATCTAATTAATTTGACGCGAAGCCGAGCGAGCGAGCGCCGTCATCTGGTGTCGCTCCTACGCGTGAGAGAGAGAGAGAGAGAGAGAGAGAGAGAGAGAGAGAGAGAGAGAGAGAGAGAGAGAGAGGGAGAGAGAGAGAGAGAGAGAGAGAGAGAGAGGGGGTAATGGGGGAGGAGGTTGCGTCGTCTGCGTACACGACGAGTATAGAAAAACTCGCGGTTTAGACCTTTCTCCCCGGCGCAGCAGCAGCGCGACGAGGAGGGAAGGAAGGCGCCAGGGCTTCGACGGGGTCATTTAACCTCGACAGTGGCGTCGTTGTTGGGCGTCGTCGCCGGGCCCGACGGCGTCGGGGTGGCGTCGCGGCGCTGCGTTAGGCCCTAGCGGAGCGTGTCTGCTGCGCTGCGGTGTGGGTGAATGGCCAGGGCGGCCGGGACCGGCCGGGGCGTCGCAGGCGATCTGGTTCCCTCTCACTTTTGGCCGCGTCCGTGTCCGGTCCGTCCGTCCTGCTCATACGCTTCAATTGGTCCGATTTGGAGAGGCGCGACGCCTGCCCGGCTCTGCGGCCGCGCGATCGAGATTTTCGTCGCGAGAACGGTTGACTTCTTGAGTGAGTCCCACGATCTAAAGAAGAAAAAAGAAACCCGTTGGATCGCGCCTGACTCGCGCGACGCCTGCTTTCGTCAGTATGCGGTTCCATCATTCACCCTATTTAAATTTGTGACGAAAATCCATTTTTTTTTTTCGATGGACCGTTTTTTCCTCCCGTGGTAGAAGCTTTACCGTCAGTGGGGCACACCAGAAGGAGAACGAATGTCCCGCCGCACTTCCTGCTTTGCCTCATCCCCCCCCACCCTTCCCCCGCTTGGCGCCGGCGCTACGTCCCCCGCCCCCACCACCTCTTGATCCTAATCCGCTGCTCTGCCTAATCGCGCGCCAATTACAACCGCAGCGGCGCAGGTGGTGTCCGATTTCGGCTCATCTTGATGCGGCGATTTGCCGGACGATGACGATCTCTCTCTCTCTCTCTCTCGGTAGTCAGATTGCCCGGCGCGCGCGCGGTGGGTGGAGGGGGTTCGCGTTCGCGATTGTTTCAGCCAAGTTTAAGGCCTCAACTTGGACCCTCCCCCTTTCCCTCCACTCCGCCCTCTGCTGCTCTCGCTGAGGGGTTTCGGGTTCGCAGTCCGTTTTAGTCGTTTTGGACCAGTTCCACGGGGCGGGGCGGCCGCGTCGCAGTGCGCCAAGGGACGCTGAGGGGCGGTCCTGGCGGGGCGGGGCGGGGCGGGGCGGGGGCCGCTATCGCCGTACGTATCTGCGCATGTGTATGATACGCTCTATCGCACATGCCCAGATTGTGGCTGCAGATACCCCACGCTCCCGGCGGGACACGCGCGCGGGCCTAGATAAGGGGTGGTTGTCACGTCCAGCCGGAGAAGGGCCGACCCGCCGGGCGGCGGCGCGCGGCTCACAGGGGCCTAAGTGCGTGTCGCCCAGAGTTATGGGCGAGTACCAAACGCGCGGACTTGTTGTTGTATCACACAATATTGCCCCAATTAAAACAAACGAGCAAGCAGGTCTCATTAGTGTGTGTGTGTGTGTGTGTTTGTGTGAGAGAGAGAGAGAAAGAGGCCACGCTGAGGCGCACACACACGTGGTGGACGTACACGTGGACGACGTGCGGTTACAATGAGACATAATGGCGTAAGGTCGGCCAGCCTGAGGCCGCTCTGCTCCGCTCCGCTCTCTGCCCAGGCAGCGCTCTGCGCTCAGCTACGCACGTCCGCAGCCCGGCGCGGCCCCGACTCGCTCCGTACAAGAAATATATCAAATCTGAAATTTAGAGGAGGAGGGGAGGAGAGCGGGGCGGGGCGGGGCGGGGTGGCCGCAAGGAGATGCGACCGTCGAGATATGGTCCGCGTCGTCGGGCAGGTCTCTCTGCCGGGGCCGTGGCGGGTACGGGACGGGGACTCGGTGGTGTGGCGTCGACGGGTTGATTATGAAGGTGAGGTCGAGTCTTTGTCGGCGCACGCCCCACCCCGCCCCGCCCCGCCCCGCCATGCCACGCGTGCCTCAGCAGCGCTTGATGTGTGCGGACTGCTCGGGCCCGGCGTGGCTGGGGCTGGGGAGGTTCCTCGGTCACATTTTGTGGGGACAGTTGACGTCGTTGTCGACGACGTTTGTGCCACAAAGCCGGCGCTTGTAGTCTGACGTGATGAACGGAGTCTGATAACGTCTCTTTTCTCTTTCTCTCTCTGTCTTACTCGCTCGCTCTCTCGCTCCCCCCTCCCTCCTCCGTGGGCTTCCGTCATGTTTTTGGTGTTTCGTCTTCCTGCCTATGCCGCGCGCACTGCACCGCACCCTCAATGCAGCCACTGAGCTTTAGCTCGGCGCGGCTCGGCCTCTCGAGAGGGTTTTCATTCGAAGAGGGCGTATGGTATAGTTCGGTGTTATAAGGAGAGCCCTCCGGTGGGGCGTGGCGGGGCGTGGCGCGGCAGCGGCAGGACATGCCGTGTAGTAACGCCCAGCCGAGCTTTAGCTGAACATGCATACAATGCGGAGGACGACGGACCAGACGGACAGCCAGGCGGGAGCCGGAGGAAGGAACAGGTAGACAGGTGGGCGTCGCGCGTAGGAGGGCGTGGGGCGGTAGAGTGTAGTGATTCCATCATACCCGATTGACTCGACCCTCGCGCTATATTTTATGCTCGCTCGGCCTGGTCCTGGTCCCACACATTGGCGAGGTTACAGCGGAGCCAATTCATTCTAGCAGATGACAACACAACGTTTTCGCGCGCGCCCGCGCCGGCGGCTCGCGGGTCATACAAATGTCTCGCCACCCTCCCCTCCGCCGCTCCTGTTTCCCTCCCACATAAGTTGAGCCCTCGTCTCTCGCTCTCTCTCCCTCACCCTCCTACCCCCTATCTCCCTCCCTCACCCCTCTTGCGCCGTCCCCGCGGTTATCTAGCCCCCCGAATCTCTGGCACAAGCTCAAGGAAGACCAAGACCCCGGCAAAGGAGTTAATCTGTGCCTTCAAATCTCCGTCATGTAAAACTGTGATGAGTGCATTGGAAATAGAAAAGCGAAGGGGAAGTGTCTGTGCGCGCGCGTGCGTGAGTGTGAGTGAGTGTGTGTGCGTGCGTGCACGCGCGTGCGTCAGTGAGCGATTTTATATTCCATGCGTGTCACAACTATTTGAAGTCCGTGATGGACCTTTCTGGTGTCAGTATGAATATCACAAGTGGGACGGCCGGGCCCGGCCCGAACACAACGGATGGGCCGGACGGACAGCCCACGGTCAGATAATGTGAATTGCTGTGCGTGCCGATGAGACCTGCGTGTCTTCTGACACAGGAATCGCCCGCCTTTTTTTTTTCTTTTTCATTTTTTTCTGAAAGAGAAATATTATGGAGTGTCATTCAGTTTAAGGGTTGGTGTTGGCCGCTGGCGCCGGCGGCTGGGTGGGGGTAGCCCAGCAAGGTGATTTGCTAAAAATAACGCCGGCTACAGTGGCTTTGACAAGTCGAATTAGGGGAGCCGAGACGGGGGTAAAGGCAAATGACAGCAAAATAAAAAGGGTAACAGCAGAAATTTTTTTTTATTTTAAAAAACTTGTCGAGCAATTAAGCGGAGAATCTCGAAGCATTGTCCGCGCACCATTTCACGCACAGAGGAATGCACAGAATGCCTTCGGGGCGCGGGGCGGCGGGGGCCCCGGGGGCCGCGGGGGCGTGTGACGTGATGCTCGCGCGCCGCGCATCAGCGCAAGGGCAGGAACGGGTGCCGTCGTTGGAACTGTGTTTGTTCGTCACCTATTTCCTACCCCTTTTGTTTTGTTTTTTTATTTCTGAATTTGTGTTTTCTTTTGATTTTTCAAGGAAAATTTCTTTGATAAATCCTTACCCTTACCCCCATTTTTGATTCTGTCCCCATTTTTTGTCCATTTTTTCCCACGACTTTTCGATTTTTTTTTATTTTTTTTTGTATCTTTAATATTCTCTTAACACTTTTTAATTCTTTTAATTTTTTTTTCGTTCTAAATGATTTTTTTGGTGGGGACATGCAATGAATTTTCGAAGTGAGGTCCCCCCCCTCCGCTATAACCGTACCCGCGAGCGCATAACGCGCTGCGTGCGCCCCCGGCTCTCAAACACCGCACGGCTCGGCTCGGCGTGGCGCTGCGTAGCGCGGTAGCGGTGGCCGGGCCGGCCTACCCCAATCAATGAATCAACACAGCACTCGTACGTGATGTACAAGTGAATTCAACACGAGCGGCGCGCGCGCTCCGCCCCGCCCCGCCCCGCCCGGCGCACACCTTGGCGCTTCTCCTGTGTTTTCGGCCGCGTACGTGCATAGAAGCCGCTGGACGGTGGCCATAAACGCCTTTGCGTTCGTCCGTCATGAACAAAACGTCCAAAATTGTCCATCAAATACTATTATTTTAGCTGTCGACGCAACGGGTCGAGGCTGCAGCAGCAGTGCGCGCTAGTGGCACGGCGCTAGGGCGACGTTTATCCATTTATCTCTGACTTTTTCCTTCTGCTGCTGCTGCTGCAGTGGCAGCTTTTGTTTGGGGGTCGGCGCCCTGCCCCGCCCAGCTCGCCCCGGCCCGGCCCGTCCCAGCCTGGATGGTGAAAGAGGACGTCACAACGGACCCCCGAAAGGGCTTTGGCCTGCAGGGCGCTTTTCCTGCTGCTGTCGGGGCGGGGCGGGGCAGGGCAGGGCAGGGCAGGTGGGCGGAACCAACCAACAGGAGGTCTTGCCGCGCCGCGACGACGCGAAGCAATAGTTCACGCTTTGTCGTCGTTTTCTTTCGGACGACGGCAGGGCGAATCGTGATGCAGCGCGCCCGCGCCATTTAGGCCCTAAGTGACTGTTCACATTTCTTTTTGAAGGAAAGATGCCAACACCTCGATTAGTCGGCGCCTTACTGCTTTTTTTCCCCCCGCCCTGGCCCCCGTCTGCTTTGCTGCTCTAGGAGGACGTCTAGCTTATAGCGGGGCTGCGGGCAGGCCTTTCCCTCCGCTGCGCGGCCCGCTGCTTCCGAGGGAAATACAACTCTTAAATTTGTGTGTACACTTCGTCATTCAGACAATTTTCAAAAAATAGTTTAATTTAGTAAATAAATCCCGTTAAATTCACAAAATTCTTGAAAAACTCAATCAAAGGGGAGGCAATTCCCTAAAAAAATTCACAAAAATTCACAAAATAAGGGGAGGTAATTCCCTTAAATTTGTTACAAAAAAATCACAAAATTTGCAGACCAAAATTCAGACTTGTTTCCCCCTCGGCTGCTTGACTTCAGCTGTCCTCCCCTCAGGGCTCCTCGTCTCGTCCCCCTGCTGAAGAGTCCCGCCCCGCGCGCGGCCCCTGCCATCCGGAGCGGGAGTGTCAAAGTCAACAAATTGGCGTCGATACATTCGCCTCGTTTCGCCTCAGTCTCGCCCCGCCGCCGTCAGCCCGGCCCGCCTTATTTGTTTTGAAAGCAGAGCGACACTTTGAGGTCCCCGCCCCGCGCCGCGCTGTTTGCTTAGGATGTGTGCCTTATTGCCGCCGCGCGCCGCGGTGGCTGCAGTTTGATTCCGAAGATCGCTCTAGTATGCCTCCGTCCTTGTTGCACTCCCTACGTTGGGGATAGGGCCCCATGAGTACGTAAAGGACGGAGCAGGCGCAAGAAGAGCAATCTTTCGGAATCAGACGACTGCGCGGTGCAACATGCTCATACTTCATGTACTGCTGGGGGAGGGGAGGGGGGGGGGAGGACGCCCGCCCGGCGCTCTGCTCCCCGGGGTCGCGACGCTGGCGCCACCATAGCGACGCGGCGTAAGGGGGTGCTGCCCTGCCCTGCCCTCCCCCGCCACGGTCAATTAAAAAAAGCGTCGTAAGCACGCCTGCTCGCCCCGTGGCCCGGGCGCCGTCGTTCCGGTGTGTGCGCGCGCGCGTGCGTGTGTGTGTGTTGGTGGCGGGATGTGTCATAGGGTGGCTGGTGGACGACGTATCGCCCCATGGCTCGCCTCATGGCCGTTTTGGAATGCCATGCCATGTGATGCTGTAGGACACGCTGCTGCAGCAGCTTCCCTTCCCTCACTCGTCCCTCGATCAGTCCCTTGTTCCTTCCTGCTTCCTTATGTACCGCTGCTCCCCCCACAGCCCACCCTATAAGGGTGCGCTCGCTTTAGCGCTTTTTGCCGCGTTCCGATCGGCCTCTCATTTGGGCCCCTTACCCTCCTCCTGCGCTGGCTTGTGTCTGCCGTCTGATTCCGAAGATCGCGCTCTCGTCCCTCCGTCCTTGTCGCACCTCATGGCGGTGCCGCATGTTTGGGGGTGGTGGAACTCCACGAGTGTGACAAGGACGGAGGCATGAGAGCGATGTTCGGAATCAGACGGCTGCTACTGCTGCTGCGCGCTGAAATATTGAGACGGGGTCGTCCGGGGCTCGCGGCCGCTCTGGAGATGTCGGCGGTGGTGGCGCCTCTAGGGCGGCGCCTCCCAGTGTCGGAAGTGCCTTTAATCACGACGAAGCAGTAGCACAGCCTGTGTAGGAGAATAAAAACTCGTGGATAAAAATCGTGCCGCCGTTTTTTTCGGAAAGGGAAGGGAGGGGGGGGGAGTGGCAGTGAGAGGGAGAGGGGATGGGCGGAGCGTGCTTAGAGAGGCGCCCGGGCCGCTGACAGCCGTGTCGAAGCGATTGCCTCGGTGGCGCCAAGCAGCCGCTCAACCCGGACCGCCCCGCGCGCCGCGCGCCGCCCCGGAACAGATGCGTTTCCCCCGCCTCTTTTCCTCTTAATTTCCGGAATGAGGATGAGCGGGCCTCTTTTTATTAACGCATGCGATTGCATTCTTCTCACCCTCCGCGCGCCGCGATACGATGTGCGAGGGCCGGTGGTGTTTGTTTACCCGGCATCTGATTTGACGGTCGGCTTGGCGGCCCAGCGAGCTTAGAATCATTGTCCCTGTGGCAAGAGAGGTGCTCACGGATCAATTATTATCCCTCTTCGTGGACATAAATTAAATCGCGCCCCCCTAGTGATGCCGCGGTGCGCGGCTGCTGCCTTACTACTGCTGCTGGCTGCACACTCGGAGGAATGCGCTCACTTTGGCTGCTTGTCGCGTATAGCCGCGCGCTCGCTCTGCGGGTTTGAATGCGGTTAGGGGTGGAGGGGGGGCGGGGTAGCGCGTACTTCCCACGAAGAGAGCCGGGGACACCCATTTTCGCTGCATTCGCACCCAATAAAGTTACACAATACGGCTGGTGGGCTGGCTGGCTGGGATTGCGGTGGTATTGATTTACATAGGCGTGACACCTCTCTGGGAGGGCCCCATTGCCTTCTTGAAACTATTAATCTCTGCTTCGTGCCACCGTGTGCAGTGTGTGTGTGTGTGCGTGTGTGTGTGTGCGCGCGCGCGCGTGTGTTTGTTTGTTTGTCCACGCTCCTGCAGAGGAGTCTGTTGCTGCTGACCAGCCCACCACTTCATAAACTTGCATCTCTGCAAACGTCCGAGTATTTATAGCTCTGGTTATAGTTTCTATTGGTACTTGTTTTCGTCGCGCGGGTCGAATGCATTATGGCAAAATAAGCCCAGCTGCGGGGAAGAAGATTGAAATGGGAGCGCGCGCGGTCGCAGAAGAATTCGTGGACCGAGAAAGAGAAGCTCGCAGAGGCAGAAAGGGAGGCCACAATGGTACTGCTCTCGTCTTGCTCCAGCGGGCATACCTGGCCAGGAGGCCGAGCCGGTGACCCAAAAGGCACACGCCGTGCCCTTTTATTCCTCACGTCATAACAGAAAATAATATAAGAGGAGAAATGCAACAAAACACACACACACACACACACACACACACACACACACACCGCACGCGGTCGTAGAGACGTTGGTAATCCCTCCCCTTCCCCACACGGACCCGACTCTCGTTGGTTGGCGCGCGTTTCTGCTGCGGCCCGCAATCCCACCGCGCGAAGGGCGAAGCAGGCGGCGGGAAATCGCAATTGCAGTCGAGTCAGTCCTCCTGCGCCGCGGAGAGTCGAGCAGTGCAATCCCAACGGTAGGAGGAGGCTGTGAAGGTGTGCGTGACACGCCTCGTTGTGACGGCGCGGCGGTGTGACTGCCGTGACGATAAGGCCGGCCCGGCCCCTTCGCATCGACACTGGCCTGGCCACGCCTCCTTCGTCACGGTCGTGAAGACGACTTGATCGTCGTCGTCGGCGGCGGTGGCGCGGTGTTTATCCGGTGTGTCTCTTCTAGGCGGCGGTGGTCGGTGTCTCTGCGCGGTCCAGTCCGGTCCAGCGGCAGCCTAGGCGCTATATAACAAGGCTGTGGCGGAGGGTTTGCACAGTCGTAAAGAGAGGGGGGAGGCGGGAGGGGAGAGGGAGCGTGAGATGTATTTTTTTTTAAAGGAGGCGCAACCTGTCGCGCAGCGCGACGTACAACCGCGTACAGCGCGGTGCGGCCGTAAACCGGACGTAATGCACACGCATCTGACAAGCCCCCAGGCCGGGGCGCACCAGTGCAACACCACCTGCAGCTAGCCGTGGTGGGCCGCCGGCGAGGAAAAAAAAAACAACTCTAAAATTTGGTGTACAGTGTTTTTTTTTTTTTTTTTTTTAAATTTAATTTTGTGAACTTTTTATTGAATTTTTTGCAAGTTTTGCTTCAATATTCCACCCTTTTCCGCGAACCGTCCTGAAATTTCCCCTAGTTGTTTTTGATAAGTTTTTGTGAATTCTCGGTTTTTTCTTTCTTTTTTTTTATAAAGTTTTCTTGCATTCGTCTGAATTTACCGGAATTAAGAGGTGTACAAAAATTTCAAAGTTTTTTTTCCCGCCTATCGGCCGCCGGGCTGGCCGCCTCCGCCGGCGGGACGGAATGATGGGACGCGGGGACGGGACGCGAACCCGCGGCGCAGAGCAGAGGCGCAGGGGCAGGCGCAGGCGCAGGCGCAGGGGCGAGCAGGTGTCCAGCCGGACACATGAGACTGACAGGTGTTTCGGGGCCGGGGAGGACCGGGTGGGGTGGAAGCCTCAGGCCGGGCCGGCCCGGGCTCGGGCCCCCGGCGGGCACGGTATCGCCTCCTTAATGAGGACGCGATATTTATTAAGGAGTAGCTCGTCTTGCCCAGGACTGCTCGGGTCGTTTCCGAGCGTACCACACAGACACAAACACACACTCTCGCATGCTCGCGGTGCGTGTGTGTGTGTGAGAGAGAGAGAGCGAGAGAGAGAGAGAGAGAGAGAGAGAGAGAGAGAGAGAGAGAGAGGTGAGGGGAGGTCAAGCTCGGCGTGGACATTTACTGCCACTTGGAAACTGAAATAAAAGTAAGTCAGTCGTTAAAGGCGACGGGGCGCTGTACTGTCTTCATCAGAAAGGACTAACTGGCCAAACACACACACACACTCACGCATGCATGCATGGACGCGGCTTACCTACGCGCTGACGCGCGCGCCCGCGCAACCACTTGGCAAGATATCTAGCGCCACTTGAAGGGGGCACCTTTATCGTCGCCTTAGTCCTGCTGGGCTGGCCTACCCTGGTAGCTAACCGTAATCTTGTTGAACCCGCCGCGATCGTCGTGTTCAACCGCATTTACTTTTATATTTAAAGAAAATCCGCCGGAGAAAGACGTCTTTGGCCGCGTCCGATAGCAACGACGATGTCGCTGACGTGAGAACACGCAGCCGCGTCGTTATAGGCCCCTCTCACCTCTCCCCCCTCCCCCCACACCTCGCCCTCTCTGTCTTTTCTCGTTCTTCTTTCTCTTTTTACTCGGACGGAGGGCCCCCCGACCCGGAGTCCGTTGTCGGACTGTACAGGTTTACTGCTGGGGGCCGTGTGGAGCTGGGTCTGGGTGCCCGGAGCGGGGCCCGGAGCAGGCAGGCAGGCAGGCAGGCAGGCAGGCAGGCACTCGTGTGGTGGTGACAAGCCCCTCGGCGGGCCCGCCGGGCCCAGAGCCGGAGCCCCGAGGTGCCCCAGCCCGGCACCAGCCCCGGCCACGGCCACACAATAAAATATTGCATTTTATTCGAGCGAGGTGTTGCGCTTGGTAGCGAGCCGAGCCGGGCCGGGCCGGGCCGAAGTCCAGGCCAGGCTCACTACTTCTTGTTCCTGGACGCTCCTCCCCTCCCCTCCCCTCCCCTCCCCTCCCCTCCCCTCCCCTCCCCTCCCCTCCCCTCCCCGACCAGCCCCGCCCCGACCTCTCGGCGCGCCGCGCCTCGGACGTGTGGTGGTGCTGTTGGGAATGTTTTGTTTGGAGTAATATTGTGTTGTTTTATGGCAGAAAATTTTCATTTTACGTCTCTTCTTCTCCTCCTCCTCCTGGCTCTTGCTCCTCCTCCTGCGGGTGGCGGGGCAGGCAGGGGAGGCAGGCCTGGCCTGGCACGACTCGTTCGTCGCGCGGAATGTGCGGAATCCTCACGGCAATGACAGAGGATATTTATTGAGTCGGTCCGGCCCGGCCCGGCCGGTGTGTACGCGGCCCGGGCAGCCGTAGTCATATCCAAGGGGTTTCGGACGGTTTTAGGACATTTGCACGTCGTCAGCCGGTATCTTGCCCGTCATGTCCCGGGAAGGTCCTATAGGCGGCCGGCGAGGGAGAAACAACTCTGAATTTTGATGTTCAAATGTTGTAAATTTTGGTAAATTTTTGGTTGAGTTTTTCCTAGAATTCTGTGAATTTTAGTGAATTTAAATTTTGAATTTTCCCGATTTTTTTCTGACTTTCTTTTCTTAATTTTCCTATTTTTTCCTGATTTTTTTTTTTAATTTCTGAATTAGGAGATGTACAAAAATTTCAGACTTTGCTCTCCTCTCGGTGGCCGGGCAGTCGTCGCGGTGGTGGGCGCTCGCGAACCGCTATACCCTCGCCGACTTTGCGAATCTCCGACAATGGAATGGTTTCATATTGTTCATTGGGGAATATTAAGGGAAATGTAACAGGAAGAGAAAGGCTTTGTTGGCAGGAGGTAGGGAGGGGGAGGCGTCTTCAGTGCGGGGGGAAGAGGGGGGGGGGAGGCGCCCCGCAGTGCAGCGCCAGGATTCACTCTGCTGGGTGGCAACAATGGGTCCAGAAGGGCATTAGTCATGGTTCATTATTGGCCCGGGTCAGGTCAGAGGAGTGTGGTGTGGTGCAGTGTGGAGCAGGTGAGGTGTGGTGAGGGGCGGGGCGGGGCGGGGGCCGCTCGCAACCCTTCACTCATCGTGCCCATGGAAAAAAAAGAAAAGAAAAACAACACACTGTCCGCATGATTAGTCTTTTTTTTCTGCCGCTCTCACCTATCGCTTTTTCTGCTGTGGCTCTCACTCGTTGTATTTTAGCTGGGTACAGAGTTGGCCTGGCCTGTCCAGGCCGGCACGCTGCTATGCACACACACCGTCTACTTTTCCCGCCTGATGAATGGGCTTCGGTGCGGTATAGACAGCACTCGCGACAGTTTCTTGGCAGGTGAGGGCAGGGTTGGTGTGTGCGCGCGTTCGTTCCCCCGTTAACGGCGACTTGGACGCCACGCGCCCGCCCCGGCCAGCCGAGCGGCTGATCCGTTTTAAATTCGCACTGGTGTGGCGCTGGCCCTGCTCTGCTGGCCGGGCTGGGCCGGGCGGCCGGGCCCGGCGCCAGCAGCAGCCTAAGCGGCCCGCCCACGGCACCGATCGATATCTCGCTGGCTATCGGTGCGGCTATCGATGTATTGGTACCGGCGCGCGCGGGGCGGGGCTGCGGCGGCGCGCAAGCTATATCGGCCATCTCATTTGTCGGTTCGCAATGCTTTGTCGCTCTGCTGTGTGTGTGTGTGAGTGTGTGTGACTGACGAGCTTCCACCCCCCCCCCCCCCCTCCCGGCCTCGGCCGCGCCGCCGCGCTGACTGATTCCAATGTCCGTCATAAATTCAGCAGCGAGAGCAGCAGAGCAGATAAAGCGGAAAATGAAACGCGACGGGAGGAAGAAAAAGTCACCGGGCTTCTGCTGCTGCTGCTCCATGCTCGCTGAACGTCAATTGACGTGACGGGGCCGTGGCGGCGTGGCGCTCTCCTCGCGCGCGGCGCGCTGGACCTCCTCGGGGACCGCGAAGAGGAGGGGGGAGGGGGGGGGGATCTCTTCAAAAATCATTGCACCTCTACCACCACCACCACCCGCCATAAAAAATAAAAATAAAATCAATAATAATGATAAAGAAAAATCCGAAAAGGCGAGAAAAACATGAAAAAAAAAGGAATAAAATTGAAAAAAATAAACAAAACAGAAATGAGGTGAAAGATCAAAATTTATCAAAAGTGAGAAATTTTCAAAAAGGCAAAAAATTATTTTCAAAAATCAGTAGTGGAAAAAATTATTGCACGCACATTTTGTACGAGTGATATCTCCCCCTCGGACAGCAATGTAGCTGCAGCAGCAGTGCAGTAGCAGTGCAGCAGCAGTGCGGCAGCGCGTCTCTTTGTCCCTCTTTTCATTAAAAATCAATTTTTATCATATTATTATTTTTACTACCCTCTGTCGATACTTATTATTTTTCAAACCACCGCGCCGAGCTGGTGCGCTGTGCTACCCAAAGACGGGCCGATACACAATGAGCCCGCGGTCCGCTCCGGGCCGCTCCCGCTACGGTATTGGTCTTGTTACCCATTCGGGTATGACGTCCACGACTCATAACTCGCTCTTCCCTCTGTCACTCACGCTAGGCCGCCGCGCGACAGGCCGGCCCCGGGCGCGCGCCGCCGCCTCGCATTTATATTCTGCCCCGGGTTTTTTTCCCCACCAAGAACGTGTGTAAAACTTTTTTTTTAAGATGTCCTCTTGGCACGTGCGCGGTTGTACTGTTCTACTTGTATTTCGTTTCCTTATTGCCACCTGTTTGTCCCCTCCTTTTTTTCTTCTTCTAAAATTATGTACTTCTCATCGCTGTGACCGAACCTAATAGCAGAGACTCTGCCATGGCTGCCAGACAGCCGAGGTGCAAAGTGCAAGCTAATTCATTTAAAAGTCGATCAGGATCGATCACTTAAAAGTTGCTCTGGATGTTGCACATGGCAGGGGCGATCGGTCCGGTAGCGTGTGGGCGTCGCACGCGCGCCCCACTGTGTACGTATGTATATATGTGTGTGTGTGTGTGTGTGTGTGTGTGTGTGTGTGTGTGTGTGTGTGTGTGTGTCCGGTCCGGACCAGTGTTACGGATCATCAGTCACCGTCTCTATTTCAATATAAAGCGCTGCTTCATCAATTCTTTGCCTTTCTTCTCTCTTTCTGTCTCTGTCCCTCTCTCTCTCACGCTTTTTCTCCACCTCCCTCTCTCAACTTCTCGTCGTCCCGGTTTTCTGGAGGAGCGAATAAGCGACTTGGCCCCTCTGCGCTGGACCCGCTGCAGTATGTCCAGTGGCTGCTGCCCGCCCCGCCCCGCCCCGCCCCGCCTCGGCGCCGCGCCGCGCCTGTGCGTCCCCGCTGATTTATGTGCTGGTTTTCCGGCATAATGCTTGTCTCCCTCATGACCGTGGCGATACTCGCAGGATGCGGCGCGTACACGGCCCGGTAGCCGGGCGGGAGAATAGTCGGGACGAAAAAGCAGCAGCACATGAGACGCGACGCGCGCTCGCTCAGCGGCTGCGGCAGCATGTCGCGCTGGTTTCACCTCCTCATATTCTCTCTCTCTCTCTCCCTCTCTCTCATTCGCTCGGTACGCCCCCCTGGTGCCGCTCTGAAGAAAATCAGTTGAGCCGCTTGCAGCAGCAGCGGGTGCCTGTGCCCGCTGCCCCCCCGCAGGCCGCGGTAAACGACTTGTAATTGGTGGGACGGTGCGCCCCCCGCCGCGGGACCCTCAGCCCAGCCGGCCGGCGCCCCCGCGACCCCCCGCGGACCCGAGGGGCACTAATCTGTGAACTATGTCCTGCTCATCATGCTCGGCTCATTTCCAGGTGATGAGGCACGACCTGAGCGTGAGTGAGTGAGAGAGTGAGTGAGTGAGTGTGTGTGTGTGCGTGTGAGAGAGGCAGGGGCGCATGTGGAGTGAATACCGCGGGGTCGGGTACATACAGCTGCAGTGGAGCACCTCGCCCCGCCCCGGCCGCCGTCCGCCGTCCCACCTTGCTATTTGGAATGAGGTCCCTCTCACCTCTCACCTTATTGAAGCAGGAGGGTGTGACCGCAGCCTCAGCCGCCGCGGTCCGGCCCGATGGCATGGCTGAGCTTTAATCACCCACACTGGACCTGCAACCTCCTCCTCCCTCGATACCTCCTTCTCCCTTCTCTCTCTCTCTCACCAAAATCTCCTTATACCTCACCAATTATCCTCCTCCCCTTACTCCTCCTCCTCCTCGTCCCGCCTAACCCATCCCATATCGGCGTGCATCGGCTTCAAATCGTCTGGAACCAAACAGCTTGTAGACGAGCCGAGCCGGACCCTGGGCGAGCCTGGGCCGGGCCGGGCCGCGGGAACCACGGCGCCGAGCCGAGCCGAGCCGAACCGCGTGCGCGCGCGCGCGCCTGGCCAGCCCTGCGACGTCGCGCCGGACCAGGCCGGCTCGTGGATATTTGAAGGAAGCGGGATATGAAAGCTGCTATAAAGGAAAAATCGAATCGCGCCTGAATGTGTGGACGGGTGGGGCCGCGATGTCTGCCTGCAGCGCGCGGTGGAGGGGCGGGGCGGGGTGCGCTCGCACGCGGGGCCTCGGGCCCGTCCCGTCCCGTCCCGTCGGTTCGACGCGGTCCTTACCGCGCCGCAGAACGAATATTAATGAGGCACTGCGGTACCCTGGCCTGGCGGGCGCTGTCGGGGCGGCCCTGGTGCCGAGCGGTGCGGTGCGGTATACCCTTGGTATCCGGACGGGACGGGCGCGACGCGTGGGACGTACCCCGAGGGACTCCAGGAGGACGGGACGGGACGGTGCGGGACGGACCTGCTGACCCACAGGCACAGGAGGCCTCCCTCATTTCCATACATTTCGTGAAAAAAAAAGAAAGAAAAATCATAGCCCCGGCGGCGGTGGCGGCGGCGGGCGTTGCTGATGAATGAATGAGGCGACGCGATGGGAGGCGACGTGTCCGCCCGTCTTCCTCGCGACTCCCCCTTCAAACCTCTCGTCCTCTCCCTCTCTCCCTTTCTATCCGATATCGTGCTGACCTTCCGCTCCTTCTCTCTCTGCCCTACAGGTGAACCGACCAATGACGATGAAGAAGGAGGGCATCCAGACGCGGAACCGCAAGCTGTCGTCCAAGTCCAAGAAGAAGAAGGGCGGCGGCGGCGGCTGCCTCAGCCTGTCGGGCGTCATGTCCGAGATGATGAAGCCGCTGGACCCCAGCGGCAAGGGCGTGGGCGGCTACCCCGGCTCCTTCAACACCAACCCCCACCACCACCTGGGCGCGGCGGCGCTGCACCCGGCGGCGCACCACGCGGCCGCCGCCATGAGCCACTGGTACCACGGCTCCAACGTGCACCACCACCAGGTAAGCGTCAAGGAGTCCACCAAATTCTTAAGTTTTTTTTTCTTTCTTTTTTTTTCGAAAACAGTTTAAAATCTCTGGTAATCGGTAATCTTGTGCTCGCTCCTCACTCATGTTGCTGGTCGAATCCCCCCTCTCCCTCACGCCGTTGTTGGTCTAACTTGTGCGTCTTGTCGTTCGCAGAGCTTCGTGGCGCCCGCGCCCGCGCCGCACGGAGGCCTCGGGGCGGGCCACCCGCACCCCGGCGCGCCCTCCATGCACCACCACCACCACATGAGCCCGCTGTCGGCGCTGGGCTCAGGGTCCCTTGGGCTGGCGGCCACCTCCAACTCGATGGTAAGCCTCCCCTCCTCTCTCCCTGCCCTGACTCCCTCGCTCGGAAAATCATTGTACGGCGCTCAAAAAAAGATTTAAAAAGAAAAAGAAAACAAGAATAAATATATCGAAAATTCAAAACAATCAAAAGCCGAAATAAAATTGGGAAAAAAAAAGCAGAAATGGGGACTAAAGATCAAAATTTATCAAAAACTGACAGAAATCTAAATTGAAAAATCTAAAGAAAAATCAAAACAAAAAATTAAAAATTAATAATAATACCAATAATAATGATTGTACACATTTTGTACGAGTGATTCCCCCTCTCCCTCGCTCTCCCCGAGGTTTCCAGTCTCTGTGTAACGTGTCCCGCGTGTGTGTTGCAGGCGAGTTGGCGGTCCGAGTACACGTGATGAGCCGCGCGAGCCCTGCTGAGGATCCAAGCCGCTCTGCTCAGTGCCACTCAGTGCTCGCCGGGCCCGCGCCGCGCAGTCACTCGCCACCGCAGAAATGTGCAACGTCGTGTCGTCGTAGTTAAATTATTATTTGCTCGCACTTATTTATTTCTGTTTGCTGTGCGTTTCGCCAAAGTGAGAGGACGGTACTGGGGCGCTGGTTTAAAAAAAATGAAAATGAAAAGTCATGTGGCTTTTCTGTTGAGGGACTTGCACGCACTGCAAATGTGTCAACAAAGTGATCTATGAAGACTTGTAGAGACGAGTACAAAGCAATTTTATGAGAAACTAAAGACAAATTATAATTTAAATTATTATTTTATTTCTGAGATGTTAAGTGATGTTGTTGCTATTATTATTATTATTGATTATTATTACTGCAATGATAGAATCACATAGAAGTCATAAACGGGCCCTGTACAAACAAACTGTGCAATTTATATTTTATGTTTTTTATCCGATATCTAGCATGATTGTTGATTCAAGAATCAATTTAATTCTCACTTCTTTACCTATGGAACTGTTCAAAGTCTTCTGGATTATGTGTACAACTCGCCGTTGCACAAACCCCTTTTGATACATTCTTGACGTTACCTGTTGAAATATTTGTGTTTCATTTTTGAAGAAATGATGTGAGAAGGAAGTCAGTATGCTTGTTGTTGTGTATGTGTGTGTGTGAAAGTGAATGAGTGAATGAATGTGCAGCCGCGCGCTAACAGTTTGCGTGCGTCTTTCAGCTCGACACAGGGATTGTGATTGTTCAAAATTAGCATATTAAAATTTAATTCTGTACTAAATCTGTAATTTGTTTGTAATTTGTTTTATAGATTGATATGAATCTTCAAAGTTACCATTGTTTCGTACGTTTTCGATAAGAGGCTTTATGCTATCATTTTAAGTTGCTCCCACTGCTTAGCTTTTTACTCTAGTTATCCATATTTTCATCTATAATTTGTGCAGAGACAAATTACCTAGAGACCTTTAGTTCAAACACGTTATTGTTGTTGTACCTTTGTGGTTGTAAATGTAGATGCAGGCAGCGGCGGAGCGCGAGCCGCGAAAGTCGAGAGAGCTAATTATTTTGTGTTTGGTGTGATTCATTTGTGATCGGTCTCACTGAATCCTATTATCTGTGATTTTGAAATCACAATCCGCGTCGTCTCACCTGATGTTAAGTGTGATATCCTGTTCTATGGGTGACCGGGGCCGGGCCGGGGCCGGGCTGCGGGGCGCCTCGCGACCGGGCGGGTCTGAGCGGTGCGGTTCTTGTCCTTCCCCAGGCTCGTCCCGCCCTGGGGGAAAGGCCAGGGGCCCCCTCTCCGCCCCGCCCCGCCCCGCCCCGCCCCGCCTCGCCCCGCCCCGGTCAGCTCCAAGCCTCAGATCTCTGATTGTAAACTGTTTACTTGTTCGCCTCGTGAAAATGGCTGTCGAGCAGCGCGCGTGTGAGGCGAAGCAAGGCGGGACGCTGGCTGGCTATGGACCCCTCGCCAATCGCTTTTCCAAAATGAGGATTGCCAACCATCTGATGTAGAACACTTTGATTGGCTGAAGTTGCGGACGGCCGTGTGCGGGACGCTTTCTCTCCTCGGCGCCGTCGAACCTATAATTTATTTGTTGTTACATTTGTATTGTCTCTTGGCGAAGGGGAAGCGGGCGAGTCGGGTGTCCTGGTCGAACTTGACGATATGAAGCGGCCCAGCCCCGCACCCGCACGGCCAGCGGTATGGCCTGTCCAGCCCGCGCTAAACTAAGCATACCAAAGTTTGTATTTATTTAAGCGGCGGTCTCAGGGCCGCCGGTCACAGAGTTATATTATACCGTTTCCTCGCCTCGGGGGAACACCACAGATACTATTGTGATGTGTGAAATAATGTATTTTTAATTAAAAATGGGGCAAAACAAAAATTTTACTAGTGATAAAGATTATTGAATGATTGTATGAAATGTATTATATTATCGTTAAGGTGAAAAGCTTAAAGAGTATGAAATGTGTTATTGTGTTATGTCGACAAATACTCAATTTTCACAAATTTGGGGAACATGATTGTGTACATATGTTATATATTTTCCTTGTTTGTAAGTCACAAAAGCAAAACATTAATGTTATTTAAAGAAGAGACCTTTTATTGGGACGATTTCCTGTCGTGTATCGAACTATCTACTCCACCCTCTTCATGTTTTCAAACCCTGTATACCCAACATGCGAAAGTCCAACTCCATCTTGTCAACCGTATTGTGTTTTTTTGTTTTAAAAGGGGGCCGTCATGTAACATTGTGTAGAATAATGTGTGTGTAAAGTTGCATAAATCAATGACAAACGACAACGTGTTCTCTCTTCAAGAACAAATCCCATCTCTCAGAAATCATCATCACACTCGCCATATAGCGTCTGCGCCATATAGCGTCTGCGCCATATAGCGTCTGCCTCTGAAACACGGGAGATTTTTGCAAACTCGAACCGGCATGGAGGACAGCCTTGAGACTCGGCGGCGCGGCGCGGCGCTCGCACCGCACCAGACGCATTCCCACCCTGAGCGAGGCGAGGCGAGTGTCGGGTCGGCCTCAGCGCCGCAGCCGCAGGACACCAATGGAACCAATAGTAGATCAGTGCGAGCGGCGGGGGGCCGCAGAGGGGGGTGCCCGGGACCCGGTGTCAGAAGGGTTTGCCCTTAACACCCAAATAGGGCCCTGCCGTGCCCTGCCCTGCCCTGCGCGGAGCTGAGCCCCGCCCGATAATAGACGACTTTGGAAACAGATTGGGCGTGAGTGACGAGTACTTTTCTTGGCGTGTCATCGTGACCATTTTAAGACGCCGGCTGAGGCCGGCCGTTCCCCAACATGAAAATATTGTTAGCATAAGGCCCTGTAAGACAAATCTCTCGGGATCGAAAAGGTCGTAGCAGCGAGAGTCGAGCACTATAATCCGGGGGAAAAATATCAAAATAAGAATGTTCGCCGGGGAAACGCGTAGGAAAGCGGACGTGTTCCAGAGACTCTCATTAGAAAAGAACGTAATTTGACGCAAGCGCCCTAGCTACCGAAACCAATTTTTTTTTCCGTGCGGTGTGCCACTGGCAGGCTGGCAGGCTCGTCAGCCCCGCCGCCCTGCCGGCTCACTATTACTAATGTTACTAATGATCCTCGCGGTCGCTGGGGGGTCCTTGTGGCTGCGCCGGTAGGGGGCAGCACCACCACGGCCGAGCCTCGCAAGGCCACCTCATCTCGCGGCGTGCGCGGCACGGCGGGCACGGCGGGCACGGCCTCGCGGGGCGTCGCGAGGGACTCCCGGACTCCTCCTAGGCGGTCCCGGTCCGGTAAGCTACACCGCTAACCTCTTGACTCCCGGCTTGACGGATGGGTTGTGGGTGTGGGCGCGGCGCGGCGCGGCGCGGCGCGGCGCGGCACGGTGGAGGCAATACCGCGACCTTATTAATAACATGCCAAGTCGCTCGCTAGGGCGCGCGGGACGAAATGCAGCCGGCTGCTGCTGCAGCAGCGGGGACAGCAGCAGGCAGTATAAGGCGTCCAGTCAGACGGAAAGCGCGCGCGCAATTCGCCGGCGGGGCCGAAAGCCGCCGCCGCCGCCGGGGCCGGCAAAGCCACGCAATAGAAAAGGCTTATAGGGAGGGATGAGCCTCCGCCTCGGCTCGGCTCGGCAGCCGAACGCCAAATAGGTGGAGTGGAGGGACGTCACCGGACAGCACACTTTGTCCAGGCGGGGAGGCGGGCCGGGCTGGGCCGGGCCGGGCCGGGCCCGGGAGGGCTGCTTGTTCCGCTCGGCTGACCGCGCTGGTCCAACAGGATCGGCTGATCCCATATCGGTGACTGCTTCCGATGTCGCCTGTTCCGTTGAATCAATCGGCCTGCTGCCTCCGGGCCAGGGTGACCCGGGCGACACCCTCTTCCGTAACCTTTGTATGCATTTGTGTGTGTGTGTGTGTTTGTGTGTGTGCGTGTGTATTTTTCTGCTCCTCTGCTCAGCGCAAGAGGATGGAAATCGGATGAATTTTAAGGATTACCGATGTGAAAGGTAGAGGAAGCGAGCAACACGACGAGAGGCACGCGGAGGGGATGTCATTTGTGCTGAATGAAATAAATGCGAGCCGCGTTGTTTGTCATTGAGGTAGGCCTATACGCGCGCCTGCTGCCCGCGCACAGGGGATGTGATGTGCAGCGGAATCGTCGAGCCAAACGGACGTCCGGTCCGGTCCGGTCCAGTCCGGTCCGCTTCGGGGCGCAGCGGCAGCGGCGGCGCTAGACACACATAGTATGGCCGATGCAATCGCGCTGGCGCCGCAAAGTCTTGACCCCGCGGCGCCCTTCCCTGCGCTGCCCTGCAAGGGGATTCCGAACACCGTTTTGTAGTGTCCTCTCTCTTGCTCCTTGTGGCCATGCCGCATGGGTGCGACAAGGAAAGAGCGACGAAACCAGTGTGCGGAATCACCCTACTGCCTTGCTCGAGGCGTTACGGAGCGCGGGGGGCGTCGGCCGGGACGGGACGGGCAGGGACGGGCTCGGTCCAGCAAGTGGCCCGGAAAATGGAATTTCCAGGCGACAGCACGACGACACGAGAGCGGGCCGGAGGGGCGGCGGGGGCGGCGCTGCATCGGCGCGGGTCGGTGCGGCGCTGCGCTGCGGTACGGTGCGGGGTCTGGTCTTCCCCCCGGCCCGGCCCCGGCCCGGCCCCGGCCCGGCCCCGGCCCCGCCGCTGCACGAGTCGCGGGGAGGATCAACTCGCCGTTGCTTTTACTCTGATGCCGTGCTTATTTTTTTCCCCCTCAGCTCTCCGCCCATATCTGTGTCCGCTTTTGTCGCTCAGCCCCGCCCACCCCCCCCCTCTCTGCCCACCGCGTCTGTCTACTCCGAAACGTTTCGCGTAAAGCGCGCGCCGTGATGGTTGCCGTTATGTCACGCTGCGCCCGGCCCGCGAAGACCACCAAATCGTCGCAAGCATCATCTGCTGGAGAAGATGCTCCACTCTCTTTTTTTTTTCTCCCCAGCTTTTTAACCCACTTGGATTTCAGTCGGGTCTCTGGCAGAGGAGCGCGCTGAGTGCTTTGACACGAACGATAAACTTGGTTGCAAATGTTCACAACAATAATGTTGCGTCCGGTCCGGGTCCGGGCCACGGAGTGTACCGAGTGTACTTGGTTTAGGTTTTACCCTCCTGGGTGCTGCGGCTGATTGATGTAGGATGCATGACGGTGCGCTGCGCGGTGAGAGGAGGACCGACCTGGAGGGTGATTCCGCGCAGCGATGTCGTCTCTTCGTCCTTGTCTCTCTCATGCAGCATGGCCTTCAGGAGCAAGAGAGAAAGGACTCTACGAAACGCTGTTCGGAATCCCCTTGCAGGGTGATTGCGAACAGCGTTGAGTAGCTTCCTCTCTCTCGCTCCTGATGGCCGTTCCCCATGAGTGAGACAAGGACAGAGGGACACAACCACTGTGCGGAATCACCCTGCTGCTCCGTGCTCGTCACGCCGCGGCGTGTCACGTGGGCCGCCACAAGAGTCCGTCACGCTCCGGCCTAGAGCCAAGGGGTAACCAACTCGGGATTTTCGTGTACTGTGAATATATTCACCAAGTGAATACTTTGAATACAACTGAATATATGAATATTTAATATTCAATTGAATATGGGTGAATATTTTTGATGGGTGAATATTTTTGAATATGGGCGAATATGGGTGAATATTGTTGAATATGAGTTAATATTTTTGAATATGGGTGAATACTCGTGAATACTCGTGAATATTTGTAAATATTCGTGTTTTTTTTTATTCATTTGGGTAAACAAATGGAAAGGGGGTGACCTCAGAAAATACACGCACATCTGATCCAAATTATTCTCTCAATTACATGATTAAATAGGATTTTTAGTAAATTATTGTGAATGATTTCTATTTATTCCAAATTATTGGAAATTAACTTGCAATAATGCAAAACAATCACAATTATTTCAATTATTTTTTAAAAACTTCTCAGAAACAAATTTTGCTCTGCAATTTAAAGGGTGGCGTGAAAACATGGAAAATTTTTGCGGCAGTAAACCTCCCGAAGGAGGTTGCGGTTCCCGCCAGGCACAGGGCTTTAACCCCCTGTGGCAGCCAACTGCTTCGGTGTTCCATGGGAACCGGCGCTTTGCTGACTGCGATCCTATCGCGCAATTCGACAGATTTGATCCCCGTACCACCATTGGCCTACCCCTAGAGGTACGAGCGGTGTCAAGAGCGTTAGACTTCCTGATCCCAGTTTCAGAGGCCTTACCTCAGAGGGGTACGCGGGATTCGAACCCACAACCCCGAGTGCCGACACGTAGCCAGAACAGGAAGCGACCCAACGCCCAGAGCCACCGAGCCAACGGCGGTGAGACGTGTTTAACTTCTATTTGACCTGCCATCCAGCTGCGGCCAAACGGAATGTCAAGAGCGAAAAAAACTTTTCCGAGAGGGAGTCGAACTTCGGACCACTCAGTACGGTGTTGCGCGCTCTACCAACTGAGCCACGACGCCACGATGACTGCGACGGGTTCAAGCTGTATTTGCCGCGTATCCTGCAGCGTCCAGCCAGGAGGACTTGGCAAACACAACTCGAACCCGTCGTTCTGTACAGTCATCGTGGCGTCGTGGCTCAGTTGGTAGAGCGCGCAACACCGAACTGAGTGGTCCGAAGTTCGACTCCCACTCGGGAAAGTGTTTTTCGCGCTTGACATTCCCTTTGGCCGCTGTTGGATGGCAGGTCAAATAGAAGTTAAACACGTCTCACCGCCGTTGGCTCGGTGGCTTTGGGCGTTGGGTCGCTTCCAGTTCTGGCTATGTGTCGGCACTCGGGGTTGTGGGTTCGAATCCCGCGTACCCCTCTGAGGTAAGGCCTCTGAAACTGGGATCTGGAAGTCTAACGCCCTTGACACCGCTCGTACCTCTAGGGGTAGGCCAATGGTGGTACGGGGATCAAATCTGTCGAATTGCGCGATAGGATCGCAGTCAGCAAAGCGCCGGTTCCCATGGAACACCGAAGCAGTTGGCTGCCACAGGGGGTTAAAGCCCTGTGCCTGGCGGGAACCGCAACCTCCTTCGGGAGGTTTACTGCCGCAAAAATTTTCTATGTTTTCACGCCACCCTTTCAATTGCAGAGCAAAATTTGTTTCTGAAAAGTTTTTAAAAATAATTGAAATAATTGTGATTATTTTGCATTATTGCAAGTTAATTTCCAATAATTTGGAATAAATAGAAATCATTCACAATAATTTACTAAAAATCCTATTTAATCATGTAATTGAGTGAATAATTTGGATCAGATGTGCGTGTATTTTCTGAGGCTTCCCAATGGAAAGTTGGATTTTATACCTATTTATCACATCCAACAATTACAATAAAGACATAGTTTTTAGGTCATATACCTATTTATCACATCCAACAATTACAATGAAGACATTGTTTTTAGGTCAACGCATAAGGTGCCATCAGATCGCAAGGGATTGCTACCAGTTTTGTAGTATTTTTGGAGGGGATAAAATCCTTTCGCTTCATTACTCTTTGTCAGCTCTCCTAACTCACCAAGCTCATACCAATCACACAAGACTTCAACACTTTGTGCGCTGATGTGTGCGGATTGCTCCTTGCACGCCTTACGTTTAACCAGAGTATTCAAACGTAGCCATTAGCTGGGAATCAATCGCACGACAACCAACGTAACAGAAAAACAAGGGCAAAATTAAACACAAAATGAGTTTAGTGACAAGTAGGTGACTCGGTCTTTAATAAATAATCAATATTTGGAGAAATGTCTCATTAAATGGAAAAATGGGAAGTTGTGCCATTTTCATCTCAGATTTTGCTTTTGTGTGTGGGGAGGTCGACATGTAGAGTGCGTGCACCGACTGCATGCATCTATGTTGAATATGGCTGAATAGGTGTAAATATGGCTGAATACAGATAAATATTGATGAATACTAATGAATATCCATAAATATTGATGAATATCCATGAAATAGTTGGAAATATTGTTCAATATGAGTGAATATTGCGAGTACTAGTGAATACCACGAATATTCTTGAAAATTTTGAATACTCTTTGAATAGTTGCAAATATTGTCTGAATATCAAGTATTAATAAGTTCGTGAACCGTGAATAGTCGAGTTAGTTACCCCTTGCCTAGAGCAGGGTCTGCGCGCTGCATTGGCACCGTCGTCGACCGCGATAGCCGACGACGCCAGGTTCGATTCCGGCCGGCAGCCTTGCCTTTCCACTGCTACCGAGAGGTGGCGCGTCAGGCTGATTCTCTGAGAGAGACGCAGAGAGACGTGGAGAGACGGACGTGGACTGCCAGAGAAGGGAACAGGGAGACAGACAGACTGTGGAGAAGCAGAGCGGTTGGGCGAGCGTGCGTAGTAGAGAAATTGACAGCGCCGGTGCCGGTGTGGGGGTGACGGACCAGTGTCGTATACAGTGCACCGTACAAAGTCATTGCTCCTCTTGTCATTTAATCATAGATTCAGTGCAGTGTTAATCATCAAGTCAGTGCAGCGTTGATCGCGGAGTCAGTGCAGTTGTTGATATTAGAGTCAGTGCAGTTGTTGATCGTAGAGTCGGTGCAGTTGTTGATCGTAGAGTCAGTGCAGTTGTTGATCGTAGAGTCGGTGCAGTTGTTGATCGTAGAGTCAGTGCAGTTGTTGATCGTAGAGTCAGTGCAGTGTTGATCGTGGAGTCAGAGCTGATAGAAGTGACAGCGCTGCCACCTCCGCGTCCGCCGCGCCGCTTCGCTCCCCTCCTACCGTGTGAGCGCCGAGAGCGGTGAGTCAGACACCTACCTACAGAGGCGCCCGGCCGTCTCCCACGCCCCCTTATAAATCCAACGCGCCAAAGCCAAACCCTTTGACTGGGAAATAACCCGTTTGATCCGCCCCTCTCGCGCAGTCCATTCCCGGGCAGGGCGGGGCGGGGCAGCATGCGTGCCACTGGGGGGCGTATCATACAGACACAGGTGCAATGTGGCCCCGCCCGGCCCCGCCCGGCCCCGCCCGGCCCAGCAGGGACAAGGGCGACCAACAGTCTGCCGCCGGGGCCGACTGCTTGGAGCCTGCTTGCCCTGCAGGCTGATTCCGAAGATAGCTCTCGCGCCTCCGTCCTTGTCGCACTCATGGGGCCTTGCCACCCTCAACATTGGACACTGCCATGAGTGCGACGAGGACGGAGGTACGAGAGCGATCTTCGGAATCAGACGGCTGGTCGCTGCTGCCTTCAAGTGTTCTTTCTCTTTATTTTCTTCGCTGTTGTTTTCCCTCCCCGTTCGTATGCCGAGTTACTCATCCCTCTTCCCTCCACTGTCTCTGCCCGGCCCGCCGCCGTAGGAGGAACAATATGCACTTCATTTGAAATATCGGTTGGTAAATATAGAGCGGGCCGGTGACCGGTGGTTAGGGCAGGGCGTTGGGGCGGCCTGGCCCGGCCCGGACACCTCTCGCCTCGGGGCTCCCCGGGCCCGGGCCGGCCCCAGTGGCCCCTCCGGACCAGACCGCCTGTCGCCTGGGCGCGCCCCCGCCCCGCCCTGCCCTACCCTGCCCCGCCGGTGTACGGCTGCTGGCCGCCGGCCCAACCAAAGTCATGTTTTGTTCCCCCAATTGCCATTCCACTCTGCGAGCGACAGAAAGCAGGCAACGCCCTGTGCCTCCTGTGTTTTTTGAGGATGAGCGCTGCGCACGGCCTTTGCTTCGCAGCAGTCGTGTGATATACCGAGAAGTGTGCTCAGTTGTCCTTTGTGGAAACAAAAGTGATTCAAGTTGCGAATCGAAATTCCGTTACTTTATTATTTCCCACATACACAGGTACCGGTATAGACTGCAAAATAGTTTGTTAAATGGCACGAAAAAGTGTGGTCAAACACCCTGTGATGCCTCTCCCCCTGTTCTGGGAGCTGCTCGCTCGTGCATTCGTGGTGATTTAAAACTAACAATTAACGATGGGCTATGTCTCGAGGCAGATAGCCCCCCCCCCCCCCCCTTCCCTGCACCTCCGCGGTGGAGCCTCATTGTCTGGCGAGGCATGCTCTCTCCTTAGCCTCCGTACACTCCCTCCTCCCCTTCCTTCTCCTCTTCTCGCTCCCCACCACCCTCCTCAAACCAACATAAACTTCGAAGACAGAAATCATGGAAATGTTTCGGCAGCGCTACACACGCTCGGCGCGGCACTGTCTCGCACGTCACATTTCACAGGTAGTTTCGATATCACCAGCGCCCCACATTATCGCGCTTTTCCCATCGCATACACCTCCTATTAACAGCGATGCGGCCTCCGATACGGGAAGGCCGGCCGGGCCGGGCGGAGTATCTCCCATGCCGCGAGGGTACCGGACCGGACCGTCGGGTACGGCCCGCCCCCGCCCCCGGCTAACGAGTGTCCAGCGCGCCTCATACTGAATCAGCGAGACCGCGCCGGGGTGGCTGCAGCAAAGTGCATACTCGATCATAACAAGGTGTAAAGGGAATAAATGGAGAAGGTTCGTTCTGATCGTTGGAGTCCAAAGTTACTCTATTGTTGGTGCGGTCGCTGCTGGACGCGAAAACGCGCGCTCTCGTGTGCCTGTAGGCATTATACCTCTTCCTTGCAGACAAAGTATAGTATTCGCAGCATTTTTCTGGCTCGCTGTGTGAAATCAGTCCTCCGATACACGGTGACCGCGTCCGAACCGGATAAGAACACATTCGACGACGAGTTGAGGCGAGGGGCGGGAGAGGCTCGGTATAAGGCTGGCGGGGCGGGGCGGGGCGGGGCGGCGTGCACGCTGGCCCGCCGGCGGCCCCGCAGGCCCCGGGGCCGGGCTGGGGCCCCGCCCCCATCGCACAGAGCCCCTCGCGGGGTGAAGGGGTGGGGCGCAGGACGATAAATTAGTGAGCATAACAACGGGCCCCGCCCCGCCCCGCCCCGCCCCGCCCCGCCCCGCCCCGCCCCGCCCCGCCCCGCCCCGCCCTGCCCCGCTCGGCCCCGCCCCCTCGCGCCGCAGCCGAAGTTGGAGGGCGTCAGACTTACACGGACACTCTCGGTGAACCGACGTCTATAACCGTTTATCTCCCACGTTTCTCATCCAAATAAATAATTGTTTCATGTCGCGCTGTATTCGCTTCGCGCCCGCTGCGCCGGCGCGCCGCGAGCGTCGAATCGCGCCGTAGCATTTAGTCAACCTTTCAGGCGCAGAGTCACCTCCGGACAGGCGACTGCTGCAGTCTCCATGGAGAACAGTAAAAAATGTTTGACAATATCATGCAGTTTATTCGTAGAGTAAGTCATCCTGAGGGGAACTCTGAATGTTGGTGTACAAATTTTGTGAGTTTTCGTAATTTTTCATAAAAATCTTTGTGGATTTCTGCTTGACTGTTTTAAATTGAATTTTGTAAATTTTAATGTATTTTGTGAATGTTCCTGATATTTTTCTGAATTTTTCCGAAATTTTCTGACAGTTTTCTGAAACTTTCTGAATTTTCCTGAATTTTGATATACAATATTTAATATACGAGGTGTACAAAAATTTAGGAGTTCTTTCCCCCTCGAGTCATTTTCGCCTTCAGAGTCATGGTGCTAAATGGCTCCCCGCGACCGTACATAGCGAATCAAACATCTCCTACACCCGCGACCCACATTGGTGTGACACTGTTCTCTCTCGCGGGGAGATTTTCAATAATCGAAAAAGAGAAAAAAAATGAGTGTATGGTAGAGGGAAGGGAAGGGTGGACTATTTGAAAGAAGAGAAGGGGAAACCGGGATGAAAAAAAGAAAAAGAAAAAACTGCCGGCGCACGATACACTGATCTGTGAATAAAAGCCGGGGCGCGAGGGGATCGCGAAAAACAAAGAGAGGACGCGCACACAAACGAGCCTCCGCTTATCTCAACGGCAGATAAACTTGAGTTATTTTGCCACATTTTTGCTGTTTGCAGCAGAAAAGTCACAATACAGAATAGAAGCGGGCGCCCACCCCCGTTTGAACGCATAGATTCTATCACCCACATCCCACCCAGTGGAGGGAGGCCGGCTTCAGCCGAGAGGTCCTTCACTATAAATTCAAGCGAGAACAGTTTTTTCTGATTTTTCTAGTTTTCCATTAAGTTTTACCCATTTTTTTTTATTTTTATGTTTTTGCTGAATTTTCTTGCTTTTTTCTCCTGTTTCTTTTTTATGTTTTTCTTCTTTATAATCTTTGCGAATTTTTTTACCGATTTGGTTTAAGTGTGTACACTGATTGGTTCTTGAGTGAAGGACCCGTAGGCTCTGCCCCTTCCCGGGCCGCACATCGATGCAGACCACATGTGTGAGTCAACGACGTCTGCAGCTCTGCGTGCGCACAAGGAGTCCTTAGCGGTGACGCCCAAATGAAGACAGAAACATAGAATATCCGAGCTGGGACTTCCCTCTGGCGCGGCGCAGCGATATGAATTGAATGGAGTGGCGCTAATTGCAGCCGGGACGAGCGGGAGGTGGCGCTGCAGCCCGGCCCCGCCCCGCCCCGCCCCGCCCCGCGCGGCCTGCTGGTGGGAAAACACTCATTTGTACGGGCGCGTGTGGGAACCGCAGTACTACAACGCGTGTCTCTGCGCTGCTGCATGAGCGGCGCGCGTTTCAGAGCACGCTGCATAGTTTCGTGCAATAACTACATACACGCACTTTTGAATTTAATTTTTAAATACCTTCCTCCTGAAGTAGGTCACTGAACATCAAGATTTTTTTTCCCTCCCACATATTATCGGTATTATTGTTTCTGCGCACATTGCATAGCACGCGTTGCAGGAGGCGAGGTTATATTCACATCAGCTCACGCGTGTAGTGCGCGTGTTGTTATTATTTCTTTCCAATCACGCCGCGCGCCTCGGAGCGCCACCCCCCGCGGGCAGCAGCAGGGCACCCCGCCCCGCCCCGCCCCGCCCCGCCCCGCCCCGCCCCATGTCAGTACCGCACAGCTAGGCGCCTTGACCCGAGGCGGGAGGCGCCAGCACCGGGGCTTTAGTCCCGCTGGCTCACCCTGGCTGGGCCAGGCCTGGACAGGCCTCTGCTCGCTGCCCTGCTGCCCAGGGTTATGGCCGGCATAAACGTCCAGCACACGTCAACAGAAATGACGGCTCAATTTATGACGAACAAATGTTGCGACGTTAACGGCGCGCGCGCAGCCGAGTCGCTCATTCCCGCTGCTCTTCCTATGCGCGCCGGGCCGGGCGGGGCCGGGCCGGACTGAGCTCAGCGCCGGCCTGCAGGGATGATGTTCCGCACGATCACGCGCGGCTTTGGTTTGTCATCGTCGTAAATAATTGAGTGTGTGGTGTTCTGCAGCTTGGCCGTGTTGCCGTGTGATTTGCTGCGCGCGCGCCGAGGGAGGCGTTTAGTGCCCGGTCTGGCCCGGCCCGCCTCATATGAGCCCCTCTCTTTCTCTCTGTACGGACATCTTCGTCTGAACGCCGAAGATGATGAAGAGGTGCGCGGCGCCAGTATGGGCGCGGGGCCTTCACGGAGGGACAACAACTCTGAAATTTGGTGTACAAAAATAAAGAATTTTTGCTTAAGTTTTATCTTAACTTTGAAAATTTTATAAAATTTTTGTGAATTTTCCCGATTTTTACTCGTTCTTTACCTGCTTTATATATACATATACAGGTGAAGAACGAGTATTGTTTTTGGTGAGACGTCACGCTTTCGGTGAGGCCTATAATCAGCACCGAAGCTAAAGCATTTCAAGGGATTCTAATTACATATTTGTGATCAGAGTAGTTGCCTCACATCGTCATAATAGAACTTTTTTTCAGTTCTGGGGGTGAAATTTTGAGAACACTTAATAGAATGCATCATCTATTTTCTTCTAAGTCCTCGTGAGGCCTATAATCAGCGCCGAAGCTAAAGCATTTCAAGGGATTCTCATTACCTATTTGAGATCAGAGTAGTTGCCTCACATCGTCTTACTAAAACTTTTTTTTCAGTTCCGGGGGTGAAATTTTGAAAACACTTAATAGAATGCATCATCTTTTTTCTTCTAAGTCCTCCATTTCATCCTCGATGCGTTCGTTGTGAGGATAAAAACAAATGAATGCGGGACTACCATTCTTGCCAGGCTTGCCACTCCGCGGCGCTTGTATTACCCAAAACTCGAAGGCGTATCTAATGATGCATCACTTCAGCGAGTTTTGAGATAAAATAGCACAATTTACCACCATACGAGGTTCTATAGTGGGCAGAAAAGACGTAAAAAGACTCGATTGAAATAGCGAAGTCAGCGCCTCGGGTGAGAGCTCCAGGTTGGTGCTGCGGTGCAACGGCGCGAAACTCGAATCAAAACCTCTCATTTTCGGCTACTTATAGCTCAAATCGCACGAAATCACCAAAATTCTCTAGAATTCGCACAAAATTGCACAATTCTCAAGAAATTGCGGCATCTGACAACCCTGAAAATTACTCATCTTTTTGTGCAGTGCGCGGTTCCCAAAACTTGGTACAGCCTACATGTGTTGATCATACCCCCGCATAGGTAAAACGCCTGGGAGGGGGGGGGGGGGGGGGTACAGCCTTCACGAGGTGGTCATACCCCCGAAAAAAAAGACGCCAGGGGAGGGGGTACATCCTTCACGTGGTGGTCATACATACTCCCAAAAAAAAAAAAACCGCGAAGGGGGGTTTACCTCTCACGTGGTGGTTATTCCCCCGAATAGGAAAGACGCCAATAGGGGTACAGCCTCACGTGGTGGTTGTGAGCCGTATATAAGAAACACGTCAAGGTGGTGGTGGTGGTGGGGGGGGGGTATGGAAACTGGTGCTAAAAATTTAACTGTACTTAACCTATTTATTTGTAACAAAACTTTTAAAAGTGGCTAGTGGATCACCTTGTATTTCCCGCAATTGAAATCAAAATTCTCAATGCATCGGATATCGATTTAAATGTGTTTTCTTTTTCTCCCTGCAGGCAGTTGTAATTTGCTTCAAGATATTTTGGAAGGTGAGATGATTGGTAAGTTTTCAAAAGTGTTTCTAGCAGGTTTTCTGCCTGACACATTTGCTGAACATGGGGCTGTGTTTTAATGTGTGTGTGTGAGGGAGACGGACGTTACATACTTTTAGAACATCGAAAACACGACCACATAATGTGAGTTTCTCGTTGTTAAAAAAAAATATTCTTTCAGGTGAGGAACTTGATAATTTTGAATTCGGTCTTGATCTTATAATAAGTTCAGACCAAACAGCTAAAAATTCTATTCATGATGGTAAGCTTAATATAGTGATGTTTCCAACTCTCCCTTTAAAAAAGAAGAAGAAAAAATCACTGAACAGTTGTTGTTTGTACAGGAAACATGTTGGGGAAAAAAATACTCCGTGTATGATGTCTTGCATTATTTGAAAAATCAGTCATTCCCTGCTGCATGTGAAAACAAAAACGACAGGTCAAACTTCCGCAAGCAGTGCAAGCCCTTTGCTCTGTTTGAAGGAGAACTTTATCATCAAACCCATGCTGGAAAGAATACCGATCGCGGCAGGAACAATGCCACCTTCCCGGGCTATGCTAAAGTTATATAAAGCCAAGATATACAAAGCAAAATAATAGTGTTCACCCACGAAGGAAGCTCCATGAGTCCGGAAGCAAAAGCTTTGTCCGCGCATAGAGGGATAAACATTGTTAGTGCTTTGATTGCTCGTAGAGTATAGTGGCCATAGGCTTCAGCCTACAGTATAGGGACTACGTCAAACATTGTGGCACTTGCCAAAGAGTAAGTATATATTTACGTATTTTTTTTTTTATTTCACGCATTTCAGCTTTCTTTAAATTAATGGTTAATTAACAAACAGGTCAACACTGCTGTTCTAAAGGTCAAAGACCCACTTTGTTCTGTTGCACCACCAAGACAGAACTTGCAACAAATAGGAGTTGACATTATTCAGCTACCTGAGGCTGACGGTTTAAAGTTTGTTGTTGTGGCAATAGATTACCTCTCAAAGTACTCCCACGCTAAAGTCCTCGTGAACAAGTCAGTAGGGGAAGTTGCGCTTTTTATTTTCGAATGGATATGTCTCTTCGGCTGTCCGAAAGTGGTGATAAATGACCAGGGTCCTGAGTTTGTTAATGAGGTTGGTGAGCATCTGTTTAACATGACTGGATCTCACCAGAGAATAACATCTGCCTACAACCCGCAAGCTAATTGCCAACAGGGCAAGGTGGTGGTGGTAGGGGTATGGAAACTGCTGCTAAAAATTTAACTATACTTAACCTATTTATTTGCAACAAAACTTTTAAAAGCGGCTAGTGGATCACCTTGTATTTCCCGCAATTGAAATCAAAATTCTCAATGCATCGGATATCGATTTAAATGTGTTTTCTTTTTCTCCCTGCAGGCAGTTGTAATTTGCTTCAAGATATTTTGGAAGGTGAGATGATTGGTAAGTTTTCAAAAGTGTTTCTAGCAGGTTTTCTGCCTGACACATTTGCTGAACATGGGGCTGTGTTTTAATGTGTGTGTGGGGGGGGGGGGGAGGGAGGGGGGGGGGACGGACGTTACATACTTTTAGAACATCGAAAACACGACCACATAATGTGAGTTTCTCGTTGTTAAAAAAAAATATTCTTTCAGGTGAGGAACTTGATAATTTTGAATTCGGTCTTGATCTTATAATAAGTTCAGACCAAACAGCTAAAAATTCTATTCATGATGGTAAGCTTAATATAGTGATGTTTCCAACTCTCCCTTTAAAAAAGAAGAAGAAAAAATCACTGAACAGTTGTTGTTTGTACAGGAAACATGTTGGGGAAAAAAATACTCCGTGTATGATGTCTTGCATTATTTGAAAAATCAGTCATTCCCTGCTGCATGTGAAAACAAAAACGACAGGTCAAACTTCCGCAAGCAGTGCAAGCCCTTTGCTCTGTTTGAAGGAGAACTTTATCATCAAACCCATGCTGGAAAGAATACCGATCGCGGCAGGGACAATGCCACCTTCCCGGGCTATGCTAAAGTTATATAAAGCCAAGATATACAAAGCAAAATAATAGTGTTCACCCACGAAGGAAGCTCCATGAGTCCGGAAGCAAAAGCTTTGTCCGCGCATAGAGGGATAAACAGTGTTAGTGCTTTGATTGCTCGTAGAGTATAGTGGCCAGGCTTCAGCCTACAGTATAGGGACTACGTCAAACATTGTGGCACTTGCCAAAGAGTAAGTATATATTTACGTATTTTTTTTTATTTCACGCATTTCAGCTTTCTTTAAATTAATGGTTAATTAACAAACAGGTCAACACTGCTGTTCTAAAGGTCAAAGACCCACTTTGTTCTGTTGCACCACCAAGACAGAACTTGCAACAAATAGGAGTTGACATTATTCAGCTACCTGAGGCTGACGGTTTAAAGTTTGTTGTTGTGGCAATAGATTACCTCTCAAAGTACTCCCACGCTAAAGCCCTCGTAAACAAGTCAGTAGGGGAAGTTGCGCTTTTTATTTTCGAATGGATATGTCTCTTCGGCTGTCCGAAAGTGGTGATAAATGACCAGGGTCCTGAGTTTGTTAATGAGGTTGGTGAGCATCTGTTTAACATGACTGGATCTCACCAGAGAATAACATCTGCCTACAACCCGCAAGCTAATTGCCAACAGGGCAAGGTGGTGGTGGTAGGGGTATGGAAACTGCTGCTAAAAATTTAACTATACTTAACCTATTTATTTGCAACAAAACTTTTAAAAGTGGCTAGTGGATCACCTTGTATTTCCCGCAATTGAAATCAAAATTCTCAATGCATCGGATATCGATTTAAATGTGTTTTCTTTTTCTCCCTGCAGGCAGTTGTAATTTGCTTTAAGATATTTTGGAAGGTGAGATGATTGGTAAGTTTTCGAAAGTGTTTCTAGCAGGTTTTCTGCCTGACACATTTGCTGAACATGGGGCTGTGTTTTAATGTGTGTGTGTGTGTGTGTGGGGTGATGTTACATACTTTTAGAACATCTAACACACGACCATATAATGTGAGTTTCTCGTTGTTAAAAAAAAAATATTCTTTCAGGTGAGGAACTTGATAATTTTGAATTCGGTCTTGATCTTATAATAAGTTCAGACCAAACAGCTAAAAATTCTATTCATGATGGTAAGCTTAATATAGTGATGTTTCCAACTCTCCCTTTAAAAAAGAAGAAGAAAAAATCACTGAACAGTTGTTGTTTGTACAGGAAACATGTTGGGGAAAAAAATACTCCGTGTATGATGTCTTGCATTATTTGAAAAATCAGTCATTCCCTGCTGCATGTGAAAACAAAAACGACAGGTCAAACTTCCGCAAGCAGTGCAAGCCCTTTGCTCTGTTTGAAGGAGAACTTTATCATCAAACCCATGCTGGAAAGAATACCGATCGCGGCAGGAACAATGCCACCTTCCCGGGCTATGCTAAAGTTATATAAAGCCAAGATATACAAAGCAAAATAATAGTGTTCACCCACGAAGGAAGCTCCATGAGTCCGGAAGCAAAAGCTTTGTCCGCGCATAGAGGGATAAACAGTGTTAGTGCTTTGATTGCTCGTAGAGTATAGTGGCCATAGGCTTCAGCCTACAGTATAGGGACTACGTCAAACATTGTGGCACTTGCCAAAGAGTAAGTATATATTTACGTATTTTTTTTTATTTCACGCATTCCAGCTTTCTTTAAATTAATGGTTAATTAACAAACAGGTCAACACTGCTGTTCTAAAGGTCAAAGACCCACTTTGTTCTGTTGCACCACCAAGACAGAACTTGCAACAAATAGGAGTTGACATTATTCAGCTACCTGAGGCTGACGGTTTAAAGTTTGTTGTTGTGGCAATAGATTACCTCTCAAAGTACTCCCACGCTAAAGCCCTCGTAAACAAGTCAGTAGGGGAAGTTGCGCTTTTTATTTTCGAATGGATATGTCTCTTCGGCTGTCCGAAAGTGGTGATAAATGACCAGGGTCCTGAGTTTGTTAATGAGGTTGGTGAGCATCTGTTTAACATGACTGGATCTCACCAGAGAATAACATCTGCCTACAACCCGCAAGCTAATGCTTGAAACACACTCCAAGCAGGAGTTACTACCCTACAAGTCTTTTTCATCCTTATAACTGGGGATTCATCCATCGTGATGTACGTCTCGTCTAGCCACGGATAACCACCGGCACTGCATTTGACCAACAACTGCCGCGTCAACCACCAACAAGTGCAGACCAGTGCAGAGGGGGGAGAAACCGGCACCAGAGAATGTGAACACAACACACGACACGACTCTAGCGAGATGCAGAACTGTGTATAACGGCTATCTCTTCTCTTGTTCGCCACAGCACCGGCACCCGGCCGCCTGCGACTGCTATAGCTGCAAATAACCACCCCCTCCTCTTCTCTGATGTTAGTTAGCTCGTGAGGTCTAGCATAATAAAGTACACTTCATGATGGCTTCTCATTGCCTTTTTTATTTAAAGTTTGAAATCCTCGCGCTCTCCCCTTTTCAAAAATGTATGGGTTTGTATATTTTCGAGACTTTTGGAACTCTCTCACGCTCACTCTCACCTCACGCGAGCGCTCACGCTGGCTTAACTTTACACGTCTAGAATTATAACGTACTCTGTGATCTTCTGAGGACTGCATATTTTTACTGTGTTTTCGAACTTCAAATGATCTCCAGAACTTAAGAAACAATGAATATTTGCTTTGACATGATCTGAGAGATTGTTTTATCATCTTAATCTAATTATGTATGCATTAACTTAATTAACTGGGCTAACTTCAATCCACCTGGGTAACTTTGCCCCAGAGTCATAAATACAATCAAAGTACCAAAGTTACCCTTATGGGTGAAATTTACCTCAGGTTACAGAAGTTCAAATGCTGTTAGTATTCATGATGAACAGGTCATTACCCAGGAAGCAGAGCTGCATAATGATTACATTTCATATGTTCCATCCACTGTGATAAATCCTTGTACCGTTACGGGAGAATTTTCCATGAGAGGTCTTGTACAGTTACGATTCATATTGTAAACTTGTTGAATTGCAGTGGCTGATCAGCGAGGTGAGGTGAGGGCGAATAAGTCTGGTCCATTGACAGTGGTAGAGAGAGGGATTTATTGACACGACAAGCTCTTATAAAGAGTAAGACAATTGAGCATCTAAAATTGATAAGTGTTGCCAACGATGAAATATAAAACATTCATAAGAAATTGATAAGCATTAGATAGACAATTTAACACTTTTTATAACTATGCGTATCAACTCAGAATCGATTGGTGAGCCAACAAAGTCGTAACGTGTTAAGTCGTACATGTACGAGATATGTTGTACATTGTGAATTACAAAATATATTGTACATCTACGGAAATATTTTTTACAGTGTCTAAAATGCTCATTTGATGCGCCTTGTGCGCATTTGATGCAAATTAAAAATGAGACCTGTAATGCATTTACTTTGCGGTTTTGGTGCTTTTGCTGCCTGGATAGATTGCAGCGTAAGATCATGTTTAACCATTAGATGGTTTGTCACAGTTTACAGCTTCTCTGCGCGTCCGCAGTACTTGCACTTCCAGTTTTTCTGCTTATTCTGCTGGAAGGGACGTTGGTTCTTCTTGAAGGGCACTTTCACCTTGTGCACCTCCTGGCCGTTGCCATTACCATTGCCCTCTCTGGCAGCTGGGGAGCTCTGGCTCACCTGCTCGGCGTTGAGGACCCGGTCGACGCCTACCTTATTCTGTAAAAAGATTTGTAATTTACTCTGGACCTTAAATTTCACTTGACAGAACAGTTGATAACTACACGATTCCGAACTGTGCATACTCCTTCGAGCTCATTATCAATGCACAAATGTTAAATATTTTAAAAACATCAGATGTTGTGTCATTTTTTGTATTAACTTATGTTATATTTTTTATGTTGACTGAAAATTACCTTAAAATTACCCCCAATCTTTATCGACTGTGCGGTGCGGTGGTATGACTACAACGTGATTGTTATAACCCCGGGTATGCTTAGCATGCGGTATAAGCACCATGCCACACCTGTTCTGGTTATTGGCGGCTCCCCGGGGCCGGACCGAGACCGGGCTGCCGAGTGATTCCGAAGATCGCTCTCGTGCCTCCGACCTTGTCGCACCTGTGGCGGCGCCCTATGTTGGGGGTGGCAGGGCCCCATGAGTGCCACAAGGACGGAGGTACGAGAGCGATCTTCTGAATCAGTCGGCTGACGGGGGGCGTGGCCTGGCGCGTCGCACTGGTCTTGATCTATGGACCGCGCACCGTCCCTGACGGGAAAGAAAACGCGTCTGCCGGGAGTAATTTTTCTTATCGATGTTTCCCGCGGCCGCGCTTCCAGTATTCTCCGTTCACACGGAGTGAGCGCGTTATGAGGTCCGAATAAGATCACACGCTTGGTTCTCTGCCCCTTCGACGCACGGGAGTTCAAATACAAGTCTGGAACAAAACTGAAATTAAAGTTCAAGCAGCTTAACTAAGCAAGAGAGCTATAATAAGACGAGGAAAAACTAATAACTTACCAAATAACAGACTTATAGCGAACATGATCAATGGCCATCATCCCAGGATTCTGACCTGTCCCTACTGCTGAGCAGCCCTTTTCACCCTGCTGCCCTGCTGCTGAGCAGCCTGTCTCCCTTGTAGCCGGGCTGCTGAGCAGCCCGTCTCCTGCTGCTCCACCGCTGTTACTCCGGGCAGCAATGCCCAGCCCAGTTCATTACTCCAGCTTGAGCCTCAGCGCGCGCTGTTAACCGCTCACTCTAGGCGGCGCGGTCGGGCCCATACATCACGCACGTGTTTTGCAACTCTACGCTGCGACTTTTAGGGCGAAGCTCATGCGGCATCGACGCTTTGCAGAGCGCTCGCAAACGGAGCACAGCAAGAAAAGGCCCCCGCAGTTAAGTACACTCTGTAACAGTTTAAAATTGTTCTTGGCATTCTGAAAGCGTATTATTATTTTGCCCGCTTTTGTCATCCTCAATGATTTTCTCGCGTACGGTATTCCAAATAGTGCGCAAATTTATGGTTATGACTGGGAACGTCTAAATACATGCGCGAGACAGCCCTCCCGCACCGCGCGCGGCCCTTGCACCTCTCTTTACAATCTTAATTCACTATGCAGCCGCCATATTTCATGCGTGCATTATTTGCCTGGCTACACAGGGTGCGGGGAGCGGGGCGCGTCCACTGCACCTGGACAGGACTGTCTGGCTTGATGGCGCCCTGGCCGGACTCGCGCCCGCACCCCGCAGCTGCACAACTCCAACACTGGGCCGCGGATGAACCACCCTCTATTGACTGCATGTTGTAAATATTTTATATTCGCTGCTAAATTTAGAAGAAGTAAAAACGCACCCAATTTTTATAGAGGCATTTTTTTTTTTTTTACTTTTTACTTTGTAAGTTTCTCAGCTTATGCATGGTATTTAAACAAATTGTCCAGCTGATAATGTGGGGAAAAATGCATAAAACTGTCGATAAGAATTTAATGCGGAGAGGTGGCCGGGCCGCCGGGCCGCGGGCTATCATGATGCTCTCGCATGCGGCGCATGTGACTATAGTCGCAGATCAAAACGTGTGTTTCGCGCTAAATTGAATTTGATTTACGGCGGAGCGGGACACGTCCGAGTGAAACTCGAGAGGGGCGCGCAAACACTTGTGCATAGCGACCGGCACTAAACGCGCCCGTTAGCGGGTACGATGAGTGTACAGCGTCGTAAAGCCAGTCCCGCGGCCGGCGCAGGCCGGCGCAGGCCGTCGCAGGAGGCGCCCATTGTGCTCATGGGAACGGGACGCAACGATAATGACGGAGCCCGATGTCGATAATGACATATGCGTCGCGATAATGCGATATTTGCGTACGAGATGACAGCGACATAACGCGTTTCTCTCAGTATTATTTTTTCACTCTCTCTCTCAGACCTGTACGTATTGTTTTTCTTAGTAAATACTTACGCTCTTACGCAGCATGATTACTGAGTAATTCGTTAGTAATTCTGCTCAGTTTCGTAAATATCGTGCTGATAAAATAATAGATGGCCAGTTACGTAAGCAAAGGAATTAGTGCGTACAACTGCTAAAAATAGTCGTCAGAAGTTTAAAAAAGCTTTTCAAGCAGCAGTTATATTTACAAAGGGGTATAGACACTGTAGAAAAAAACTACAGCAAATCCAGTTAATTCTTTATGCCAGCTTTCACTGTAGTTTATTTTACTGGATTTACTGTTCTTGATGACAAGATTTGCTGTACTTTCCGAGGCAGTGTACAGCGTTTACCGTGCATTGCATCTAGAAGTACAGCGAAACCCTGCTTACAGTAAATCCAGTAAAATAAAGTACGGTAAAGGCTGTCACCAGAATTAACTGGATTTGCTGTAGTTTTTACTTACAGTGAGTGGATGTCCCTATTGAAAAAGGCGTACGCCCATACACCGGGGATACTGGTACATAGACACAACGCGTGTTATTATTAGAGATTGAACGCTGACCCGTGCGCGATAATGAAGCTGCTGAGCGGCTGGCTGAGCGGCTGGCTGAGCGCTCACCCCTGCTGCTCCGCGCCTCGCTCCACCCTCGCCATCCCTCCATTTATCAGGGCCCCCGGCCCCCTCAGCACCCGACCACGCCACTCCTTTTGTGTCCTTTATTTCGCGCTCTTTATTTACTTCTCGGTCTGGTGATTTGTGGCGCGGTGCCGTGTTGTGCGCGCTGCGCCGCACCGCGCGTGTGTTATCGGATCCTCTTAATTAACACGTGTCCCCTGCCCTGCCCCGGGGCCGGGCCGGGCCGGGCCGAGGTGCAGCGCAGGGCCTAAGTCCTCCGCCCCGCAGGCCGCAGGTCGAGCTGACCCGGCCCCGGCCCGGACCAGTGCGCTCAACACGCTACGCTACGCCACGCCAGCGATCGGTGGGACGTATCGCGAGAGAGAGGCCTGCAGTGTCTTTTGCGAGGAGCCCAGCAGCATTAACAAATGCGACAAGTGCGCCGAAAGACCGAAAAATAAAATTAGCGTCAGAAATTTTCGCAGCAGAGAACGTTGAGCAAAAGATCTAGAATCGATATGATGATGATTTTACTTGTGGCCGTTAGGCATGAAAGTGCCTCTTTGCTATCCCGTCCGGCTTGCCCGAGAGGCACTATGCCACGGGCCGCCCCGCCCTGCCCCGCCCGGTCCACGGGCCATTACACACGCCTCGGCAATAATGAATCGCGCTAAAAAGGTGGAAATAATGGGTCAACACCTCTATAACAGGTTGGAGGCCCCCCCGGGGGCCACCGGGCTCGAGCCCCGTGGGGGGCAGCGCGCGCCGCGGCCCCGGGGGCGCGGTACGGTCCGGGCGTGCGCGGGCCGGGGCCTCGGAGGGGCTGCAGCTCGGGGTGACGATCAGAGATACTGGACTGGAGGTCTCTAGGGCTGTCGGAGCGGCACGATCGAGGGGTACCTCACCTTCTCCAATGCAGAGTACACCCTGCGTTCCAATCATTTTCCAATCACTATCTAGTCACAAAATTTTTTCGACATAAATCTCATTCAAGCAACTGAAAATTGCAAAATATCGAATTGGTGCCAAAAATTTATGGCGTTCTTAAAAGTTTTGATCAAAATTTTCCTTCCAATCACAATACAATCCTCAAATCAGTGTACACCCATTTAGGGAGTGAGGAGTGAGGTATCCCTCGGGCACGATCTTGTGGCGTCCTCGAAGGGGAAACAATTCTGAAATTTCAGTACACCTCGTCATTCATGAAAATTTAAAAAAAAGACAATTTGGGGGAAGTCAGGAAAAAACTCCAAGTCTTTTGAAAAATTCAGGAAAATTCGATAAAATTAACGAAACGTGTACTCCAAAGTTGGGAGTTGTTTTTCCCCTGGAGGCAGCAGCTGCAGCTATGGTGACTGTGACTGCGATCCGCGCTTTCCTGTGGAATTTCAGCAGCTCGAACGCTGTCTGGGACCGTCGAGGCCCTCCTCTCCTTGCCCTACCCCGTCACTGCGCAACGGTCAATATCGCACACGCATCACTTACATTGATCACACAACACGGCCGTGCTGGGCTGAGCCGCAACCCGGTCAACCCGCCTCCCCGCGGCTGTTGCCCGCCTTTTTATCCGTAAAATGTATCTTTGAACGACTGTTCTGTTTTCCCTTCGGCGGTGGCGATGATACGTAGCAGATAATTACTGGGCAGCAGTGGTGCACGCCACGCTACACCTGCAGCACAAGCACCTGCACAACACCCTTTTCGCGCAATCAATCTGATTGCCCTTATCGACCCGCCCGTCCAGAGTAACGCCCTCCTTACTTTGTCGAGCCTCCCGGGGCAGCAGTTGCTCAACTCGTGTCCGAACTGAAAACTTTTAATACATTAATGAAATTTCCGGCGTCACTCCTCGTAGGGACTCCCATAGAGACAGCACACAGTCCCGAGCCGGCCGGTTGCAGACGTGCAAATCCTGCATTCGCCCCGCTCCTCCCCCCAGTCCCCTGTTGCACCTCCAGCAGCAGCAGCCGTAGGAGAATTATTGTTTCCCTTGGAACACAGGTCAGCCCCACTTCCAGGGCCCTGCCCGGCCAGGCCAGGCCGTGCTGCCTGCATTCCAGGGATCCCTCCTCTTGTCTCACCTCACCTTACCACGCCCTGCAGGGCAGCCGGCTGGCTGCAGAGAGTGGGGGAAGCAAGGGGACACATCGCACACTGCAACCGTCTAATTAGCATGTTCCGTGAATCCCCCAGCCCCCGGTACCCCCCCCCCCCCCCCCCGCAGCCCCCCTGACGGGACGAGTAGAGCTCCGGCGGCGGTGGTACTCGATCCGTGCACAAGCGCGTCATGGCGAGGGATAAGGGACCAGAGGGTGCGGGAGGGGGGGGGGTAGTCGCGGCAGACGGCACGGAGCCTGGACCGGGCCAGCCCGCCGCTCACACCGATTTGTGCAGCAGCGGATTCCTACCCCGCTCTACCCACGGTACAAATTTCTACTCGCACAAGAAATAGAGAAGACAGGGCCTCATTGCATCGGGTTAAAGAAGGTGGCTTGTCGAGTCGAAAAGAGTAATATAATGGCGACCAGAAACTGTTCTGAGAAGTGATTTCGCCTACTACTTCTGTTTTTTTTTAACGCCTCCAGCCTGGTGTTCTCAAAGGCATGCTATGTGATCGCGGCTGCGGTTTGGATGAATTTTCTCATAATATACGGCATTTTCTGCTGGAGCGAGCTTACTGTTGAGACTGTGACCACTTCTCGAGCCTCTCCGAAAGAATTTTTGTTGCCTGCCTCGTCGGGGCTGACGGGGGGCCACCCAGTGGCGGGGCCCGACACCCTGCACGCCGCTGCACGCTAAGTGACTCGCCGGGAGACGGACGGGCTCCCGGTTCTCTCCCCGCGACGAATACCCAATCGACCTCAAAGTTAAATAAAATGCTCACGTTCCGACGCCAACGAGGAGAAATGTGAGTTGCAGCCTGCGGAGGGAGAAGAGGGGGCTGGGCTGGAGAAAACAAGAGTTTGATTCGAACTGCGTAGAGAAAAAACGGCCTGGGTTGGATTTCAAATACAAGAGTACTTGGTGGCAAACAAACGTTATGCAAATTTCAAAAAAGTCTTGGTTCTAGCAAATTTACTTAAATCATGTTGTTTTTGAACGCTACTTAATTTTAGCAGCACCGTTATTAAAATCTTTTTTGGGGGAAAACCAAAGCCTTTCTACTGTAATTTAGAGAGGGGAGCAAGAAATGCGGCTTCTTTCTGAAAAAAAAAAAAAGGCGGACGAGAGGAAGCGCTGACATGCCCCATTTTATATTTCTCAACGTCACATTATCGCTGCGACGATCTCTCAGGCAGGCAGGCAGTGACTGTGCTGGCGTAAAGCGCGTATCACACTAGCGACTGCGGCCGGCGCTGCGACTGCGGCTGCGACTGCGATCGCGGCTGTCCCTCAATCACACAGGGCGGCGGCCGCTGCGGCCGCGCATGCGCAGCACACGCAGCTTTCTGCGAGCGGACTGAACATAACCTCAACTTTGCAGGTTACGTTGTACTGCAGTGCGACTATCAATATGACGACATGCGTCATAAAAATTTTCTATATACTAAAAATTTGAATTGCGTTCTTGATTTTGACTCTCCTTTTTGGGCCACTTCAGCCCAAACTGGTGGTTTCAGGTCCGCCCTCTTATAAACTCCAAGTGTCGCGTCCCACAAAATAGGCCTTTTTTCCACTTCATACGCCAGCCGTATGTCCTGCTCGTTCGCAAATTTTGGTCTTACTTTTAACTGCCTCGATGAATCCCAATGAATCCATTTTGCAATTTCACACAACGTTCAGCCATTAAAACAAAGGTTCCACCAGCGCGCGAAAATACTGCTTTCTGATTGGCTGCGACTGCGTCCGCGACTCCGCAAAATAGCCGGACGGCTATTCCTGCGACTGCGACTCGCAGCGCCGACTGCCTCGCTCTGATTGGTTGAGCGCCCAGCCGCAGTCGCAGTCGCAGTCGCAGCGCCGGCCGCAGCCGCTAGTGTGATACGCGCTTAAGGCAGCAGCAGCATCAGCGCAGCGGCCGAGTGTAAGTAAGCAAGCAGGACGGTAACAAGTAGCTCAGCGTAATGGGAGATATGTGACCGCATTTGACCGCGCTGACACCGGGCGTCTCACCCGCGCATGCGCACCTCGCACGTCCGGCCCGGCCGCCTCCATCTCGGCTACCGGCTGTGCCACCGGTGCGCCTCCCCGCGGGGACGTTACCCCAATTAGAACGCACACATGTACACCCGGGTAACAGGAGGAGTAGGCTGGCCGCGCGGGGGGCTGCTGCTGCTGCTGCTACCGTCCTGACGCGGCACGTCGCCGTCGACAGGAGACGTGCAGCAGCAGGGCATCAGGACGTCCAAGCAGCAGGCCTGTTGTGTGGGAGACTGGTGCCCGGTGCCCGCGGCGGCCGGCTGCATGGGCCCGGCCCGGCCAGGACTGCAGCGCGCCGGTACCGGGAAGAAAAGCGCACTGATCGTGTCGTGCAAGTCTCCCCGCGCCCCGGGCCCCGGGCCCCGGGCCGCCGGGCCGGGGTCCCTGCTGGGGCTCCTCGGGGACCTCGTCGTCGTGTCCTTCCGCTTTGCCAATTAGCGTACGAACAAACAGCGGCGGGTCCTCAAACTCGGGCGGGCGCGCTCGCCAGCCACGGCCAGCGCGGCGTTATTTAGAATCGGCTCCAAACCGAATAACTAAACCAAAGAAATAAAATACGATTGAGCACCAGAGCCCTGCCTCGGGTCACGACCGTGCGCGCGCCCTCACCGGAATTTTTATTCTAATTATTTTTTTTAAGGACTTTTGATTTAAAGACTCGCGAATGGTTGAAGGAGGAGTTGAGTGCCGCGCGCGGCGGGTTCAATTACCCCTCTAGTTTTCTTGTGTGCGCGGAGTGGACGGTCTTCCCTCGCGTCCCGTCACGCGGCGCGGCGCTCTCGGAGGGGAGCGCCGCGCTATCGCCTCGGATCTGAGCAGCAGTGCGAGCGAGAGCGAGAGAGGAGCAGAGAAGAGCGACTCTCCGCGACGACGACGACTCGTCAAGCCTTCTTCCCTCCCCGCTTAACGTAAAGGCGCGCAGACGGGTCTCTGTTCTGGCGGCGCTCACGCACGTCCTTCCCTACACAAAGCGGCGCGGCCGCGAGCCACCCCTGGAACGGAGACAGAGAGAGAGAGAGCGAGGGAGAGAGCGAAGGAGAGAGAGAGAGAGCACACACGGCGACGGGCCATGCCACAGCCGGTACGGCTCGTGTGTGTGTGGGGAAGCGGTGACGCGACGACGCTGCTCGGCTTCACTTTCTGGGGAGATTCGGGGAAGATATGGCTGCAGGCCAATGAAATATGCCGTGGACGCTGGCATGCGCCCGGCCCGGCCCCGGCCCGGCCCCGCAGCACCGCGCAGGGTCGCGCGGCACTCATCAACGACCACGTGAGCGGCCGCGAGGGATAACTATATCGTCCGTGACACCTGTATGTGTGTCTGTGTGTGCGTGCGTGCCGCGCGCTTGCAGGGAAAACTTCAACATACAGCGGTCCGATATAATTAATGTCGCCCTGGTGGCGCGGCGGCGGCGCGGCTCCACCTGCGCACCATCACGTCGTAGTAGTGGTCTTCGGGGGTCGAACGCTCGCTTTCTTGAGGGAAATAAACGACACGCGCTGGCCCGGCCCGGCCGCGTCTCTCGTCGGAGACGGAAAAATAATTTTGAGGAACGACACGGCGGGCGGCGCGGCGCGCGGCGCGGGATTTAAAAAGTAGAACCGAAAGACATGTCCTTGCATAAGAGGGGAGGTGTTCGGCAGGTGCATCGGGCCGGGCATGGCGCGTGCAGGTGAAACATCACCGGACACAAATAACTGGAGGGGAAGCGCCACGCTGCGCCACGACACCCCGGCGATGGCCGCGTGCGAAATGACGCTGCTGCCGCCGCCAGCCAGGACCCTGCAGGACGAGCCCTCACTCCGCACGCAGCCCCAGCTGGAGGAGCCGCCGGCCGACCACGCTCGTACGCAAGCCTTACCGGAAGTAATAATATGGGATAACCCTTATTTTTTGTAGGTAAATGCTGTCACTGCGGGGCGGGCCGCCGGGGGCCCGGGGATGAGGCCAGGCGTCCGACACAGCACAGCCGGCCTGTCCGTTTGGCAATACAAGAAGCAGCGGGTCCGGCCAAAGTGAAATGGAAGACGGAACTGTTTGAGCAATACCGAGCGGCTCGGCTCCAGTTTTTGTGCGGCTGGGTGTCTGCTGGGCTGTCTGGGCCGGGCCGGGGGCCGCGGGGGGCAGGGCAGGGCGCTCACGCGATGTGTGTTCACACCTCACCTCGGTGGTGCCGCAAGGCGCGTGCCCTCCTGGCCGGCCCGGCCCAGCAGGTCGCGTGCGGGACCCTTCCGTAATGATGATGAGGGCTTCGTTCGTTAACAGCGCCAACCGTTCCGAAAAACGTCTTTTTCCGAGCGGCTTCGATCCATTCAGCACGGCGGCCTCGTCTGAACTGACTCTGCGGTGTGACAGAATACCGCCACTGTAGGAGTGTAAATAAATTGTCCGACCTAGTTTTGTCCGGCCTGGTGATTTCCCCGAAATCCGAAAAAGAGCTGTCCGACCTGGATTTTGTCCGACCTTATTGTTCAGACCAGTGAATTGGAGAAATGAATATGTATCATTGAGGACCGGGCCGGGCCGGAGCATGCGCCAAAAATATTGTACAACAACTCAAATTCAAAAATCGACACTTGTGACAGCACTAGCTGGACAGCTGTTCAAGTATCACCATTTCTGCTTTGGAAAAAAAATTGAGATTTGGACGACTGCCGTCCTAAAGGGCCGCTGATAAAACGAAATCGGTGTCAACTGCACTCCTCTCGATGATTTAGGAAAACAAACCACGTTTTGCTGAAAATTTTTCACGCATTCCGGAATTATTGCAGAAACTCGATTGGAAAATATTGGAACATATTCTATGTATACACTTAATAAAATCCAAGTAGTACACCGAGGTGTGAGGTGTACTAGGAGCAACCGCGCGACAATACCGGTGACTGCCGACGCCATGATTTAAGTTTGTCGAGAAGTTCCTGCGTGGCGGTTGGCGGTTCAGAGGCACGTTGTTCGTCCTTACACTCACCACACATGCACGGACCGACCGTTGCAGAAAGGTCGACAGCGAGTGAAATATTATGAGTAAAGAGTTCTTATACACGACCCTGCGGAGCTGAGCTGGGCTGAGCCCTGAGGCCGTCCCGCGTACCACCTGATACCCGCCCAGGCCCAGGGCTGCGTGCAGTGCAGCAGCCTGCTCGCTGTAACAAGTGGAATAGAGAACAGAGTTGTTGGAGGGTTTTAGGGTCGCGTTTGGGGTGAAGGGTGTGGCGACGCGGGGGCCGGGGCGGGGCGGGGCGGGGGCGCAGGTACAGACGGGCCGAACAGACACTCTCCACCTGCAATTTATTGGTTGTGCACCGGACCACGCGCACGCCCCAGCCCCGCGGGGCATCTCCTCACGCGGGCCCGGGGAGGACGAGGACGAGGAGGAGGACGAGGAGGACGAGGACGAGGAGAAGAAGAGGTGAAAAGACACAACACAAAGTCGGAGAAGAGGCGGAGGCGAGAAGGAAAGGCGGAGAGGAGCGAAGGGGAAGATGGGCATCGCCGCCCTGCGCACGACGGCTCTGAAGCCAGGCAGCTGGCGCGGGGCGGGGCGGGGTGGCCAGGGGCGGCGGCCGCCTCTCTCGTTTTTCCTTCTTTGCGCGCGACTTCGGGTGGAAAACAACAAGTATGCGCTGCAGCGTCGGCTGCAGCTGCTTCCCACGCAATGAACACGAAACCACGCGGGAAAGGCTGGGTTAAAACGGCTAGGATAGCGAAGGTATTTTTGGTGGACACCACTGCCGTGAGACCACAATAAAAACAGTTTTCTTAGTTTTATTTTCGCAAAGCGATTTTCTAAAAATCAAAGAGACTCAAGGGGGCAGCTAACTCGAAATAATCGTGTACATGGAAATAAACACGTGTATTTCTTTAAAAAAAATACTGAGTAACTCACCATAATACTTACCAAGATACAAGAAAAATGCGGAAAAATACATGAGAAATACAAGAAATACAAAGCAAGCGTACACAGAAATCATCAGAAATACATGAGTTGGTCGCCCCCCCGAAGCGACTATGTCGAAAAGCCATCGTTGGCCAGCGCGGGGAGCGATCAACGCTCCGTGGGAAGCCTTCTCCTTCTATGCACGCCCTCCGCGACAATAGCATCAATGGGTCTCACCGCGCCGCCCCGCCGCACCCGCACCGCCCCTATGGCGACCGTGGTGTGTGCTCAGGCCCTTCGCACACCGCGAAGTACGGAGGAAGCGAGAGGAGGAGGAGGCCGATAGCTTGTTATGCACGTACACACAGCACTCGGCGCGGCCCCGCGGGGCGGGGCGGGGCGGGCCGCGCCGGCCGTGGTGGGGATGGTGTGATGTGATTTATCTCGGTCCAGCAGAAGCAGATACTCCGAAGCCGCGCAGTGCCCTGCCCTGCCCTGCCCTGCCCTGCCCTGCCCTGCCCTGCCCTGCCCTGCCCTGCCCTGCCCTGCCCTGCCCTGCCCTGCTCGGACTGAACGACTGAGCGGACTGTACTCCCCGGGATCAGCAGGAGCAGCAGTAGGGCCCGGGCCCGGGCCGGGTCCGGGGGGTGCATTGCATGCCAGTCCGAGAGGACGCGACAAAGTGTTGGCCTCCGACGCGATGCGACGCGACGCCAAGCCCTGGACGAGTGCCATGTCCGCTGAAGCCAACTCTTGTCGTCCCATATTAATGTCCTAGAATGGCCAAATGACAATGGCGAATAAAGAGGCCCTTTTGCATCGCGTAAGTAGAAGAGAGTGGGGTATCACCGTGCCGTACTCAGCCCGCTACACCGCGCGCGCCCCTCCATGTCCCTTTGCATACGTGCGTTACTCTCTTCTCCCGTCCTCCTTGCTCTTCTATACCACCCCGCCTCATCTTCCTTCTCGTCTGCCGTTTCACCTCCACTCCACGCGCCATGCTCCACGGCCCGCAGCACGATCGGCCACGGCGACACGCCGTCTCGCTCGCTCGGTCAGAACGCATCAGGCCGGCCAGACTCCGCGTCTCTTTGCTCTCCGTCCGTAGCCGGCTGCTGCTGGACCGATGCGCGCAACACACGACTACAGTTGCAGATAATCAGCCGCGGTGGCGCTGAAGGAGCGGTCCAGGGGCATCAAAAAAGTAGCGCAAAATCAAACTGTCAGTGCTCTTTCGTGAATTTGCATGCTGCATATATTTAAAAAGTATTAAAAAATTCCGTTTTTTTTTTTTTTTTACACTTAAAACTCGATGCGCCGTGTCGTTTTTTCCCCTTCCTTTTTTCTCTTCACTATGATTGGTTTTCAAAAAACTTTTCACCAGCTTTCGACATGTTGTTCCTCAGGTTTCAATATGCTCAAAAGAGTACATCTTGCCTCCAATATTTTTCAGCCAACACTGATTTAAAAAAATCGCTTCGCTGTCAAAGTTTTGCGAAGTATTCTCTCTCTTCGTAAACTGCAAAGAATTTGCTTCGAAGGCTTGAATAAAGCTCGTGCTTCGCAGACTGCAAATAAATTCTTTGCAGTTTCTGTTTTCTTTGTAAGTTTACGAAGCAAATGCTTTATTGCAGTTTCCACAGAGTGATAAATCTCTGTAAATACTTCGGAGAACTTTAACAGTGTAAGGGAAAAAAAAGAAATACCTTCGTAATAAAATTGGACTATTTTATGTGCACTTGCATCCTCCTCACCTCCCACCGTATACATATTTTTCGGGAGGACCGCAATACCCCCTGGTCCGTTTTATAATCTTCCGAGTGGCGGGGCTGCGGCCCTCAGGTCCTGCTGCTGCTGCAGGTGGCTGCCCAAGACAAATACGTGAATTGTATTAGCGGGGAGAGCGCGGTGCGGCGCGGCGGTGCACATAGCATAAAGTCCCGAGGCGCGCTATGCCACCCTGTTGCCCCGCCCTGCCCCGCCCTGCCTCGCCTCGCCTGTTTCGCTTTTGTTTTGTGTTTTCGCATTATGTTTGCTTTCATATTACCTGGGCGCGGGTGCGCTCGCGCGCGCCGCATGTGTCGTCTTTTTATTATTCCTCTTTGATATTATTTCGCTGGCTGAGCGTTGATATTTATTTTGTGGGACTTGGGTTGTTGCTGCTGCTGCTGCTGCTGTTGCTGCTGTTGTTGTTGGTGTTGTTTTCGCGATGCACACGTGGCCGCTGTGCTCATGCTCCGTCTTCTCCTTGGAATCCCGAGTACACTGTTTGGCACCCGCGAAGCTTCGCCAAGACGAGGTATCATTCTAAAATTATTAACAGAATACAGTAAAAAATAATAATAAGCAGCACAGCAGGTCCTCTTATATTGGTCCGCGTATTAAACGAACATGTAAAAATACTTCAGAACAAATGGCGCGTTGTGTTTGTCCGCGCTAAACAGGCACCTCGTACGTCGTGTTCGATACGTGAAAGGTAGTAATAACCGCTGCCTGTTTAATTACTCGGCTTCACGCTCATTGCTATTTCGTTTTATTTAAAAGTGCAACGCCGCTTCTCCGCCCCCCTTCTTTCTTCCTTCCCTTCTCTCCCTCTCTCTCTCTCTCTTTCTCTCCTGGACCTGCTACAGGACCCTGATTTATGCGGGGGCGGGCCGTTACATTTAGAGTGAGTAAGGAAAAGGAGAGAGAGAGAGAGAGAGAGAGAGAGAGAGAGAGAGAGAGAGAGAGAGAGAGAGAGAGAGAGAGAGAGAGAGAGAGAGAGAGAGAGAGAGGCTCTTCCCTCGCGTGTTCCCTCTTACTGCCTGCGCGACGTCATACCGATCAGGTCCCGCCTCCTTACCACCTTGCCGCCGCCCGGCCCGGCCCTGGACACGGATCAAAAGCCCACAAAGATAGATCGCACGTAATAAGCATATTGGTTTATTGTAACGCGCGGCGGGCGGGGGCCGGGCGGGGGCCGGGCGGGGCCCCGGGGCCATCCTGCAGCGCGCCCACAGCGCCCTGCCCTGCCTCCTCGCGACCCCTCCTCCTCCCCCGCACCACGACCAGGAGACTACAAAACTGAAAGCAACTCCAAAATCTCGCCGACAACCTCCCTCAATTTCTAAGAATTTTTGAGATTTTTGAAAATCTAGTTCTTTCTCTTTTTTTACGTTACTTTTTTTTATCGGATGTTCACGCGGCCGTGCTGCTGGTGTCCCGCCACCTTTGTAGCCCTGCTGCTGCATCAGCCTGCTGCATGCAGCCCGGCGCCCCCGGCGCGGCAGCGTCACCTCGCAGAAGAAGCGATGTCGCCGCGGGGGCAAGCAGAGGCGAGAGGTGTGTGCTCCCGAATATAGAGTGCCTGCTTGCGGAGGTAATGAAAAATTATATCTTATTTATAGCTGCGCAAAACAAGCGGCCAGGGCATGAACCTGCATCTCTTCCGCGCGGCGCTCGCCGCTTTTTCTTCCTTTCCTACCCCGTTTCCCCACTCCCTTTTTTATTACGTTTTGTGGTCGCGTTGCAGTAAAATTTCGGGCGCCTGACGGAATGGCGCGACTGCAGCGCCGTAACGCCCGGCGCATAGGCAACACGCAGTGCACACCCCCGCCCGCGCTTTACAGCCACTTTTTCCTTTTTTTCTCTCTTGTTTCCCCGGTTTATTGGAGGGGCTCGACGACATTTTTTTTTTTTAAATAGCAGGGTCGGACGGCTCTCGACTGCCCCGCCCCCAACGTATTGCGCCTTGCACCGCCCCGGGACCCGGTCAGGCCCGGTCATCAGGCCGGCGGCCACGCGGGGCCTCCGTCCTTGTCGCACTCACGCGGTCCTGCCATGCTCAACACATAGCACCGTCGTAGGACGGAGGCGCGAGAGCGATCTTCGGAATCAGACGGCTGGTTAGTGCTTCTGGACCGTTTGAGGAGACAGACAAACGCATTGTGGAGTCAAGCACGCACGAGGGCGCTTGCCACGCTGCCGACGCACATACGGCTGCAGCTTGTTCAGCCAACAACATCAAAAAAGCGGGTTGATTTAAACTTTTTTTACTGATTTTATTAATTTTCTGAAAAAGAAAAAACCACTATTAAAAAAACGCAGTGGCTTACCGTGCGCAGGACCTGTTGTCGCGTTGACGTGTTTTGGCGCCAAAGATTTAAATGGCAAGCCAGTCTACCGGAAGAGATATCGCTGAGGTCCAGGAAGCGGGAGGAGGGGAGAGGGCAAAACGGTCGAATTACTAGATATGAGAGAAGAGAAAATATGAAAAAGAAAAAAAAAGACGAGCATAAAACAAAAAATATCGAAATCACGTTTTCGCTGCTGTGGGGTGCGCTGGCCCGCACGGAGGGTGATTGTTTGCAAATTGTGAGAGTCGCGATAAAATGCGCTTCATCCGAACAGCGTGCGCCGTGTGTGGGCGGCGCTGTTGTTTGTCGCTAAGTGCAAAAAGTGTTTTTATTTTTTTTTATGTGTTTAAAGTGACGATAGGTAGAACAATAGGCATGCTCCAAACAGATGCCGCTCTGTGAAAAGGTCGAAAGGGCCCCTCTAAACAATTAGTTGTGTTATCAGTATTGGCTGGACCACCAGTGCTCTCCTGTCGGTGTTCACTGCCCCTATGCAGCATGTCTGCGCGTGGCTGATCCGCACCCGCTTCAGACACATTTGCAAACGCAGCATTTATTGCTATTTTGATGATGGCTTTGGCTTTTTTCCTCCCTCTCTTTACCACGTTCTCCGGCGACCGGCGGTGTTCGAGTGAGGCACTACTTATGCCTTGGCCTTGTTCTCTTTACCTATTATTCGGACACAGCCTGAGCCCAGCCCGATCCGGGTCCCGGGTTTCGGCGCGGCGCCCGCCGGCGGCGGTCCGTCCAAATCGAAAGGTGAGAGAGACGCTGACTTGAACAAAGATTTATGACAGCAAAGTAGAAGTAGCTGCCCCGAGTCGGCAAGTCCAATTTATGTGGTCGTAGCTCAGAGCAGCTCTCAATCGTACTGCGAGAGACTTTTCCCTCTCCGTGAAGCACAGCACGTTTTAGAACGCTGTGCTGCTCACTTATTCTTTGACACGGACCGCGCCACGCACGCGTTCAAGACTCTCCAGACAGCCGCACAGACAGACGAACTCCGCGAGCTTCGCACGAGCGGGCTGCCCGCGCCACGGCTTTGTAATGAAACGGTTGAAAAATGAGCGCCCACTCTCGGCCGTATTCAAATTGGGGCGCGGAGCGCAGCGGACCCGCGTCAAACTAATTGTGGTTGACAGGGAATGGCTACCGTGCGGCATACCTCTTGCAGCTGATTGCTTTGGGTGCTTCTGGCCACGGGCGTTTTTAAATCGGCTCGCGAGAGAGAAAAGAGAGAGAGTGAGAGAGAGAGAGAGGAAGGGAGGGAGAGGGAGAGAGAGAAGGTATGGCAGGGAGGGATATGCGCGAGGAAGTCGAATGTCCTCGTCGTCATAAATGTAGACGAGGCGGGTTCTATCGCTCTAACATAAATGTTACATTGTCTGTACGAAGCCCCATACTATGTATAGTATGCCGTTTGGCCCTGACACCGCAGCCCCGAAACAAGCGCAGCGAGGACGCCTCCTCCACATATAACATAACTCACAATATTCAATTACCATTTTCACACCGGCCAGCCCAGTCCGGACGCGCTGGTGGGCAGCAGGCTGATTCCGACGATCGCTCTCGCGCCTCCGTCCTCGTCGCACTCATGGGGCCTCGCCACCCCCAACATTGGGCACTGCCCCGAGTGCGACGAGGACGGAGGTACGAGAGCGATCTTCGGAATCAGACGGCGGTGCCGGGCTGAGCTATGATTTCGCCGTGAGCGGAGCCGTAGTAAAGTCTCTGTAAACAGTCGCATCCAGGAGCACGAGGTGGACTGCTAGACTGGCGGTGAGTCGCCGCGCGTTATCTTGGAGAGATCGAAGGTTTCATTAGCGATCCCTCTCGCCACCTAGTCACACCTCGGCCTGCTGCCTGACGGCGCGATGCGTTCACTCGCTCTCGTTCCAATCTTCGCCCCAATAAGTTTCGTCGTATCGTTACTTTTTATTGGTTTCGTTTCGTTAATGTGCGTACGTGCACGGCGAGTTCACGTGTGCCGCTCCCACACTGGCTGCCGTGCCTCGAGGAATTTGGCGGAAATAAAAGGGCTGACGCGCCTGGCTCATATTTGATGTTAAAGTGGCACTGGAAACGGGCTGGACAGTGAAAATGGCTTGCGGGCTTGACTTATGAAAATATTGAAGGAGAAAATAATAAAGAGTTATGACGTCGGAATGTAATACCGGGTGCCCGTGTAATTATCAGGGTGTGATTGCGGCCGCGGGGGGCGATTTGAAAGAAACACATTACTTATGAATAATAGTCGCAGAGCTTACTTACTCTGTTTTCAGTACCAGATGCGTTTCTCTTTTCTGCGAAAACGGACATATTGATAGAATAGGAATTGTAAATGTTGCATTAGCCGTGGTTTTGTTTAGTTGAGGGGGAGCGGCTGCGGTTCGAACAGAAGCCACCGATTTGTGATCTAGTAACACGTTTAATGCGATCTAGGCTATTTTCTCTACTTTAACTGTCAGAGGCGGCCGCTACCGGCGTGCTGCCGAAACAAGCCCATTCGAAGGTAGGCAGGCAGCCGTCGGTATGCTAATTGCGGACCACCGAACGTAATTGGAAAATGAAAGGGTTGCTTAATGTTTGAGCCGTGATTTTCGGGTAGCTCCTGTGTTCGATGTAGTACATGCCGCGACCGGGGCTCTAAATGCAGCTCACTCGGGCACAGGGCAGTGAATCACTTGCAGGAAGTGCACTGCACTAAATCGAGCAGGAGTTATACCCTGCACCACATCCGTATGGATAGAGCTCTAGACCGCTCTTAGCGACGAACAGTTGGTCGTATTTTGCACAAGGTTTAGAGTGGTGTTCGACAACCAAACACTGCGATTGGCGCGTGCCGTCGATGAGGCTAGTAGCGCTTATATATTTCAAGCCAAACAGCACAGTGCGGCCAGCGAGAATATTTTTTTTTCCAGTTTCCCAAACGAGGGGAACATAGGTGAGGAGGTGGTCCGCTGCTGCGACGGCGTGGTTCAGAAGCTCGGACAAATTATTCAAATTCGACAGGTGTGGCCCCAGGGCCCGTTCATGGCACCATTTACATAAACAGGCGCTCTCTTAAAGGCGTTTCGGTCTATTTTTTTTCCCTCGAGTGTCGTCCAATGCGCCCGCCCGCCTGGCCTGGCCGCGTATAGCGTAGCGGCGGCCCACCACGCTCACCAATATGACCGCGCGCTCCTATATATGTCGCCGAACACCCACCGCGACCCTGCTGTGAGGCTATAGGAGCAGCAAGCCTCGCTCCCACCCGGACCGACTGTGCACTGCTGCTGCTCAAAGGACTCGCGCGTCCGCTGAACCAATTTTCTTGCCACTGCAGCACCTTTATTTCGGGCCGCGTGGATAACGGCTACCGCGCGTGATGGGCCGGGCGGGGCCGGGCGGGGCTGGGCGGGGCTGGGCAGGGCCGGGTAGGGCCGGTCCAGCCGGCCGAGGGCCCCGCGCCGCCCGATCAATATATTTATGGCATAAAAAGTGGCCGCCCGCTTGTCTGGCTCATGTGACTACCGTTTAAAAGCGAGCGAGCGAGCCTGTTTGGAGCGCGGCGTGTGAGTCATCGGCGCCCGTGGCACAGGAGGGCCCATCTGCATAACCCATGTCTCTCCTCTCTCTCCCCTCTCTCTCCCCTCTCTCTCCCCCTCTCTCTACCTCTCTCTCACATGAATACACACAGGCGTGCGCCCGCGCGTTCTCTGAACCGTGCGTTGCAAGTTGTTGCAAGAAAGGTGCATCCCCTCTATAACTCGTGGCATATCCGGCACGCAAGAAGACAGGTCGCTCTAAACAGCCAATATCCGGAGTAGTTCGGCGGCCGACCGACCACCAGCCGGCGGTGGGTGGGGCCGGGGTGCGGCGGGTCGGAGGGCGCATCCCTCCCCTCGTACCCCAATCGCCAGCCGTTTACCACCAAATGAAGAGGGCTTAATAATTCGCCGGGCAGCCTGGCGCCTCCTCCCGATCTGTCTGGGGCGGCTGAGTGCGCTTCACGCCTCGACATACAGCCAACAACAACAACAACAAAGTTTTTTAGAATAAATGTGAATAAAAGACTTTGCACAAAAAAGGAGCCCACTGGGGAAGATCGTACCGCGTGATCTCTCTCAATCCCACAGCCTCTCTGTGCACTCAAAAAGTCTTGACCTCAGATTCAGTCACAATGTTCTTGTGACTAAGAACAGATGTTGTTCGCAGTTGATCACAAAATTTCTGTGTGGACATAATAGTGAACTATATGGCCGCAATTTTGAAGACGTATTTGGGACATTTTTAAACGGTAAGTACTAACTACGGACAAAAGAGAGTCTAATCGTTCACAAAATATGTCCGTAATTGTGGAAAAATTTTCCATACATGTACGCAGAATTGTTGCTAGATCTGGACGTGCACACTGTTATTGTCTACAAAAAATATTCGTAGACATTGTGTGTGTGTGTGTGTGTGTCGCAGAGCAATAAGGTTGCGGCAGGTAGTAAATGCTCGCTCGGCGCGCCTCTCACACACTCGGAAGAAAAGGGTTGTGAGACGGGGTGGCGGGGCGGCGGGGCGCGGCCGTGCGAGCGTGGGAGCTATCAGGTAGGGCGAAGGCGCCGGGGCGGGGCGGGGTGGGCGCCGCACTCTATCGATGATGCCAATATCCCCGGCGGTAAATAATTATTTGGAGGCGGAGGGCCAACAGGGCAACCCCGCGCCGTCCCGCCCCTGTGCTGGAGCGGCTAATGCGGATCAAACAAAGCCCCGAGAAGGTCTGAACCACGTTCAGTAGTGTCGTCTCTGTTTATTCCTACGGCCTCGCCCCGCGAGTGCGACAAGGACAGAGGGACGAAACAACGGTGCGGAAACACCCGGCTGCTGGCCCTGGCTGGTCCTGCTGGCGCCGGGGTGTCACACTAACGGTGGTATAGGTTCCACCAGCAGGGTCAGGGTCCGGGGCGGGGGGCGGGAGTGGGGTGGCGGCACATGTAAGTACGAAGATGGTTGTGGCTTTTACGGGGATATAACACTCCCACTAAAAACGGCGTGAGAAAGTACTTGCCCTTTGTTGCCTCCGAGGCGAGGGCGAAGGGTTTAGTACACGATAGTCGCATTATGAAGTTTCCCTTAAATCTAGGTTGTCGAGACCAGCTGGCGGGCGTACAGGAGGCGAGCTGGCGGGGAAGATCCACGTAAGCGACATATATACTCTCATTTCCTTACGGATGTCCTATCCTATTGAGTTACAGAAAATCTTGCGCAAGCGTAATATGGATCGCGACTCTTCCGTATTACGGAGAAAATCGTCCGTATCATGGATAGTTTTATCCGTATTACAAACGCCAAGATTCGTGAGTTACGGGGAGATAAAAATATTTCATTCGCACCAAATGGATGATACTATACAATGTTTGTAATACAGATGAAATCTTCTGTATTACGCTTGCACAAAATTCTCCGTAAGAAATTCTGGAAGGAAACGAGAGTGCAGCGGAAAAAAAATACAAGTTAAATGTGAAGGGAACGGGCTCGCGACATTCGTCCCCAGGTGGCTGCGGCGGCAAAACTCGAGTCGCCATTCACGCGGCCCAAAGGGCCCGGCCCATTGAGCCGATCTTGAGAGGCTCATCGACACTCACTGAGACATCATTCTCGTCTCGTTTGTAAAAGAAAGGCTGTAAAAGCGCGCTCATGAGAGAGTGATGGCGCGAGCCTTATCTTTTATTGAGGGCAGCCCCTGCCGCTCCCCGCCCCACCCGGCCCCGCCGCGCTGAGCTCGCCATAAAGCCCCTGGCTCTTCGTGACTTGCATGCCGCGCGGCAACAACATTCACCCGACATCGCGCGCGCTTTAATGCTCATTTGACTACTTTCACAGATTATTGTAAAAATTGGGAAACTGCAATAATATTTCCCTTTTGGGGACTATTATTTGTTTTTTTCTTATTCTTCTGATTATTGGAACCGGAATCATCGCGCGCGGCCCAGCACCCGGGTTTAAAACAGCCACATCAAAAGCGAAACAGAAATGCGTTATCTGGTGGGCCATCAGGGTGCCGACCGACGAGGACCGCGAGAGGGGAAAACAACTCTGAATTTTGGTGTACAAATTTTGTGAATTTTTGTTAATTTTTACCTAATCTTTGCTTGAATTTTTTTTCTAAAAATTTGTAAGTGAATTTTGGAGAATATTACTATTTTTCTCTTATTTTTTCTGAAGTTTTCTGAAATTTTCCAAGATGTTATGAATTTTACTGATTTTTTTTTTTTTTTTCAGAATTTCGAGGTGAACACAAATTTCAGAATTTTCTCTCTCTCGGGACGGGACCGTGCGCCCCAAAACATGCACCTTACCTTTGTCAACAGGCCATCCCATCCCACTGCTCCCGGCGGGGCGGCGGACGGCTAAGGCCCCTCAAACGTTATCATTAGCCGCTCAATATAATAATAGTAATAAACGGAATAAAATAGGCGTTCGTAAAATCAGTATGTAATAAAATTGAAAAAAGAAAAAAAGAAGACAAGACGTTGGAGCAAGGGGGACGTTATGTTGAGAAGGTGGGTGTGGCTGCGGTTGATTCTCGGTACGAGGGTACCGGTCGGTCCGGGCGGGTACCAACCTATACAGAGGCCGGCCCGACCCATACCGTCCGGCAGGCTAGGACACCAGCGGCCTGAGGAAAGTAGTACGTGTCCTGCGGCAAAACAGTTTTCTTGTTTTTTTATTGGTCTTACCACAGGTGGCATCAGCATCACTAATATTCATACAGCGTTAAAAAAAAGGAGCGATATAACCTGGTTTGTTCACTCGCAAGCGCGTATCGTGAAAAGTGATCGAGAGGTGGTGGTATAGTTTCGCCCGCGGGCCTCATAGGGCACCTGCCGTCGTGACACCACCTGTAACAAGCAGAAGATGGCCACGTGTCCGAGTTTAGTATGGTGTCCGTGCGAGTTATTTAGATATCGACGGCTTAAACTGTGAGCGGACTATGGGCCGTCGATAACGCGCGCTCAAATACAATTATGGAGTCGAGGGGCCCACAACTCCGAAAAATTTTGTACACCTGAGTTCCGGTTTTCAAAGATTTCACATGATTTCAGGTGATTTCAACGGATTTCAAAGATTTCAAGTGAATTCACTGATTTCGCGAGATTTCACATGATTTCAAGTGATTTCCATTGATTTCACATGATTTCCATTGATTTCAGTTAAATGTCTACCGAATTCATATGATTTCCATTAATTTCGTGAGATTCCTAACGAATTCAAGTATTTTTAGGACGACCTCAGAAAATACACGCATAGCTGATCCAAATTATTCTCTCAATTACATGATTGAATAGGATTTTTACTACATTATTGTGAATTATTTCGATTTATTCCAAATTATTGGAAATTAACTTGCGACTGCGCAAAATAATCACAATTATTTCAATTAATTTAAAAAAAAAAATCAGAAGCAAATTTTGCTCTGCAATTGAAAGGGTGGCGTGAAGACATGGAAAATTTTTGCGGCAGTAAACCTCCCGAAGGAGGTTGTGGTTCCCGCCAGGCACAGGGCTTTTACCCCCTGTGGCAGCCAACTGCTTCGGTGTTCCATGGGAACCGGCGCTTTGCTGACTGCGATCCTATCGCGCAATTCGACAGATTTGATCCCCGTACCACCATTGGCCTACCCCTAGAGGTACGAGCGGTGTCAAGAGCGTTAGACTTCCTGAACCCAGTTTCAGAGGCCTTACCTCAGAGGGGTACGCGGGATTCGAACCCACAACCCCGAGTGCCGACACATAGCCAGAACAGGAAGCGACCCAACGCCCAGAGCCACCGAGCCAACGGCGGTGAGACTTGTTTAACTTCTATTTGACCTGCCATCCAGCTGCGGCCAAAGGTAATGTCAAGAGCGAAAAACACTTTTCCGAGTGGGAGTCGAACTTCGGACCACTCAGTTCGGTGTTGCGCGCTCTACCAACTGAGCCACGACACCACGATAACTGCGACGGGTTCAAGCTGTATTTGCCGCGTATCCTGCAGCGTCCAGCCAGGAGGACTTGGCAAATACAACTCGAACCCGTCGTTCTGTACAGTCATCGTGGCGTCGTGGCTCAGTTGGCAGAGCGCGCAACACCGAACTGAGTGGTCCGAAGTTCGACTCCCACTCGGGAAAGTGTTTTTCGCTCTTGACATTACCTTTGGCCGCTGTTGGATGGCAGGTCAAATAGAAGTTAAACACGTCTCACCTCCGTTGGCTCGGTGGCTTTGGGCGTTGGGTCGCTTCCAGTTCTGGCTATGTGTCGGCACTCGGGGTTGTGGGTTCGAATCCCGCGTACCCCTCTGAGGTAAGGCCTCTGAAACTGGGATCTGGAAGTCTAACGCCCTTGACACCGCTCGTACCTCTAGGGGTAGGCCAATGGTGGTACGGGGATCAAATCTGTCGAATTGCGCGATAGGATCGCAGTCAGCAAAGCGCCGGTTCCCATGGAACACCGAAGCAGTTGGCTGCCACAGGGGGTAAAAGCCCTGTGCCTGGCGGGAACCGCAACCTCCTTCGGGAGGTTTACTGCCGCAAAAATTTTCCATGTTTCCACGCCACCCTTTCAATTGCAGAGCAAAATTTGCTTTTGATTTTTTTTTAAATTAATTGAAATAATTGTGATTATTTTGCGCAGTTGCAAGTTAATTTCCAATAATTTGGAATAAATCGCAATAATTCACAATAATTTAGTAAAAATCCTATTTAATCATGTAATTGAGAGAATAATTTGGATAAGCTCTGCGTGTATTTTCTGGGGAATCCCCGTATTTTTTGCACGATTTTGAGAATTTCACTTCAACTGTGCCGTAACAAGGAGGTATTTTAAAGAATCTTAGTCGTCTAGCACTTTTACTATGTTTTATTGCTCCAGTTAATAAATTAATGTTCCCTCATAAACCAGATTTGTGGAAGTGGATTTGCGTAGGACTATTATTTATACCTCCAATGGCAAAAATTTAAACAAAAAGACATTGTTTATACATTGAGTACTTTTATTGAAATGGCACTAAGCTTTAAGAATAAATAGGAATCTCAATCTGTTATGAAAGTATCTAAAAATCTTAAAATATCTCGAATTCGCCGAACAGCTGTTAGTGCACATCGCCCCCCTCCTCTCCCCACACCGATTTGAGTGAGTTTCCCGAGACGCTTTTTAAATGTGATTTCATGTGAATTCAATGTGATTTCATGTGAATTCAATGTGATTACATGTGAATTCAAAGTGATTTCAACAGATTTCAAGTGATTTCAACGGAATTCGCGTGAATTCAAGAGAATTCAACTGATTTCAAAGATTTCACTGATTTCAATGAGATTTCAATATGATTTCCAAAGATTTCGGTGGCCCTGTACACCTGAATTCCAGAGTTGTGGGCCCCTCGTATGGAGTTTTATGTTCATGCTTTTCGCAGCCAAAGCACCTGTTCAAATAAAAAGTAAGACTTTGGCACTTTTGTTTTCTGGTTTGTTTTGAAATGTGTAAAATTGCGAAAAGCTCCGGAACCTTCGTCGATGCAAATGTGATGTTTGCAACAAAGTATCGTTTTCAAGATATATCCCCCCTCGCCCCTCTCCCATACTGGTTACTCCTTGAAGAAAGCTGCGAGTCACAAAAATCCTTTCCACGTCGTGAAGTTTTTACACCACCTTGCAGTCCCGAGTTGTCACGCCACCACGCGGCGTATATTTCCGTATTTCTGCACGGTGAAAAAGAGATCCGTTGCCGCTGAGCAAGCCTTTGAATACTCATTGCGTCCTCAAATACCGAGAAAGGGAATATAAATGTGATAACTGGAATGACGGATCACTCACTTTAACAGTCGCCCGAGGCTATTGAGAGAGAGAGAGAGAGAGAGAGAGAGAGAGAGAGAGAGAGAGAGAGAGAGAGAGAGAGAGAGAGGGGGCGAAGCATCGCCGAGGAGGCTTTAGCTGCTAAACGGCCAGCGCGGTGGATGAGATGGACTAATTGCCGGAGACTGTGTGCGTTGGAGGGGGAGGGGGGGAGGAGATGGGAGGCGAAGGAGCGGATTGATGGAGACGGGCTGTTCGTACAGGCCGTCTCATTTACACGTCACATTAGTCTCCCTCAGAGGACAAAATGAGGGCATAAGTGAAAATAGTAATTTATGGCGTTATAAGAGGTCGGGTTATTTGGTCGTTTTCATGACTCGCGGTAGCAGCTACCGAAACTCATTGATTTTACTTTTATCACCGTCCAGGCCACTTTCTTCTTCTTCTTCTTCTTCTTCTTCTTCTTCTTATTATTATTATTATTATTATTATTATTATTATTATTATTATTATTATTATTATTATTAATAACTAAAGTGTTTGAGGAGGTTGTGTTTTTCTACGGATGCTGCAAGGTAGTCGTGAGAGATCGCTGCATGGACCGCAGCATAGCAGCCTCCGTGATGACACGGCCGCAGCTATCTATCAGTGCGACCGCGCCGCGCCGCGCGGCTTAGGCCTACGCGCGGGTAACCCGACACCCCGTGCGTGGCACTGCGTGTGTGTGTATGTGTGTGTGTGTGACGGTGCGTGAGTGTATGTGTGACTGCGAGTCGTGGCGAGCAGAAATACACGTAGACAATGCACTGTCGTTACCCGATACATTAATTGCTCCCGGCTCGCGCGGTGCGGTACATATGTGCGAGGCTGCTGCTTGCTCGCTATCTCGCGGTCGCACGCCGCGATTCATTTGTCATGTGGTCAGGAAACGGAAACCATCCGCGCAACAAACTTACTTCCATCTCCAGCGAGCAGCCAGATTTGTTATGCTGTGCGGCTGCGAACGCCTTACGGTGCGCGGGGTAGGCAACCAGTTCGCTCCCGTGCATGCGGGACAGTACACCTGCAAGCGCGTGACACTAAAAATAGTATTAGTAACTTGTTTTTCGTAATTTTTGATTACGATATTTTTACTCGTCAAGGAAAACTAAGTCGACACATGGTGTCAAAAATTAATCGTAACATCACATATGAGATTTGTGACTTCACGACATTTATCATAGAAAAATTCTTCTGTAACCCTTGCGAATATTTTTTTCGCCGTGGAGGAGTTTGTAGGTTTATCCCCCTCTTGTTCAACAGGATAAAATTGGCATGAATATTTTTTTTACCAAACTTATGGCTTCTGTAGGAACAAAGTTTGTGTTTCGACACGTGATTAGTCAACTCGTCCGCGCGCAGCCGAGCAGAGAGAGAGAGAGAGAGCGAGAGAGAGAGAGAGAGAGAGAGAGAGAGAGAGAGAGAGAGAGAGAGAGGAAGGTGCGTGGGAACGGCGCGTCGTGTCATGGAAACACTTGTCGGAGTGGCGCTCGGGGTCCGGGCCACGGCGGCGGCCACGGCGGCCAACGGCTCGCCTGCCGTCTGATTCCGAAGACCGCGCTCTCGTGCCTCCGTCCTTGTCGCACCTATGGCGGTGCCTCGCTGGGTATGGCAGGGCCGTATGAGTGCGACAAGGACGGAGGTGCGAGAGCGATCTTTGGAATCAGACGGCAGTGCACACGGGTGCTCCAGTCGGGGACGTGTATGGATGGGGAGCGCGCTCCCGCGGCAGTGACGGACGGCAGCGACCGCGCCGGACCCGGCCCGGACCCCGAAACCCACAACGGGATAGGTAGGCAGCGCGACCGGTAAATAATAGATTTACCACACGTGTTTTACACCCACGCGCTGCTCTCTCTCTCGCGGGGCCTCGCTCGGGCTGCGGCTGTTTTTCTCCTTTCGACGACTATACACGACATCTGTTATTCACTTGGGCCGCGCCGCATCGTTTAAATTACACGCGTTTTACACGCGCGCGCGCGTCGGTGGTGAAAGCCGCGCGCGATGCTGCTGCTGTACGATTGTCACGTTATGTAAAAGGCTACTGGGTGTCAGTGCTATGAGCGCGCTGCACTCTTGCGTCCGAGGGGGAAGGGGGGGGGGTTTCACTTCGAAAAATATGTGTACGGCCCCAAAAAAAGCGGATTTTTTTTTACGAAAATAATAGTATTAAACAAAATTGAAGTAAAATTAAGAAGAAAGATACAGAAACATCCGAAAAATCGCGAAAAAATTAACGAAAAACGATACAAAATTGATTCAGGAATGGGGTATAAGATAAAAATTGTATCAGAAAGTGCCATAAACTTTTCTTAAAAAATCAAAAGAAAAATAAAGAAAAAGATTTTCAAAAAATCAACTAAATCGAAAGTCAACAATATTATTGTGCACATTTTGTATGAGTGGTTCCCCCTCCCTCCCTCACCACCACCGCCTCGCTTGCGACCGCCGCGCGGCAGAGACTTAACGACAAACTAAATAATGACGCCGACTAAACCTTATGGCTAAAAAGAGCAAAAGCAGTTTAAGTGCCCCTCCCTACTCTCCTCTCCCCGCTACCTGATACAGCTTCTGCCGGCCGCGCGCGCTATCTGCCGATGGCACTGTGACACCCGATACCTTCCGATGGCGCGTACCCGGTCGGTCGGTACCCGGTCCGCCGCGGTACCATACACAGCACCCATTGTGCTCGAGCGACCTTCCCGCTCGCTGCGTGATTGGGCGGGCGCAAAGAGGGGGGTGGGGAGGGATAAGCCACGCCACGCAAGGATATTATGGCAACTGTAAAATCGCAAAAATTAATGGTATCAAGTTTCCGCACTAACGATTTCCCTACACCCCTATCGCCATGGCGCGACTACACCCTGCTGTTAAAAAACAACAAAAAGACGTAACCAGCGGTAGCGTGGCCGCGTGCCTTCGTCACGTGACTGTCATGTCCCATCAGCCGTGCGCCGATAAGAGAAAGATAATGGACACGACAGCGCAGGGAAAAAACGCGCCAAAAACAAGCTGAAACACGCACACGCACACACAGACGGGGCGATTGACACGCGCGTGACTCGATGACGTAATGACATTTTCGCTCAATTCTTCTAAAAATTCACCTTTATGTTTTATGAGCGCTGGTGCGTGGTTCGCGGACGGTACTCGGTAAAAACGGTTCCTTGGTGTCCAAGGACCATCGGACCGATTCAAGGACGGCTGCATGAAATCTTCCTATCTCCGTCCTTGAATCGGTCCGATGGTCCTTGGACACCAAGGAACCGTTTTTACCGTGTAAAAATAAAATCTCGGACAAAAACGAGAAAAAGTGGAGACGGTATTAATCACTTCTCTCATAGTTATTGTACGCACTGCGCGGAGGGCTGCAGGGCGGGAGAGAAAGCGATGGAGGGAAGAAGGAAAGAAAGCCCAGATGGAACGTAAGGAGGAGGAGGAGGGGGAGGGGCATCGTATGTAAGCACGTAAGGTGCACAGAGTCATGTGAGCGTATAACACGCCTTGCGCCGCGCATATGGCCATCGATGAGCTGCGAGATAACTATAAACGGCCTCGCGCTGCTGGGCGGTGAGGGGGGGGGAAGGGGGCTGCGTTAGGTCTGCTGCACTGCTGCGCTGCCCGGCCGGTGAGAGAGCGAGAGAGAGAGAGAGAGAGAGAGAGAGAGAGAGAGGGGGGCAAGACAGTCTGTGCGTGACGTACGGCGAAGCACTGCTGGGGTGGAAAACGTCCTGCGCCCCGCCGAACACCATACCATCACGCCCTTGGCGTGGGCGCTAGCAGGGTGGTGCGCGCACTAGCGGGAGTCCCGAACCGAACCGCGTCCAGGAAATGGCCTGTTACACCGAGCGCGTGTTTCCGAACCACACGCGAACAAGGACAGACGGACGGACGGACGGGGGCAGCAGTCGGTGCAGCAGCGGCCAGGACGGGGCGGGCGGGGACCCGGAGGGGATGCAGCAGCTCGCCAGGTTCACGCCGGAGGAAGCGGAGCGGAGCGCCCAACTACGCAACACTCACCGCCCTCCTCTGGCATCGTGAGAAACCAAACCGTTTTCTACTTCCTCTAAACTTGCCGCCGCTCGATTTTGTGCAGATTCCACTGGAGAGCCAAAGAGTCTGGATAACCTCTGTCGCGCTCTGCTGCCCGGAAAAAGAATATTTAGCTGAGGAAACTAACGTTTCTGTTGGTTTTGCCCTTACTAACACTTTTCAGTTGTGATAACCAAAACTCAAGTGTGAGAAACGCATGTTCGGATTCTCACAGCGAAAATGTAGTTTGGCACAGCGGAGCGGCGTGTTGCCATGAACGGTCAAGCAGTGCATATGAGTGCGGACTTTTCACCCCCTGAGTGATATTCATGCACTTGGGCTTTCCATGAAGTCGGGCGGGCTAAAGCGAAGGGGGGAATACAAAATACGTGTACAATAATTCTTGTAATTTTCGTAAAATTGTTTGTTTTGATTTTTCAAGGAAAATTTCTGTAACTTTTTGTTACTTGATCTTTTTCCCTCTATTTCTTATTCTTTTTTTCCAATTTTTTTTCAGTGTCTTGTGTATTTGGTCTTGGTCTCGAATTTTTTCGGATTTTTCTTCTTTTTTTTTTAATGATTCTTTAGTGGCAGTACAATGATTATTCGAAGTGACCCTCCCCCCACCCTCGGGCTACAGCAGGGCGCAGGTGCGCTCCGAGGCGACGCACGCGCCGGAGGCGCAACGCCTCAAAAACCCGCGCCACAGAGATAGGCTTTTTACCCGGTGCGGCGGAGCGGCGGCACCGCCGCCTTGCTGGTAGTATAAATAACAGTCGTCATACATTTATATGTACGTATACACACACTCTGCTGCGCGCGGCTCTGTGTTATTTTTTCCTTCTTTCCAGACGTGAAATTAGTGGTCTTTTGCTGCCTTTGCATTTCAGTTGCATGTTTTATCACTGCTAATGGCACGCCTGTCACGGGGACATTTTTCGCCCCGGGGGGGTCTGGCTGGGGAGAGGGAGTGGTGAGGGGTTGTGGAGGTGAGTCCCCTCCCCGGGCAAGGTGAGAGGGAACGCTTAACGCCTATTCATTACTGCCGTAGCGTTGGCTTCTGGTCTTTGTTATATGGCGCCGAGAGCCGCGAGCTGTGCGCTGCACTCGGCTGCGCGACTCCACGCCAAGGACTCCTGCTCTGTTTTCAGATATACACGCGTGGCATATTTTCTAGAACGCGAGAGGCGTGACTCCATGCCAAGCACGACCCCCCCCCCCCCCTCTGGTTTGGCGGGTATTTTGTCCAGCTGCATTGTTTCCACTAAAATCTCCTCCTCCCCGCCGCCGCGCCCTGGAAGTGCCCCACATCACCTATAGTCAGCACTGCCCGAGGCCCGCCGGGCCCTCCCCTAGCAGCCGCCATGCAAATTCAGCCCGATCCACTTGGAGTGGAGTAGCGCGACGCGCGGAGCTGAGCGGACTCCCCCCCTCCCCCCCCCGCCTCCCCCTCTCCTCCCCCGGACTGCTGTCTCGCCTCGGGGCCGCCGTTCCCCTTCCTCGGACCTGGCTGGCTATGGGCCCAACCACCAGGCCGATTCTGGCCGATTCATAATTCACATATTTTCATAATTGTGGCCGTTGAGTCCAAACGGTGGGAGGAGCCCGGGCCCGGGCTACGACGACGGCCCGGGGCCAAAATGCCGTCTAGGCGAGAGCAGCAGCTCCATTTTGAACACGTGCTACAAATTTTATTGGCCCCCTCCTTACAAACACTCTCTCTCTCTCTCTCTCTCTCTCTCTCTCTCTCTCTCTCTCTCTCTCTCTCTCTCTCTCTCTCTCTCACTCACTCTCTCTCTCTCTCACTTACTCACTCACTCACTCACTCACTCACTCACTCTCTCTCTCTCACACACACACACATTTTTTTTTACTCCAAGATAGGACATTCCGATAGGAAGAGGGATGAGACTAAGGCACAGCAGGATCAGGAGCAGCAGCCTGCAGGTGAATGCTCTCCTCTCCGCTCTGCATATCGGCGTGCAAACGTGCACGCTGAACAATGTCGGGGAAAAACGAAAAGTCATCACACACACACACACACGCACACACTCGCACGCACACGATTACACGATCGATCGCTCAATGACCACTCTGGCTGTGCGTTTTGTAAAGGGACACTACATAGCGTGCAGGCACTTCCCTATCCCTGCCGCACCGCATGGAGGGGGGGTCGGCAGGGCGGAGCGCTGGGGCCCAGATGCGGCGCGGTGGGGCCCGGGCGGGGCGGGGCGGGGCGCGCAGCGTCGAGAGGCGAGTGGAGCCCGGCGGCTGGGAGGCGGGGCCTCGCTCGCGGCCGCCTCGCCCCGCCCCGCCGCACCCCGCCCCGCCTCGCCGCGCTAACCCGGCGTCGCTGCGCCGTACCACTAGTGCAAAAACACGGCCCTTACACTGTCGCGAATATGTGTGTGCGCCGCAGCCGGGCCAGCAGTCGTCAAGGGGGCCGGCGCTTTCTTGTATAATGCCTCGTTGAGAATTTTTCGCACAAACTTGGTACTTTTATAACAACTGCCTGGCGCACTTTAAAACAGTTTGATGAGAGAAATCGTGCGCCTGCACAAAATAAGTTTTTTTTTTCACAGTTAATAATGCACAGGTATACTGCGGAACCGGACGCCCTTTCTCCAAGCGTGGGCTCAGGTCTATCGGCTCCTTTTTCGTCCTGAATAACAATTTGGAAATCTAAGTGTGAGAATGCCACTCATTTACAGTTGACTGAATCAGTGGGTAGAGACGTGGTACAGGAGGACAGCGGCAATGCTCGAACCAACGACATAGGTAACTGGGGCGAGGTCCAGCTCTTAAACGGCTTCACCGATTTGAAAAAACGAAAAAGATTTGGAAAGACGATGAAATTTCGCATGGCGTAGGGTACGTTTAGACTCTAGGAACGTTCGCGTCTGCGAGCGTTTGGCTTGTAAAATTTGAATTGTGATTTTGGCGGGAAAGCGCTTACTGGATCCGGTTTTTTGGTCAATTTGAAATGCTGCATGCTCTAAGGCAGTAGTGCTGTCGACCTGCACCCCTGGCCTACGCACAGCAAAATTTCTTCATCTTTTCAAATCTTTTTCGTTTTTACAAATCGGTGAACTCGTTCAGGAGCTGGACCTCGTACCAAATACGTATGTCTCGGTCGGTTCGAGCACTGCCCCCGACCTCGTCCAGGGCGTTTCTACCCACTGACTGAATTTACTCGCTCACTTATTGTAGGCGTGTGAAAAATGTTCTTTCACTTGTAGGTGTGCGAATAAAATTTCGCTCACTTATAGATAAGAGAGAATGAAAAGTCGCCCACCTGCAGCTTGTAGGTGAGCGAATTTAAGTGCGCTAACACTCATTCACAAGCCTGCAAATGAGCGAATTCTTACGAGGGGTCATTAAGTTTAGGATTTCGTGTACACCGAATACTTGGATATGGTTGAATATTGATAAATATCGGTGAAATATTCGCAAATTCGATTTAAGTTGGTCTCAATTTGGGTGAAATATTAGTAGGTGAGGCTAAAATATTGTTAGATTTGTGTGAAATTCTGCTGAAAATTGGTGAATATGGTTGAATATTGAACTGATTACCGCAAGCCTGCACACTGAATATGCCAAGTTGTTGATCCCTCGAATTCTTACTCTCCAGGCGCGTATTAATGGGGAGGGGCGATCGCCCCCCGCCCTGTGGCCTCTAGAGAGCCGCCTGAAAGGTAGGCAAATTGTGTTAACCCCTGTATGCAGGCAACCTGAAGGGCGCCGCCCCCCCCCCCCCCCTGTCGGTCGGACCTTAATACGCCCTATTCTCAAACCTGCAAGTGTGCAACTTATGAACACTTGGAATCGCAGTAAACTGTATGGGATCATTTCTTTCCTATGTTATGTTCCTATGTTTCATGTCAAGCGGAACCTCTTCAAGCGGTAAAGCAAGCGTCTTAGCAGTCTTAGTGAGTTCTCCTTAGTTTTACCGTTTGCTTCAGTGATTTCGAAATTGTGTTGGCCAACGAGTGTGTTTGACACTGCCAGCGCCAGTACGTTCAGCGCATTTTTCACCCCAATGATTAGCGCTGTTCGTGTCCCCGTCGCAATCAGACGTGCCCCTCACCGCCGCAATGTTTCGCACAATTAACGTGTGAAGAGCGCGCGGCGCTTCCGTCATTAAGTATGAAGAAGCAAAATGCAGCGGGGAGCGCAACACTGATGCGGAGGGGACCTATTAGAAGATCTGCATGGGAACGAGGGGCTTGCACTAAAGCCTCATGTATAAATTCATGGCGTTGTCATTGGTCAGGGAAGTACATACCGAGGACATCGACAAAATACGAAGGAGTCCCAGGGATGAGGGAGGAGACGCCGAGGGGCGATCTGGAGCGGGGCAGGGGCCCGCGCCAGGGGCCGAGGGGACCCAGAAGCACCCATGCACTTTGTCAACCGAGACACAGTCCACCAAAGACACGGTTCCTCATTAACCGGGCGTTTCTTTTCTTCTTCTCCCCCCCCCCCCCTGTCTCTCTCCCTTTCTCATCTTGTTTGGTTACGAGTCTGGGCGCGGAGAGGAGGGGGGGGGGGGCGAGGCACACGGACATGGACAGAACAAGAGCGAGACACACAAAACCCTCATCACGACGTTGAAACCAGATTGGGGGAAAAAAAAAGAGACGGGGACACGACGTAAGCCGGGCAGCGGAATCGAACCCGTGACCTCCAGAATCGGTGACGAGCACGCGCCCTGGACCAACGCTCCTTAAGCAAAATAAGGGGTGATCTTGCTTACCTATACCAGGCTGTTATCCAGGACGTTCTGGCGCGAAAATTTGTTTTCATTAAGATTAGCAAATTACATGTATAATAGACCTGGCCAGTTTATCTATTTTTCTGAACTTCTGTGAGATTGAATTGATTATGGAAGATCTTCAAATTTGCGCAATTAGGACTTTAAAAAAAACGCTTAAACATGCTGCTTGTATCTTTTACAATCGCAGCCGAAACCGACTTTAATAAATCTATTTTTAACCGTCGTGGAGGACGAGGAAAAGACAAAATGTGAGCGAGCGGTGGGGGGCGAAGAGACACTGGGCAAGGTCCCTGCCCTGTCCCCTGTCCCGCGTCAGTCTCTCCTCGGTCATAAAATATCGGGACACCTATGCATAACTACACGCCCTAACAAGAGCTTTGAGCGGGGCGGTCATTAGGGCGTACAAGTGCCTCCCGCTGCAGCTGCCTACTAGCTCACGATAGGCAACGGACAGGCAGTGCTCAGGCAACGTGCGCGCCACGCCACGCCACGTCACGCGGCCGCCGGGGGAGAGCCGGGAGAGCCGGGAGAGCCGGGAGAGCCGAGCCGAGACAGTTCTCGATACCGTATCAATTTCCCCAATCTCGTCCGGCTGGCCGTACCGGGGCCCTGGCCGGCGGCGGGCGGGCTGCCGGCCAGGGCCTGCCGAGGACAGGACCCCCCCCCCTCTCTCTCTCTCTCTCTCTCTCTCTCTCTCTGAAGCCTCCCTCTCACCTGGACGGCCGGCCGGGCCGTGATTATGTTCCGGAAGAACAAAAGTATACATTGTTCGGAGATGTGTTAAAGATAGGGTGCGCGCGGCCGTTTTCGGAAGCCCCGTGCCGCGCCGCCACGCCCCGCCACGCCGCGTCTGCACGCGCCGCGTGCGTCTGCTCCGACGCCCCGCGGCTGGGCGGGGCGGTATCCTGCGGGATCTCCATCCCTAGTAAGATGAAAAGTATTATGTTAGAACTACTTTAAAATTAAGGCACTTACATGTAAGACCAAAATGTGGTCGGGACGAGGGGGAAAAAACTCTGAATTTTGGTGTAGACGCATTTTGTGAATTTTCGTGAATTTTTACTTGAATTTTACCTACATTTTTTAAATTTTCCTGAATTTTTCTGAATATTCCTAATGTTTTAAAAAAAACTTCCGATTTTTTTTATTTGCGAATTATTGTGAATTTGCAGAGTTGTTTTTCCCTTGGGTTGGAAAAAAAAAGGGGGAGGAGGGTCCGCGTGCAGCAGGGCAAAATTGAGGCTCGCGGGAGCTCCACAAGCTAAACAACAAAGTCTTCGCGGTGCTGGCCGCGCGGCACGGCAGCGCGCTGTAGTAGTATTTCCATCACCTTATAGCTTCATAAAAAGAGTGCGTGGAAACGTCATGCGAGAAGGGCCGCGTGGCGTGTCGCTGCCGCCACCGCCGGAGGACTTTGAAGTCCTCACCGCCCCGAGTCCGGTCCGGCGCGGCTCTGTCAGTGATTTAAGCCCGCGGGCCCGTCATAAAGCTCCTGATTTAGCGGAGGCGGTGGTCCCTGCGGCCGGGCCCGGGCCGGACCGATGAGCGGCGGCAGTAATATGCTCGGCTGATATGATACGGGCCGCGGTGGGGCACGGCGCGGCGGCGGCGGTCTCGCGGAGCAGCGCGGCGAGACCTCGCTCGAAATGAAACAGCAGCGGAGCTTTGCCGCAACCCCATCCTCTTCCTCCTTTTGGCGGTGCTGTGCCGCGGTTTTCTGTCTTTCTTTTTATTATTATTTTTTTTTTACTTAAAAAAAAGATGGATGGGAGGGGATCGGGAAATGTCGTTTATACGGCTGTAGTAAAAGGAGGTACATTATCGTCGTAGCGGGATTTTTATCCTGTGGTATTTGTTACCATTTTCGGTTCGGTAGACACAATGTAGCCTCCGAATATGAGCTGCGCTTATTATTTTAAAAACACACCGAGTATGAGATTCAGAAGCGTAAAGACTTCTTCTCTCAGACGTCTCAACATTTTAAAAAATAAATTTACAAAAAAATTAAAAAGGACATAATACTCTATACACCATTGAAATGAAATCGACCTTCGAACTATATTTTGAAACAAAAACCTACATGTTATGTTCGGCCCTCCAAAGAGTTGTTTGAAATGGTTTTTGGTCGAGCAGGAGGCGCCACCTCAGCACAGTCGGGCAGGGGCGGGGGAGCGGCAGAGGCGGGGCGGAACGAAAGGTATTGAGCATCCATCTCATAACACGAGACAAAGGCCCATAGGCCACTACCTGTGACATGGGCGCGCCCTGCCCGGCCCGGCCCGGCCGCCCGGCAGGACACCAGCAGTCTGATTCCGAAGATCGCTCACGTCACGTACCTTCATCCTTGTCGCGCCTATGGCGGTGGCCAATGTTGGGGGCGGCTGGTCCCCTTGAGTGCGACAAGGACGGAGATGCGAGAGCGATCTTCGGAATCAGACGGCAGCAGGACAGCGCCAGCGGGAGGCGCCCTCCCCGCCACCAACTACGATTCTAAGGCCAGGCTTCTCTGTTTCCACGCACTGCTGTTTTGCGCCCGCCTCCTAAAGGCGTCGCAGACCACGCGACGCGACCCTTTATTCTGCGAAACGGAGGTGCTGAGAAGTTACGGCGACAAAACGCTATCTGCGCGACAAATTCGTCGCTCCGATAGCAGCTAACCAACCCGCACATTAGTAATCTTAGTCATTTCCTACGAGACCCTTGACCAACGTCGTCGTGCCACCTGGGCGCCACACGCCCCGGGGAGGGGCCCTCTAAAAGGGTTACCCACCCGGTGACCCACGACCCACGCCGTGGTCACCGTCTATAAAGTCGGCCGTACGTCTGCCTCCCGCAGCGATTCCATGGGGACACATGACATGATGTCATTGATTCATGTCCTTCATTGTCTCAACATTCCATGTCGGGCGCCCTCGCGCTCACGCACACACGCAGGATCTCTCTCTCTCTCTCTCTCTCTCTCTCTCTCTCTCTCTCTCTCTCTCTCTCTCTCTCTCTCTCTCTCTCTCTCTCTCTCTCTCTCTCTCTCTCTCTCGGCGACAACTCACAATCGGTTACAAAGTGACTGCATTGTCGCTCAGAATTGGGCGAGAGCTCTCAGCACATCACAAAAGCGCGCGCGAGAGAGAAGAGACTTAACCTATCGTCTTGTTTCGCGATAAAACGCCTGAAGGGAATGCAAAAGAAAAGGTGAAGGCTTTACTGTGTAGAGCTGCGCCACTGCCATATTGATGGATTAGGGTCGGATTGGGGTGCCCCTGCTCGGGGGGTCGGGGCACAGCGTCTGATTCCAGAGAAAGCAGTCATTGAATCGAGGAAGCTCGAACCCGTGAAAGAGACCCTCATTTACCTCGCCTGCGGGGAATTAAAAGACAAGCAGGTGTCCGCGTCGCGTGGCGCTTCTGTCGTAAGCCATTTCGGCTAGCGCGGTAACCTCAGCCCCGTCACATAGTTACCTGTCTTCACCGAACTTTTTTTCAGCACAGGTCAAAAGTGCAATACGAATTAAAGGCGGATCGAAAATGCGTCACACTTCGCCCCAATTCAATTTGCCTCAGAATTCACCCGGCGGCTGGCCCACTGCTGTGCTCGGCCCCCGCCACATTGGCGTCACCAATGACAGACAAATTGTCATAAATATTGTGTCCCCCTCCATGAATAGTGTCCCCTTGGCCATGCAGGGACCCGGGCCGGGGCCGGGGCCGGGGCTGGGGCCGGGCGGGCAGGGGCCCCAGCGGGCCGGGGTCCCCAACGGGGCCCCCGACGGGGTCCGGTCCGACCTCACCTGACTCCCCTTACCTCCCTGGGTTGCGTCAAGTCCATTCTTCTTGCGTACCGCATCCAACAATTCCTTTTGTGTTCCCCACACTGCCAGAAATGAGGGTAGTGAGCGTTAAGGGAGAGGGACCCTCGCGAGATGACGGCACAGGGCCACGCGTGACAAGCGCCCTCTCGTTACATGTCCCTTATTTCCAGGGGGGGGGGGAAATTACTTCGAAAAATCGTTGTACGGCCACAAAAAAAATCATTTTAAAAATCAAAAACAATTTTTTTTAAACGAAATCAAAATCAAGGAGAAATTTACAGAAAAATCCGAAAAATCGAGAACAATCAAACAAATAAAAACTGGGGGGAAAAATGAAAGTCAGAAAAGAAATCTAAATTTATCAAAAAAAGATAGCAATTTTCATTATTCTTTTAAAAAATCTGAAAGCAAATCCAAACAAAAGATTAATATATATGTATAATTACTGTACACATTTAGTACGAGTGACCCCCTCTCCTCGGTCCCTTTTTAAACGTTCAAGGCGTGGAAAGTCACTCGAATTGACGACACTTGTCGTTACCACAAACCACCCGGCGCACGAAACCATGTCTGAATTTTGAACCACGCAGGTAGGTCAACAAATCCGTTCTCGTCCATAAAGCCTATATCCCGCCGATTTCGTGCATCGTCGAGTTTATCACATTTCCCCTTTACAACTGTAAGTTACTGGAGAGATATAAAAATAGGGAAAGAGGGTGGTAGCCAGACTCGGTCGGACGGACATGGCCCCGGTGTCAAAATGTCCAGCCCGTGCAATTTTTAAAGTTTAATGTAGTGCCTGGGACAGGGGGGCCTGAGTTTGGGTTCCCTTGTCAAACTAATGGATATAGGTGTGGTGGTGTGGGTGGTAGCGCCCAACAGAGATGTCTCGGGGAGGCCATGACCTGTCCCCGTCCTTTGATTCATGCCTTGTGGGAGACTATTGACTGGGGGCACGGCCTAGAGGACTCTGTCCACACAATACGGTAAGCGATTCTCACGCATTAAAAAACAAAAATGTACACACAAAATTTTGAAACTTGTTACGATGGTTAACCTAACGAATGTGCCGCGCCTGACTTCTGTCCTGAAGGCAGTGAAAACCTACTGAAATGTGAAATTTAGGGCCAGGTAGTAGGTGGTGTTCTTTGTTCGTAGTGTCGTGCATGTAGACACAGCATGTGTGGACCCTAATAAAAGTTGTGAATGAGTCGTTAGCCTCCGTCATAGTCTGATATATGGACTTCGTAGTTTTTATGGTTTGCCACCCTCGAATAGAATTAAGGACCTGTGTGGCTCTCCTCTGGTTTCTAGGAAAGCAGTGGCCAGTGGAACCGATGCATTGCTTGGAATCAAAGGACTACCCTGGAGGTGCCCGGGTGCCTGGTGCAACTATGTTGCATTTTGTACGATAGATCGAGTTCGACGAAAGACAATAATTTTTTTTTTTTTTAGTAGACTGTCCACATACGATCCTGAAATTCACCAAACAGGTAGCAGCGAGTTTGTGACAAAAAAGAAGATGGCGCGAAATAAAAGGAACGCGGCCAGCTTGCGGATAACCGCTCGTCGCCCAACCAGGCTTCTCGTGCAGCTCAACATGGAAAGAGCCCTCCTAGGATCGAGCACTGATCAGCACATTCCATCTGGCAAGACATGTAAATTTGCGGGAGGGAGCGCACGCCAGGGTCCTCTTGTGGGGGTCCTCTACTCTACACGACGCGACCCACCATCTCTCATCGCGACGCTTTTGCACAAAGACTGTAGTAGAACATGGAAGTAAGGCGGGGGAGTAGCAATGGCCTCTCTCTCCAGAAACAGCACAGAGGGCTCTTAAAACCTGTCGCGTCTCCTTACCTTTCTCACATACTCACACATGCACAGAAGTAAAACGCAGACGAACAGTTGATAAAGTATCAATTTCAACTTGCTACACACACACACACACACGATGGAGCACACCTTGGAGGGGGGAGACCCACCGACCAGACCCAGAGGCGCCACGGACTACTCACAAACGTCACATCGGCCGCGATCAGTACTGCAAGCGCACTCCAGATGAAAGACCAGAGAAATAGTCATTTGGCCCTTCGAGAGGTGTTAAAGCCCTACTGATGGGTGATGGGAGTTCCACGCCGGCGGAAGAACGAGAGGGGGGCGGGGGGAAGAAACGACGACGGACGAACCGGAAGGAAGCAGGAAAGGCTTCCGGAAGTGGATGCGCGGCCGCGGCGCCTTATATGTGACACAATGGACGTCGCCATAAGGACATGGAGATGGCGTCTGAGTCAGCCTCGCCGCGCGGGATGAACCAACACCATCCCATCATCATCATCACCACCATCGGGGGACAGGAAAAATGTGGGGGAAAGGTATATTGGAATGGGAAATGGTGTGCGAGCGCGTGTAGTGTGTGGCGGGGGGAGCGCCGCCTCGCGACGGCAGCGGCGCCTTTGTGAGCGCTGTTTGTGCGAGCGCCGCGATGTGACCAGCCTGACGATGACCGCCACGCCCCGCCCGCCCCGCCGCACCCCGCCCCGCCCGCCCCGCCCCGCCCCGCCCCGCCCCGCCCCGCCCCGCCCCGCCCCGCCCCGCCCCGCCCCGCCCCGCCCCGCCCCGCCCCGCCCCGCCCCACCCCACCCCATCCCGCTACGCACCGTGCCACGCAATCGGACGGGCGGGCGCCCCCCTGCCATAGCTGACCGGCCGTCAAAATCAATAAGAAAAAATACGTTCCCTACATATACATGATACGCCGTTAATTGTACGCCAACGCAGACACGACTCCGTTTTATGGTTTCACGCGATTCGACCAAGGCGAAACAATCCATTACAGAAGTAAGTCTCAAAGAAATATTCGAAAGCATTTATTTCTTTGGCACGAGTGTGATTGAATAATAAGGACTCGAGGTGTCAACTGGGGGGCTCGGCGGGCCTGCGCCTCGTCCGGCACGCATACCAATGGCCACGGCTCAGCTGCATTTCGCGCGCCGAAGCAACCAACACACTAGAAAAAAAAAAGTTCTACGCCTCGTGCGACGTAAGAGTAAAAGCGAGGGGGAAACAACTCATAAATTTTTGAACACCTCGTAAAGCAGAAAAATTCGGATGAATTCAGAAAGATGTAGAAAAATTTAGAAAAAAAAATCAGGAAAACCCAGATAAAAATCAGAAAAAAATACGAAAATTAAAGAAAAATTCTAGCAAAAAATCACAAAAATTTTGCAAAATTTGCACACCAAAATTCAGAGCTGTTTCCCCCTCGAGTAAAAAACATTAAGCCATACACTGTGAGAAAAATATTCGTGTAGTCACGACTTTGTGATGACGCAGTCTTAGTTTTCCGACAGCAAATTCCCTCTCGTCAAAGACAGCTCAGTCGACACATGGTGTCAAAAAATATGTCGTAACAATACAACTAGAAGTTCTATACTTTCGACATTTATCCCGAAAAATTTTCCCGTAACCCTCACGAATATTTTTTAAAGGTGTACTCGAGCCTTAAAGGCACTAGAACACGAGAGCTTCCCATGTCATAGACGTCATAACAGCGCCGAATGCGGCTGCATTGTGGTGACGCGAGGGAGGTATCGAAGGAGAAAAGATGAGGGAGAAAAAAAAATGGAACAGGTAGTATTGCTACAGCTGCCGCGACACGACCACTATATATAGCAGGCCGGCTCGCTGTTAACATTCCCAATATGATTCGTACTTCGTACTTATAATTTGAGAAACAGCTTTTTCCTCGTTGCAGTGCCGCCGCCGCCGCGCTGCCGCAGGATCCCTTATTGCGTCCTGCGGGACCTGCAGGGCAGCAGGGCTCTCCTCGCTATGACTCTCTCGCACACGTACGGCGGAGCCCATGAGTGCGAGAGAGACAGGGCGAGGAGAGCGCCGACGACAGGAGACGTGCGGCCCGCGCAGCTTCTCTCTCTCTCTCTCTCTCTCCTCCCCGCAAATTATGATTGATGGGCCGGTGCGGTGCGCCTGCGCGCCGAGGCTGCAGTGCCAACGCAAAGAGTGAAAACACGCGGTTGTAATAAAAGCGCCGGCCGCGCCATGTTTAATGCATGTAGGTGTCGTCGCGTTGGCAAGTCTGGAGCGGGGCGCGTGATGAACGCGCCGCGCCCCGCCGCCGGCGTCACGGGGCAGCAGGGGAGCAGGAGGAGGTGGAGCAGCGAGGGAAAAAAAAACATCGACGAGGAGAGACAATCAGCGAGACCACCGAGGAGGAGGAGGTCGCCCTCACAGGGCGCGTGCACCTGGTCCAGGGCCGGGCCGCCGGGGCCGCCGGGCAGCAAGCAGGCTTCAGGCCCAGCAGCAGGTTCGTCGGAGACATTATAAGGATTAAATTTTACAGAAAATGCGATAGACAGAGGAAGACGTCTAACTGACTTTACTTAAGAGGGGGAAGGGGGAAATTGCCTATTATATTTCTGGAATTGTGATGACTTTGACTTATGATCATTGACTCTTTTGATAGGTATGCGAGTGCAGCGCACAAAAATTCATGTAATTTTTATTTTGGTACGAAGAGGCCTTATAATTTTGACGGCGGATACGATTTTTTATACATTTTTTTTTAAAAAAAAATTTGTGTGGCCCCTTACCTAATTCCAGATTTTTCTATGGGATTTTTGTTTTCTATTCTTAGTTTTATTTATATTTCCCTAATTGCGGTTCTGTCCCTCCTAAAGCACCTCGTCGCGCCGCATTTTCTCTTCTGCGGGTGACGATTGATTCGCTGGGGTTCCCCCCGCGCGGGCCTGGCCCGGCTGGGCTGGTCTGGGCAGGGCAGCACGCGACCCGACGCGCCGCCCGCCGCAGGTGCCGCAGTGTTGAGTCGAGTCCCCGCGCCCGCGCTCTTCGAAAATGAGGGCGGTATGCGTGCCGTGCTGGGCCGGACCGGGCCGGGTAGCAGGACACGGCCACGGCTGTTTGCACGTGACACTGTGATACCAGCCAACGATATCCGGTCCTGTCCTGTCCCGCGGACATTACGCGTAAGACACAACTCGACAAATCGATGGCGCCATTTGCCTGATTGCCTAACGATCGGACGCATGTACCGCGTGTGGTGAGCCCGCGACCCTTTGCCTTTGTAGTACACTCTGCGGTGGGGTTCACTCAATGGCGCCTCCGGAGCGAATCTGCGGACAGCCTTACGTGACGCATCTCTTGTTGCTCTCTCTCTCTCGCTCCGAGGATCGCTCACGCGCCTCCGTCCTTGTCGTACTCATGAGGCCCAGCCATTCCCAACATTAGGACACTGCCATAGGTGCGACAAGAACGGAGGTACGGAGAGCGATCTTCAGAATCAGACGGCTTGGGCCGCTGGGCCGCGCCTGGCCGGACCACGCCGCACGCCACGGGAGGTCACTTTTTTCCCTCCGCCTTTTGGTCGCCGCGCGTTCGCTCCATTCGCCTCACTTTGGCGCAACGAGTGTCGCTGACACTGTTCCGTCAAACCATACCGGGAGGGTGAACGAAAGAAAGAGAGAAAAAGGGGAATGATCGGAAGAAAAATGAGGCGAACCACCACAATAATATCATTGATCGAAATCGAAATACATAAATCGTTTTCTTGTTTCGCTCCGGGGACTCTCGCGCAGTGAGAGCGCCACAACAGTTAAAATACACCTACCTTGGTACGATATAGTAAATTCATTTTAACGTGAGGAGATATTTATTTTCAAGAACGATCTTTTTCCTGCACAAATTTTAAAACGCAGGCAAAAGAAGTGTTATAAAGAGACAGAATTAAATAAAAAAACAATCTAGGAACTGATAACACTATAGCTTAAGAGGGAATAAAATCGTACTGGGGAGTCGGCCCTTTTTACCAGTGCTGGCTGTGCAGATGCGCCACTGCATACGCCGCTTAACTACCCTTTATCTGTAGCGGCCGGCCGGCCGGCCGAATTGTCCATGCATTATGTTGGCAGAAATGCAGGCGCCGTATAAGGCGCTCGGGTTGGCACGACTGGTTCACAATATGGCGACAAAAACAGCGTTGCCAACCGCGCCTCTTCCCTTTCTCTCCCCCCGTATCTCCTGCGCATCGCGCGACGCGAGGCAGCGGCTCCCTACCTCCTCTTATTATTTAATTCGTTTCTCTTTATGTTTAGCTTATCGCTTCGTTTGCATGCCCACTGTCATGTTTTGCGACTATTTTCAGTCCTCTTTTTATTTTATTCCTCTCTCCCCCTCTCCCCTCTTCGTAATGTATCGCGGGCCAATCAGCGTCCTGCCGTACGGGGCGGGGCGGGGCGGGGCGGGGCGGGGCGGGGCGGGGCGGAGCGGGGCGGGGCGGAGCGGGGCGGGGCGGGGCTGGGCCTCACCCCGGCCTGCCTGGCGTGGCCGCGTTATCGGAAGCAAAACTTGGTTGTCCCCGGCGGGGCGGGACCCGGGGGGGACCCAGCAGCGTGGGCCCCGCGCGCGCCTCGTAATGAGTGTGAGCGAGAAGACTAATGCTATGACGATGGTATGCCGTGTGCTCTATGTGAGCAGGTAGGTACCCCCCTACGGGTACCTTAGTTGGGCCCCTTGTGGTGCACTGCCTTGTTGTATCAATCCGCCGCCATCTCGCAACAAGGCGCATGGGCAATGGTGCGCGGTGGCTCTGCACTGCGCCGCGCGGAGCAGACCTTGCAGTGTGACTCCGCGCGCCGCGGGGAGATATGATTGTATGTACTCGCTTGTGACAATGGCGGCTGCGGCGTCACAAACACACACTCGCACACGCACTGCGCGTGATGTACGGTAGGGTAAGGTGAGGGGTGAAAAGTGAAGGGCCGAAGGAAAGGGCAGGGCAGAGGGTGACGTGCGGGTTTGAAACCGGAGGGAAGGACCTAGGGGGAGGAGGGGGGAGGTGTCACTTCGAAAAATCATTGTACGGCGTCCCAAAAAAAAAATTCAAAAATTCGAAAACAATTTAAACATCAAAATAAAATCAAGAAGAAAGTTCCAGAAAAATGCGAAAAATCGAGAAAAAATTAACAAAATTCGAAAAAAAATTAAAGCAGTGAGAAATAAGGAGAAAAATATCAAAATTTGTCAAATATAAAGGAAAATTGTAGTTATCTTCTTGAAAATCAAAAGTAAAATAAAGACAGAAATATATCAACCCCCAAAAATGGAAAAGGGAAATTCATTACACATTTTGGATTGAGTGATATCCCCCCTTGGAGAGGACAAGCAGGACGGCGCGCACTGCCCTCCCTGGGCGAAGATCAACGAACACCGACGGTGGGAGAACTTTTGCGCGTATTCCGCGGTTGTTCCTCTACTTTTCAGCACAGTGAAGACTGTGCTGACCGAGCGAGGAACAACTCCGACATTTTTGTACACCTCGTAATTCAGAAAAAATCAGAGAAATTCAGAAAGAGTCAAAAAAGAAAAACAGGAAAAAATCAGGAAAATTCACTAACAATCACTTAAATTCACGCAAAACTCTAGAAATAAACACAAGCAAAAATTCACAAACATTCACAGAAAAATTCACAAAATGTGAACACCAAAATTAAGAGTTGTTTCCCCCTCGTTGTTGAGTCGCTCTGCCCACAGATGGCGCCTGGCGGTGGGAGCGCGAGACTTGCTGCTGCCTGCTCATTTCGCTGCCTGCTCTCTCCCCTCTCCGGAATACCTTGGCCTGGCCTGGCCGCGCCGCCGCGCCGCCGCGCGCACGGGGCCCGAGCAGTACGTGCACGGGTATGGCACCATTATCTCCTCACCCCGGCGCGCGGGGGCCTCGGGGCGGTAACGCTACGGCGGCAGGCCCCGCCCGGCCCCGCCCGGCCCCGCCCGGCCCCGCCCGGCCCCGCCCGGCCCCGCCCCTCGCGCCGGCCAATAGCCAAGTGATTTGGCGTCACGTCGTTTGCGGCGGCCATGCATGAGCTGCAGGCCAAGGCGTTAAAAGGGGCAAAGGGGCTCTACAGCAACAACGTGGAGGTGGGGCGAGGAGGAGGAGGAAGGGTATACGGCGTTTCCCACACAACTCCCTCGGCCTGCTGGCCGCCCCGCCCCGCCCCGCACCGCCCCGCCCCGCCCCGCCCCGCCCCGCCCCGCCCCGCCCTCTCGCGCCCCGCGACGCTCCGACCAGCAACGGCCGGCCGGCCGGCCTTCTCTCGTGGGAAACACAAGGCGGCGGGGCGGGGCGTGGCGAGGGGGCTCCGCGGCATGCTGCCCCGAGGGCGTAGGGGTTGCCCTGCACTGACCCCAAGCCCGCAGCACCCCGACGCCGCAGCCACAGAGCGCGAATGTAGTACTTTGCTCTCTGCGGTCTGGGAGGAGCCATGAAAGAACCAGGCATAGACAGCTCTGAGAGGGACACTTTTGAAATGTGTTTAATTTTTAGCACTTATGACGTGTTCCTTGAATTGTTTCGAATATTTCTGAACTTTTATTTTGTGCTTTTTTTGGATGGTTTTGAGTTTCGTCGAGATTAAGTGAAAAGGAAATTCTTAAAAGTTGTTACGCCGACGCTGCCGTCATGACTCCCCCGTCGTCCCTCACAGAGCGGCCCGCGCGCCTTCACGCATCCCCGTGGGCGGGGCGGGGCGGGGCGGGGTGACACCCCCACGACAGATTCCCATACGAGCCGGAATGTCGGTGCGCGGCAGAGAAGGTGACAGAAATATCTCTGCGGCCCGCAACGCCACGCCACGCCACACCACGCCGCTCTGGGGCCGCAAAGACATTCCTCTCGGGGCCAAAGAGAGCCGGATGAAGATGTTCTCAAGACTGCGCACAAACCTGGAATAGGAGGAGGAGGAGGAGGAGGAGGAGGAGGAGAAAGGAGCGCGAATGAGAGGCAGACGGGGAATCGAAAGGGAGAAAGAGAAAGAGAGACAGAGAGAGTGTGTGTTTGGAGGAGGGGAGGCCCGTGACAAGTGTTGCTGGGAGGTGTTAAGGCTTGTATCTGATCTGTCTTGCCCCGCCCCGCCCCGCCCCGCCCCGCCCCGCCCCTCCGTCGGTCTGTTCGATGTAGTAAGGTCCTTGCCATGAGCCTGGCCGGCCCGGCCGGGCCTCATGTGTGCCGACGCGTCGCCTGGAGGAGGGAAACGCTCGCGGGTCCGTAAACGCGCCGGGTCGCCGCACTACCATCCGCGAGATGCAAATGAGATGTCCGCCTAACGCTAGCGTTACTTTTAGAAAAGTTAAGCTTCCCTGTACACCCTTTAAAAATAAAAAATAAAAAATAGAAAAAAATAAAATAAATAAACGGTTTTCCGGAGCGCGTCGTCGTTTTGCGGAAGAGGACAGTCGAATATTTATAAGAATGCGAGCAAAATAGAGAAGAAAAAGAAAAGAAATGCATTGGAGCGGCATAAAATACAAGGCCGATGGGCGGGGCGGGGGCCAATTGGATCTGCAGCGTCGATCTTTATTGCACCGCGCCCGCTAATTGTAGCGGTGTGCTATGTCACTGCGCGCCGAGCCACGCCTTAACACGCCCCCTGCACCACCTAGCTGCATGCCAACTACACTAGGTACATTTTTTTTTTATAATTGCGATGTCATGAATAACGCACACATGGTCTCTAAGGAGAATAAAGGCCTGTGATCAGAACAGGTGTAAAGCTAGCCGGTCCGGCGTGGTGGGTGACATGAAGACTTGGGGAGGGGAGGAGGGGGAGGGGTGGTCGCCCGGTTGCCTCAGTCGTAAAAGTTGCGGAGGGGTGAGGGGGGAGGGAGTGGAGTGTGCTCCGCGGCGATACTTATACGAGTCATGTAAATGAGTCGACTAATCTAAAATGGCTCATGCTGCTGCTGCTGTGCAGCGGCGGGGCGGCCAGCAGCAAAACCACTCATTTAAAAAGAAATAATATTATAAAAATATAAACTCCGGAGTACGAGAGGCGGCGAGCGCGACGTAGCGCCGTTTTGGTGACGACGGCCAAGAGGCAGCCAGCTGCATTTTCTTGCTGCTGCTGCTGCTGCTGCTGCTGCTTCTGCTGCTGCTTCTGCTGCTTTTTATAAGCTCGGAAATAAACGAGGACGGGAGAGCCTCTATAGTGGGGCGGCAGACACTGTTTCAAGTCCGTCTGACTTGGGGGTAGTATAGCTGGTTGCCCAAGTACAGGGTGCTCTAACGAGGGGTACTTCACCATAAATCCATACGTTCACCAATTTTTCTTCTTCATCCTGATTTTTTTCTTGATTTTCTATTGAATTTCCTGACTCTGATTGATCGTGAATATTTTTTTTTTATGTCTTCGGTTTTTTTTCTTGATTTTTAATGACTTTTCCCGATTTTTTTTTTGAATGTATTACTCTCTGATTTCTGTTTTAATGCAGTGCCTCTCGCGCTCTAAGCAAAAATCACCTTCTTTGCAATCGACTTTCTCAGCTATAACAGGCTGCGGTAATAGAATGGCCGGACGACCATCCACTGGCCCTCAACCCGCCATCGGTGGACGGCGTTGAACTACATTGAATTGTGACTTTACCATGCCGCTTCCTTTCCTGTCCTAAATAATCCTTTAAAAAATTATTCACAAAATAAATCCATGTTTGTGACTCAAAGTAATAATACTTTTTACGCATTGCGTATAGGAACTGCAAGCCACCTGTGCGGCACGTCGCGCCGGCCAGGTCGGGCAGGGCCGGGCCGGGCACGCCCCCTTCTGCACCTGCCGCAAAGAGACAACCCCGCCGCCTCCGCCGCCAGAGCAGCCAGAGCAAACGCCTTTCCCAGAAACATAAAAGCAGCAGACTCGCGTCCCGTCCTCGCCTCCACCACCTACTCAACCCCTATAGAGAGGACCCCGGCCCGGCCCGGCGTCAGCACCACTACTAGATTCCGAGGATCGCTCTCGTACCTCCGCGTCCTTGTCTCACCTACGGCAGTGCTCCAGGGCCCCCACGAGTGCGACAAGGATGGAGGCGAGCGAGCGCACGATCTTCGGAGTGAGACGGCTGCGCAACCCCCTGCAGGCGCCGCCGCACCCTGCTCCCGCCCCGCCGCTACCCGCCGCCCGCCAGCAGGCCGTCTCACCTGTCGAAAGGGTGGATAAAGCGTGCACTTTACGAGTGGGCGGCGGCCGGGCGGCGGCCGGGCCCCGGCCGGGACGGTCGCAGCGCAGCGCCACCCCGACCCGCCTGGCCATTGTCTAGCCTCTACCTGGTGGTGTGGCCTGGAGGCCAGGGCAGGGCGCCTTTGTCGCCGCGCTCCCGCAGTCCTGCGACCTGTCCTGTCGTCCTGTCCTGCAGTCCTGCTGGCTGCCCATCGTGACGCGACGACAATAATTGGGGAGCAGCACAGGCTTTTGCGTAACCCGGCCCGGCCGGCGGCTCTGCTGCAGCCTGCCTGCCTGCCTGCAGCGGCAGGCAGCAGGGGGCCCACAGTCTCTCTTTAGCCTTTTCCAAAACCTTTCCGCGGCAGTAAAAACAAAAGAGGGCGGGGACCTTTAACGCGAACAAATAAGACGACAGAGGTTTGAGTCCAAAAAGAGGAAAAATAATTTTTTTTTCATTTTTTTTTTCTTTTGATTTCTCAGGAGAATAATGAAAATTTCTGTCACATTTTGATACATTTTAACATTTTTCTCCCTCTCTCTGACCTCTATTTTTCTTTTCTTTTCGCAGTTTTCTGTTTATTTGTTCTCGAATTTTCGGATTTTTCTGTAACTTTCTTCTTGATTTCGGTTTTCTTTAACTTGTTTTTGATTCTTAAAACGATTTACCCCCCCCCCTCTCCCACCACCACCACCCTCCCTCAGTTGGATCATCTGAAGTAGAATACGCTAACCTCCGTTTCTGCCAGTTATCTGCACTTGAACGGGTCTGCCCAAATACGTGCAGCAGGCAGCGCGCCCCCGCGAGGTGTTCGTCATCTATACAGCGGACACGGCTGGCGCTAGGCCCACCGCACCCCGCCCCGCCCCACCCCGCCCCGCCCCGTGCCGACAGGGCTGCTGCTGCTGCAGGCCACTTGGGATGTTCCGACAAGCGCGCCGCCCCGCACTATCGGGGAGATCAAGCGCTGCGACCACTTTGTAAAAGCGCCGCGCTGATCATCAGCGCGCGGGCTTTACAAATTGAACGGGGACCCTGCCAAAAATTATGCTCTACCACAGAAGAAACAATGCAAGCGGTGACGCGCGCACCACCCGCACGACAGCTGCTGCTGCTGCTTTTGCGCAGTATATATTATAATGTTGTTGTTGTTGTTTTTTCGTGTGTTTATTTTTTTTCGCCGCCTTTCCCCGCCCGGCGCGAGGCTGGCCCGGGCCCGGGCCGGCCGCATAGATAAGCCCTCTTAATATCTCTGCCGTGCCAGCGGGCCATACACTTTAGACTTTTGGCGCCCTGCTGCCCTCGCCTCTCTGACAGAATTGGTTCCTGAACCACATTCGTCTTTGCTTTTAGGCGAAATGTCGTTAGTACTTGCCTTGGCTTATGTTTTTTTTTTATTATTTTGTGTGTGTGTTTTTGTAGTGCAAATTTTTGTGGAGTTAGTTAAGCAGCAGCAGCAGCAGCAGCTACAACAACCACCACAAGAAAGGGACAATGTAATACACTGGAAAAGCTAATTGTGATATAAGTCATGTCAATTGATGTGACCACTTTATGTCAAATCACGTAATGTGACCATATTGTTACTCACGTTTGTCGTGTGACATCCGGAGCCATCCTTTATGTCTTAGCCTATAAGAATTACATTAAGGATGTCACATTACTAACATGACCAAAAGTATGGTCATGTTAGGTGGTGTGACCTACACTGGTCACACGTCTACATGTGACACATGTCACATTAGTTTTTCCAGTGTAAGTGTAGGCTAGTGTTTCGCCACGGGTCCAGGCCACACTCGGGCCGTGACTTTACGACCGCTCTTAATTGCAATTAGATCAGCGAGCGGCAAAAGTTGCGGAGGTGCATACACACAGTGCCCGAGGCGATGGCCCTCGTTAAAACGTCACCTTTATAGAGTTTTTATAGAGTTTTGATTCACCGCGGCGATACCACACTTTTAAGACCTTCAACATCTTTATTAACCCGGCCGGGCAGGTGGAATTGCACTCTTTTCGCCGCATTATATTTACCGCGGACTCGCCGCTACCGCCGCCGCCTGGTACCTCGCCGGTATATCCGCCTGCCGTACCCGCTGCCGGTGCACAGTGCACAGGATACGGCCCGCTTGGGCCTGGCCGGGGCAACGGCGGGCCGGCGGGCCGGCCGAGTTCATGAACGGGTGATAAAACGAACTCGGACTCTTTACGGGACGCGAGACCCACGCGGCGTGTCGTGTCGCGTCTGACGGACTGAAAGTAACACGCACGCACACACGCGTACACACACACACACATTTCTGCGCACACATACATACACACACATACACACACACCGACGACACTTGCGTAGCGGCGCGCGGGTCAATCGAAGAGGCCGATCACGTGATATATCCATCCGTTTGTAGTTGAACAGACACACAACAGCACGGGGCCGTAATTTTGTTTGCCCCGGGAAGGATGCGGAGGAGGAGGGGAGGTGAGGGGGTTGCGGCGGGAAGGGGCTGAAGGCAGCAAGAAGAACGTGGCGGCAGCGGGGGGCAGCAGGGCGTCGTCGTCTGCCGTCTGATTCAGAAAATCGCCCTCGTGCCTCCTGGCCTGTCGCACCTATGGCGGACCCTATGTCGGTGATGGCAGGGCCCCGTGGGTGCGACAAGGACGGAGGAATGAGAGCGATCTTCGGAGTCAGACGGCTGCTCTCCAAGTGTATCGACGTCAATGTATCAGTAGCGAGCCGAGAGCCGGACGAGCAGGGGGCAGGGCAGGGGGGACACGGTCCTTAGTTAGCGAGGACAAATCTGTGACAAGACGCAAGTCCTGTCGGGGCGCTGGGCAGCGTACAGCGCTCTGCGTGTGTGTGTGTGTGTGTGTGTGTGTGTGTTCGGCCTGCCGACTGAAGCGCTCAGGCGGGCTTGGGCTTGAGCACCCTACCTGCCCGACACACACACCCCGCCCAGCACCCCGCCCCACCCCACCCGCCCTACCTATAGGGCACACCACACATACATTCACACACACATATACACACACACATACACACACACACAAGCTCGCGGGCGCGCACGGGCGTGTGTAGCGTAGCGTATGGCTTCCGCCACGGTGACACGGCCGATCTAGAACAATGCCCCCATGCACCCCGTCCAGCCGCGCCGTTAGTTAGACCGGGCACGGATTAGTTTAGATTAGCTCTATTGGATCTAGCAGAGCAGAGGAGTGCAGGGAGACACGCGGCCGCCGCGCGGAAAATTTAAGTTTCTGCCGGTGTAGGATACTGTGTTTGTTTTGCTGCTGTCATCTCCAAATGAATCTTGTATTCTGGTGATCAAAACGAAACGAACGTTTATAACATAGCTTCGCGCAGCCGCCCTCTGTCGCGACCAACCGCATAGTCCCGCGATGCGACGCAACGCGACATCCCCGCGCAAAACGCCATAATTTCACCTTATTAATTACTGTCGGTTTTTGCTTAATCTCCTGATGAATAATATATCGGCATTACATGCATAATATGAGCTTAGACAAGTCGCTATGCCGCGCGCTTGCGCGCGCGCGCTCGATCAGCGATGTGCGAAAGAAAGAAAGAGGGAGGGAGAGAGATAGAGAGCGAGAGAACGAGGGAAAGAGATAGAATGAGGGTGGGGCGGTAGTATGGTGGGGTTATGGCGAGCGCGGCGTGGCGGGTCCGGTCCGGGGCAGCACTGCCCGCGGGGCGCTGCTCGGCTCGGCTCGGCTCGGCTCGGCTCGGCTCGGCTCGGCTCGGCTCGGCTCGGAGGGCGGTGCTTGGCGAGGAACGGCCATTGGCGGGGAACCTTTTGCACACGGGGACGGTGCAGCACCACACGGGCACTCGCTAACGAGAGAGAGAGAGAGAGAGAGAGAGAGAGAGAGGTAACGTCCAGTCGAGTCTATACAGCAGTCAATCCGCGAGGGCTCGGCTGAGCGAAGGGCTGGGCTGAGCAGAAGATCAGGGCTGGTAAAGGTAGCGCGCGCTGCAGGGCACGGCAGCAGGGGACAGGGCAGGAGGGTGGGGCAAGGGGAGGCAAAGGGCAATTTAGAAAGGAGCCTGTGAGTGGACAGCGCCTGGGAACGCGCACCACGCATCACGCAATTACGAGCGCATACGAACCAGAGGGGATGCTGCCGTGCAAAAAACATCTCTTCGCACCGAGGGGAAACAACTCTGAATTTTTTGTACCCCTCGCAATTCAGGAAAATTCTCAGGAAAAAAAAATGATACAATTTTTTAAAAAAACTCTGAAGAAATTCCGGATAATTCATTAGGCAAACTTTCAGTGAAAATTCACCAAAACTCTATAGAAATTCACCAAAACTCTATAGAAATTCACCAAAACTCTATAAAAATTTACCAAAACTCTCTTAAAATTCACGAAAATTCACAAATATTCACTAATTGCGTATACACCGAAAGTCAAAGTTGTTTCCCCCTCGCTTCGCAAACACGCTTATAAACTAATTTTTGCGCTCTTTTTTTATTTTTATGAAACGCTTGGACGGTCAGTATCAGTATGTGTGGTTTAAAGTGGAGCGGGTGGTTTGTGAGGGTGGCACCTCGCCGTCGGGAAATCAGTCACAGCAGGGCGGTCTGGCCGCCGTCGTCCATACTGCCTCGACAAGTGGCCGGGCGCGGCGAGGCGTGGCGTGGCGAGGCGTGGCCAGGCGCGATCCCCATCCTGATTACACGGCCACTTTCTTAACGCTATAGCAGAACGTGACCCCATATTTACCTCGTTGGCGCGCGATAGAGGCGGCCGATAGTGAGGGGGGAGGGAGGGAGGCAGGAGCGGTGCTCACCGACCAATCACAGGGCAGCTTTTGGCCTTTCAAACAGATGAAAGCCTGGCATTGATAACCAATTGGGAAGGTGCGAAGGTACAAGGCCGATAAGGGGTGGTGGTATGGGGGGGGGGAGCGGGGTGTGGGAGCGGGCAGAAGGGGGGTGGGGGTGGAGGAGGGGGGAAGGTAAGGGTCCTCGGCAGGGCGTCGGAATCTTTATGACTCGCAGCGGTTTTCGAAGGCTTGATTCAATCATAATCGATGGTCGATGACGGCCGGGTCATATCGACACTACGATCGATTTGATCGATCCTTTGGGCCGCTCTCATCAACCGGAGCTGGCTCCTCTCCCTCTCAATTTCCCTCACTCTCGCGGCGCAGCGGCGGCGCGGGGGTAATTATGTTTGTTTGGATTACGACCCTAACAAACCTGATACTCTCGATATTTGCTGATGACGGGGTGTGATTCCTCTCGAAACGTAATCGATTTCACACACGGCTATTTCGGGGGCGAGAGGGAGGCGGTGAGGAAGGAGGGCGTGCGCGTGAGGCAACCTGCTGCAGACCAGTCCTCTGCAGAACTGAAGGGCGGCCCTGACCCGCCCCGCCCCGCCCCGCCCCGCCCCGCCCCGCCCCGCCCCGCCCCGCCCCGCCCCGCCCCGCCCCGCCCCGCCCCGCCCCGCCCCGCCCCGCCCCGCCCCACCCCCGCCCCACCCCACCCCACCCCACCCCACCCCGCCCCGCCCTGGGGCCGCCGGGCCGTGTCTTGTCGAATGGGCACCCCCGCGCCACACCGATCTACAGCGCGGCGTGCTACACGCGGCCGCAGCCCCCGCCGCGCCGTATAACGAACTACACAGCCTTCGTAAGTCGACCACTATAAAAATAAATAAGTAGCGAGGGGGAAAATGGAAGGCGGTGGCGGCGAGGGGCCCAGCCCAGCAGGCCCGGCCCGGCAGGGGGATGAAATAGTACGGGGGCGGCTCGCCGCGGGCCGCGGGCCGCGAGGGGGTCGGTGGGGGCGGAACGCCCACAGGCAAAATATCCCCATGGCGTGATTATGCGATAAATCACATGACAATCATAAAATAACCGTTCTCCTTATTTTTTTTCCATAGCGTCATATATACCCGCGGGTGTGTACGATGGTGATGAAATAGCAGATACGCCACGCGAACCTGCCCGGCGCGGCAGGCACAGTAGAGGGGTGCTTGATTATAAATTCAAGCGTACACCGATTTTTCTGATTTTTCCCCATTTTTTTTTATTTTTACCGATTTTTTAAAAGTTTTTTTGTGTCTTTTTTAATATATTTTTTTAGTTATTTTGTTTTAGGGTGTTCACTGATTTTTTTGAGTGTAGGACCCCTCGGGCATTAGTGCACAAGCGTGCTCGCGCTGCAGCCACAGCCACCGAGCACATACAGCGCTTTTCTTTGCATTTTCAGGCACTTTTACCAACAGAAAGGGCGTTAGTTTATTTTCTCCCCCCTGACCCGCTGCTGCTGCGTCCACGGCGCTGCTCCGCGCGGCGAGGCCAGCATGGTGGCCAGCCCGAGACACATGGCACCCCGAAGGTAGGCACGACGCGATACAGCAGCAGCAGCAGGGAAAATACGGAAATGAGATGGCAGTGCGATATGCAAACTAAGACGAAGCGTGTGCGGAGCGCGCGCAGTGCCCCGCCCGGCCGCGCCGCGGACCTCCGTTAGTAAAAATAAATTAAACGAATGAGCAAGTAATAAATTGCGTCCGAAAAACTTGTCCGGGTGGGTTGGGGGTGGCCAAGGTAGGTGGCGTGATCGCACACGGGGTGGTATGGGGGTGGTGGGCCGGGCCGGCCAAGACAGGCGGTCGTAATTAACAGCCCTTGCTCTCCGCGTGCGCGCTTTGAAAACTTTTCTCGAAATTTAGTCAGAGTAGAATGAAACAAACGCACAACCCTCTTTATTTTCGTGTATTTTTCCCCCGCTCCGCACGGTACACACTAACTGGCAATGTACTTTTTCGTACATGTGAAATGTACGCATATAAACGTGCGGATTTATGTAAATAATCGTGCAGAATTATGAAAAATATTGTGCATAGATCTGCAGAATTTATTACATGTCGAAAAAATGCACAATAATTAACAGATTCATGTACAATATTTTACATAATTCTGCACGATTTTTTACATAAATCCGCACGTTTATATGCGTACATTTCACATGTACGAAAAAGTACATTGCCAGTTAGCGTGTACGTAGAGCGGTCTGGTCTGCCTCACTGCCAAGCTCTCCCGCCTATGCCACGTGCCACTCCCGCACCGGCCAGCTCATCCATCCATCCATCCATCCCCCTCACCGACGACACGTATGCAAATGAGATCGGGAAGTGCCATATATATAGGCCACGTAATTTCCTGTCTAGTTAATTAATTCTGTTACACAGCGCGCGCGGTAGGGGTTGGTTGTGCGGTGCAGGCGCGGCGGCCCGGCGGGGTCGGTGTGATGGGGCCTGAGTGAGCGGCGCAAGGGTCCCCTGCTGACGGGGCCCCGCCCCGCCCCGCTCCGCTCCGCCCCGCCCCGCCCCGCCCCGCCCCGCCCCGCCCCGCCCCGCCCCGCCCCGCCCCGCCCCGCCCCGCCCCGCCCCGCCCCGCCCCGCCCCGCCCCGCCCCGCCCCGCCCTGCCCAGGACCGAGAGCACGGCCCGCTCCTCGATGATACGGCGATAACGCGACGGGACGATAAAGGAACGTCACGACGATGATCCGAACAATTTCGGTCGATATGCGACCGGGGCGGGGCGACGTGGCGCGCGGCCAGCACAGCGGGTCCCCGCCAGCCACAGCGCAAGGTTGTCAAGAGCGATTATTCTGTGACTTTTTTCGGATTTTTTTTTTTTACATTAAAAAAATTGCCAATGCGCACTTGACGAAAAACGAGGCAAAGTCAGTACTGGACCGAAAACCGAGAAAGCTGCTCATGGCACAAGAGGAGTTCTTGCAGAGTGCAATAAAGAACATTCGCTGAAAATCTTCGATCGAGACATAATTCTCGCTACTGCTATACGGGTAAGAATTTGAGGGCAATTGTCTTACTCTCTGGAGAGTGAAAGCTTTTTCCCTCGCTCTGTTTAAAAAAGAATTTTGTGATCTCTCTCTCTAATAAAGAGAGGGTTCGTTCTCAAAATTCACTAAATATTTACACCAAACTTCAGAGTGGTTCCCTCCTTGTTTTCTTCTTCTTCACCGTGATTCCTTGGAGATGCTGCGCGCGGGCGGAAAGCGTCGCGCGCGCAGCCGAGCCGAGTCGTGAATGGATCGGGCCGGACGGACGAAAGAATTTCTCACGCGATTCGCACCCTGCTCGCGCGCCTGCGGGATGCTCGGCATACCGCCCGCACAGCACCACCACGCATGCCAGGCCAGGGCGCACTGCCCGCGTGACAAATTGTTCTCCGCAACAGGTCTCTCTCTCTCTCTCTCTCTCTGTCTCTCTCTCTCTCTTTCTCTCTCTCTCTCTCTCTCTCTCTCTCTCTCTCTCTCTCTCTCTCTCTCTCTCTCTCTCTCTCTCTCTCTCTCTCTCTCTCTCTCTCACACTCACTCTCCGAACGTTTTACCACGCTCGCTCGCCAATTTAAAGATCAGGGTGGAGGAGAGTAGCCTTCGTGTGTTGAAACAATGCGGGGTCGGCTAGCTAATTTGTTCTCGCGCAGAGCCGCAGAGCCCGAGCCCGAGCGAGCTATGGATGGAGGCGGAGGCGGCGCGGCAGGTATTTTGTAAATGTCGACACCCTCTGATGCGGAGGTCGCAGCAGCGAGAGCTCTTGCCTCTCCTCTCCCAGGGATAGATAACGGTAGAGTGCGCGGCCAGTGCGATATACAGCCCTCCCATCCCTTTCCATCCCCCCCAGGGCGCGGCATTTCACGTCGGCAGCAGAGGGTTTAATTGCAGCAGACGACACGGCGCCATGCACCGCGCCGCGCGCTGTTGTGCCGCAACCATTATCGGTTCTGTAAAGCAAAAGGCCTTTCTTTACTGCTCCGCTTCACACACAGTAAGAACGGGGGGCTGGAACGTCACACCTATTGGCCTGAGGAGATAACAGGACAACAGCAGCCTCGGCAGCATACGCGCGCGCGCCCCTCGCCGTGTCTCACACGCTGGACGGCGCCACTTTTTGACCGCTTTGATACGCAATAGCACACGTCGTTCGCGTGGTGTTTTACGCGCCATTGTGTGGCTCCGAGCCGCGGCCGGGGTCCCCCGGGGAGTAGAGAGGGACACACGCACAGAGAGAGAGAGAGAGAGAGAGAGAGAGAGAGAGAGAGAGAGAGAGAGAGAGAGAGAGAGAGAGCAAACCGCGACTCTGAGAGGGACAGAGGAATGCACGCAAAACAATAAAAACAATTCGCGTGTGAACCAAAAAAAAAATATTAAAAATAAATAGCAGGTGTCCTAATATGTGAATAATATAGGCGAAGCTAATTTTTAAGCTACGGTGCTTACTTTCTAGCAACCTGCCATTTATTTTTCCGCTGTTCTAAGTTTTCAGCCGTAGTTCTCATCCTTGTGTCACTTGATTTGGCATTTTCAGGGTGGGAAAAAAAAACGAAACATACTGAAACAAATCTTTGATCTTTCATTCCTTGGCGTACCATACCTTTCTTGAACGCGGCCAATCGTCCCCGCCTCCTTCTCTCCTTCCCTTCTCACACCCGCTCGGAGCCACGACGCCACGCCACGCTGCGCCACTCCCCGCTGCCACGCCCCCCTGGCTCACTGCAGCCACCCCTCTCTCCTCCTTCGCAACACGTCGCGATAAACCAATGGCCGGCCAATAACGGCATGATTGATCCCATGGAGAGGCCTCGCCACCATACCGCGTCCCCGCCACCCCCTCCCCCTCCCCCTCCTCCTCCCCCGCCACGTCCTCCAGAGCGATAGGCCCGCCTTGCCGCTTGAACCGCCCCCTGCGGCCCGGACCGGCCCGGCCCCTGGTGGGAACGAGTCTGCGTTACGAAAAGGGCCGTTCACACACACACACACACACACACACACACACACACACGCAGCGCTCCGACTGGCCCGGATATAAAACTTACCGGTATTGAAAAAGTAAAAATAAAACACGTTCTAAAGCAGCAGAAAGAGTTTCGTGATCGATACCGCCCACTCGGAGATTAGCTCGCGGGCGAGCGCGCGGGGCGCGGGGCTGGGCGAGCACCTGGGGGCTGAGTGAGCAGCACTGCGGCGACTGATTCAGAACATCGCTCTCGTATCTCCGCGTCCCTGTCGCACCTATGGCGGTGGCCCATGTTGGGGGTGGCAGGGCCCCGTGAGTGCGACAAGGACGGAGGCGTGAGAGCGATGTTCGGAATCAGACGGCAGGTCTGGTCTGCTACGGCACAGGCCGTACGACGCACACGCGGGTTGGCAGACCTGCAGGCTGATTCCGCACCGTATGGTTCCGTCTCTCCGTCTTTGTCGCACTCGTAGGGTGAGGACATGAGGAGCGAGAGAGAGAGAGAGAGAGAAGGCCACTGAGAGAACACTGTTCGGAGTCACCCTGCTGCGCGCGGGCACGCACGCAACGACGAACGCCCGCGTCTCAAGCACACGCAGACGCGCGGGGCACAGACGGTCGGTCGATTGCTGTCCGATCGGTATAATGGCTTCTGCCGCCGCAGCAGCCCAATTTAAAAATAAGACTTTATATAAAGACGTCATGGCCGACGCGGCGCGCACGGTCTTTTCGTATTAATCACGACGCGCTAGATTAATACCACACGGTTGCACACCGGCAAATAGGCCGCATGATCGCAGACCGGAGCGGTGGTCTGAGCGCTGAACGCGTTCACACGCTGTGTTCCACGGCAGGTGCGCGGCCACGACGGGTTAGTCTGTTTCCTATTGGGAACCCCGTCCAATTCGAGGGGTAATAATCACTCCAGTACTCATGTGTACGCATCGAGAAACGAGATCGAGGGGGAAGCAGCTCTGAATTTTGGTGTACACATTTTGTGAATTTTTGTCAATTTTCGGTAGATTTTTAATTAAATTTTCACTTTAATTGTACCTATTTTTTGTGAATTCTTGGATTTTACTGAATTTTTTGGTGAATTTGTCATTTTTTTTACGGAAGTTGTTTAATTTTTTCTGAATTACTGGGTGTTCAAAAATTTTAGAGTTGTTTCCCCCTTGGTACACATCAGGCTGTTGTCATCTGAACTCGACAACATATTTCATTTATGTGCAAGAATGCAGATTTTTCTTTCGAAAATTAGCTATTGACGAAAAAAAAATACTTTGCCCATGGATATATATCTTAGATGAATTCGTGTACTCACGAATCCATTTGTACACTTACACTCCAGTCATAAATGGGTTGACTCCTCGGTCCAAATACTGTCGATGATGGTGAAAAATATTGTTTACTTGTGCGTAAGCCCGTTATTATTATTGCTCCGCGTGCGAGGAGCAGGAATGAGATTCTGCTGGTGCAAGGGCGCATGCTTATGTGACCGGTGAGGCGACCACCGTGCCCAGCGGTCAGCCGGCCCGCCCCGCCCCACCCGCGTCTGGAGGTGTCCGCGCAAGGTGGCGCGTCCGTGGCGTCTCGAGGGGGGCCCCACCACGCCCCGCCACGCCCCGCCACGCCCCGCCACGCCCTCACACGCAGCAGCGGCACAGTAAGTGACACATTGACAGGGGCCCCAGCCCGCCCCAGCCCGCCCCGCCCGCAGTTAGGCCCCTTGTGCTGCGGCGACGACGCCAAGGACGGCAAGAAATATCGCCTGCGGAGGACGACGGGGCAGGCGCGACGCGACGCGACGTGGCGACGGGTGCGACGCGACGTGGCGACGGGTGCGACGTCGGCGTCGAAACGACGACGTCCCTCGACAAAGTCCAGTCCGCGCGCCAGTCAGCGTCGTAAGCGTATATAAGCAGCATATTCGCGGACTTTGTCAAAATTAATTACGTATACATGCATGCAGGCATGCACAAAGAAGGCGAAGACAGAGGACCGAGCTGGGCGAAGCGTGGGGACTGTATAGCGCGCAAAGCGACGCATGGCACGCGAGTAAGTTCCCTCAGTACACTTATTCTGCCATACTGCTGCTCCTCGCCGCGTCTGAGCTGAGAGTAGAAGCTAGCTGATAGTACGAACGCTATTTCTCTCCAGGTTATAATTATTGCTTTACTTAAACGCATCATCTGCGGAAAGGGAAATTAAACACGCTCATCCGTTATGCGTCATACGCCCGCCCAAATAACGCCACACTTAAACCACGAAAGGGATCGAATATGCAGCAGCAGCGTTGCATTGTTCCCGCCATTGTTAGCCCGGAATGCGCTCGTGCCCGGCGGGCCGGGCCGCCGGGCCGGGCCTGACCGGGCCTTCGAGGGGCTGACAGGACAGCAGCAGGGCCAGCAGGACCGGCCAGCGGCAGCAGGACTCGGGCCAGCGGCCCGCAGGAGAAGTGTGCAGGAATCCAGGAGACGAGACGAGAGGGCAGAGCAGCATGAGCAGCAGCAGGGCCGCGCGGGGCGGGGCGGGGCGGGGCCGGGCCACGCGATTGTTCGTCGAGGTGATAATGTTGTCAGGCCAAGTGGGTGGCTGGGCTGCTGGCCTGCGGCCTGCCGGAGGGGGATCTCTTTGGAAAAAAAAAAAAGTTGGGTGCCCCTAAAAACAATCATTTTAAAAATGAAAAGCAGTACAAAAAAAAAAAAAAATTACTGTCAAGAAGAAATTTGAAGAAAAATCCGAAAAATGGAGTAGAGAGAAACAAAAGACTGAAAACAGGTGGTAAACAATCAGGCATAATGAGAAAAAAATAAAAATTTATCAGAAAGAGACAGAAATTTTCATTATATTCTTAAAAAGTCGAAAGAAAAATCAAAACAAACGTAATCTAAACAATCTATTTAAAATCTAAAAGAAAAAAAATCTAAAGTTCTCCTGCATATTCTACCGTTTACCTGCTTTATCGTGCTGCGTTTAAAGTCGAAAAATATTAAACCCAATGCTTCAGTAGTACCGTAGTGACATGGCGTAGGATCTTACGAAGTTGTAACACACTGTAAAAAAAACAGCCTCTGGTACGGAGCCAACTACGGAGACCGTACCCCCACGAAAAATGAGTTTTCTCGATGAAAGTACGGTTTTTCCGCACTTCGTTCCGTATCTTACCGAACTTTCAGGAAGAACCTGGCTTTTCTTATGGGCAAGGTGTGGAACCAAGGTACGGAACGCCGTTACTGACTCCGTATCGAAAACGGAAACCACGGGAAAAAAATTAACGGTAACTTTTCCGTACATCTCACCGTACCCCCCATTTTTTAACATTGAGTCTTATGGGATAAGGTACGGAAACCAGGAACGGATTGTCCGTAATCCAAAATTACGGCATTTTTCCGTTGTAGAGACCGTTATTATTTTTACAAGTGCATTCTCGCAACTCTCATCCTCAGACGTTCATCCGGCGTTAGTGCTCATTCTCTTTCCCTCAAGAGGCACGCAAGCCTCGCCTCGCACCCTTTTCCGGGGCCCGGGCGCTGTGTCTCCCGGTGGTTCCACCACTGTCACTGTGCCTTGCCTCTCCCGGGTCCTGCGGGACCCTCCAGTCCCGGCCCGGCTCGGGGCCCGGCCCGGCATGCCGCTCGACTCACTCGTTTGTTTTTAGCTTCCGAGAAAGGCACGGCAGAGATCGCCAATTAATTTGCTTGTGTGCACGAAAAGATGTGCTCGCGCTGAACCGCGCCAAGCACCAGCACCTCGCCGAAAATAATTTTGTCGCTCTGTTCGACTTAGTTCCAAGACAAAGGAGCGCGAATAATGTCGCTTGGCGTGGTAAAATTTGTCCCGGCGAACGCAGTAAGGAGGTAAACGTCTCTTACAGGTGTACGAGGCAGAAAAGATTTTCCGAGAAATAATTCCAGTATACAGAGTAAATTTTTGTGCAAACGTGGTTGTAATGATCACGCGATCATCACGAGCCAATCAGTAATCAGGTCACTGCTAGAGAGCACCGCGTGGCAACCAAAGGAAGGTGATGATGGCTTTGCATTCTTTTCCCATGAGTGTCGGAGGGTGGCGTCCGCAATCGCCCCGCGCGGCCGCGGCAGGGTATAGAGACCGGGAAGGGCCGGCGAAACATGCGGGGCGTTGCGAACGCAGCCTTGCAGAGCCAGACCGAGTGGCGAGACGGGAGAACCCACGGGAACCTGTCCTCTTCCCCCTCCCCACCCCTCCCAATCTCTACCCCCCCCCCTCCCCCATGGACCGTGGCTGCGAGCCCCGCTACCACACCTCTCCCCCCCCCCTTTCCCCGGCTGCACACGGCCGGCCTCGCCATATTTTCCCCTCTCCTTTATTTTCATCAGTCACAACACGTAAAAGAGCCAAGTTTATAAATATAGTTCTCCCGCGCTGAGCAAAGCGCTGCTGAGATGAATATAAACGCCGCTCTGCTCAAGTTCTCAAATTCTCACGCAGAGCATTATTTTATTGCTCGGGGTACAAACGAGCGGCGTGTAACTGGTGTGGTCCATACTCGATATTCTGGTCGGGCCGCTGCGGGCCTGCGGGGCCATAAAAGCGGGCGCGGATTACACTCAAACGCCTCCTCGTCCGATCAAAACACCACAAACTGTCCAATTTATGCCCGCTTGTCTCGCTAGGGCCTGGGCTGGCCCAGCCCGGCGCGGCCAGGGACCTCGCAAGGGAAGCAAGAAGCATGTTAATAGGTCTTACGCTCTCAAAACGGCCAATGGTTGCGGTGTTTTGAGTTTTCTTTTTTCCCTTGCCCAAATATTCGGCACAAAATTTCAAAAGAAAAACCGAGGGGGGAACAACTCGAATTTTAGTGTGCATATTATGTGAATTTTTGTGAATTTTCTATAATACCTCTGAATTCTCCTGAATTTTTCTGAATTCCTCTGAGTTTTCCTGAATTTTTCTGAATTACGAGGTGAACAAAACTTTCATAGTTGTTTCCCGCTCAAGGAAAACTATAGCTAAAGTTGCAAATTTAGGAAATTTTTCCTAGACAAACCCTACCTACTGGGCAGGTTGCCTAGTATGCAGGGTTTGACTAGGAAAAAATTCCTACATTTGCAACCCTAACTACATCACCAAAAGTAACAAATTTGGCGGTCGTTGTGATCGCACCCACCACGCAGACGCGCTGCCCTGGGGCCCCTTGCCCGCCCGTTCTCTAGCCGCCCAGCTGCCAGCAGCAGCCTAGCCTATATGATGGCCAGTGACGCAGGCGGGCGGGTAGGCCGCCCGGTCGACACGCGCGCGCACCACAGTGTGTGCTGCCTACCTCACAGGCGCTCGGGGAGGGACGACGCTTTACTCGGTGCCAACCACAAAGGGAAGAGGAACAGCGGGGTTACGTGCCGAGGGGGACGGGGAGGGAAGGGGAATAAGCGATCCGTGATACCTGTGAACACAAGTACTTTGGTACGACACAACACACACACACAAACACAAACACAAACACACAGGCAGACACAGACACACGGAAAGACGCAAAGAGAAGCAAACTACGGACGCTATAACAAGGAGAGGGGAAGGAGGAGGAGAAGAAGGTTGATAATAATAAAACGAAGTAAAGTCGGCACAAAACCCACGGGAGGAGCCTGGCTGGCTGGGCTGGGCTCGCTGTGCTCGGGCCTACTCTCTTGGCTCGGGCCAGGCCGGAGGCCGGGGCAGGAGCTCATGGACTCGGACCCAGATAGACGGCATGGACAGCTAGCCGCTTCTACCAACACTACGCCAACATAGTGATTTAAACTGGTTGACAACTGTTGGGCCAACAATTTATTGGGCGTCTTCTGGGACACCTCGCTCCACGCTCAAGCAACGCCCCCTCTCTCTCCTCCCTCCCACCTATTGCTTTCCTCCATTATTCCTGCTTTCTGTCTGAACCCTTCGATATACTCCGTGTTTCGGCCCTCCGAAGAAACCGGGGGCACCTTGCCGGTCGTGTACAACAACGCACTTACACTACTAACCAACACGGTAAACCAAAAACCACAAGGGTTTTAGAGGTAGAAACAAAAATAAACGGAGAGGCTCAAGAGGAAATGTTGAAATTTTTTCGTACCCCAGTGTTTAAACGATTGAGGAGGAAAAGGGACGAAGGGTGGGGGGGGGGAGATAGTAGAAACCGGCGAGAGCTGAGGACGCAATAAATTACAGGGAGGAATTGACAACACGTAAAACTGGCTGCTACATTATAGGGGACAAAACAAATACAAGAAGGGTCCTCAGAGCTCTCCACGTCCCCTCTTTTCTCCTCTCTCTCTCTCTCTCTCTCTCTCTCTCTCTCTCTCTCTCTCTCTCTCTCTCTCTCTCTCTCTCTCTCTCTCTCTCCCTCCCTCCCTCCCTCCCTCTCCCTCCCTGTCCCCCCCTCTCTCCCTCTCTCAACTTTTTCCAAATCGGGGGCCTCTACCTCACCTGCATTCGGCCTTCCTTATTGGAAAGAGAGGGCGCGAGGCGGAAGTGACTGGAAGAAAAGGGGTGAGAGGGGAAGGGGGGGGGGTGCAGGGGACCCGAAGCAAGGGACCTGTTTCATTCCACGAACAAGGTAATGAAAGGCACCCGATTCGCTCGCTATTCCAGTGACGGGATGAAGAGATAAATCACAGAGGGCAAGGTGCGATTCCCCATGTGCTGCCAAAAGTACAAGTTTGGAGTTTGGGTTAGGGGCAGGCAGGCAGACAGGGCAGGAGAGGGGGGCAGGGCTGGGAGCAGCGAGCGCAGACCAGGTGCACAGCAGCGTCGTGTCGGGTAAAGAAAAAAGCTTCGGAAATTTTATGGAATTCTAGAGTGAAGAAAAATCCTGGTAAGAAGCTGGAAAAGTGTCCCAATGAGCCTGATGATCCCGCTCGCAAGGCGCCAAATGCCATGTCTTAGACGTGACAGAGGGGCGGCCCATGGCCCATGGCGGGGCGGCGGCCGAGAGCCAGCCGTCTGATTCCGAAGATCGCCCCCCGTCCTTGTCGCACTCATGGGGCCCTGCCATTCCCCCACATAGGGCACCGCCATAGGTGCGACAAGGACGGAGGCACGAGAGCGATCTTCGGAATCAGACTGCAGGCGAAGGCCTCCCGGGTGGCCACCCCGTCGCCGTCCACGCCGTCACCCTACCCGTTCTTATCGCTCGCTTTCTCGCCCCGATTTGTCAATCGCACTGCACGCTCATGCATACATACATGCACATGCATACGTACATAAGGGACATTCATATATATACTTCTTGCCGCTGTGGGTCAATTCATTGATCATTCCATTGTTCTTGCGGGCGGTTATCTGGTGTGTTCCATCTCGGCAGATTCCGATCGGCGGGATGCTGCAGGGGGGGAGGGGGGGGGAGACAGGAGGGGGGGGGGTTGCGTCGGTCGGCCGTGCGACGCCAGGCCAGGAGGTTAGGTCACTCGCATCGCTCGCGCTCATTTTCCCCGCACAAGTATGTAGGACCGCGCGATTTTGAGCAAAACGGGACGAAGCATGGAAATGAAGAAAGTGTTTGGGCGAGAGACTCCAGGCCGGGCTGGCTGGTCTACCACGGCCCACCCGAGGGTGTTGTGTTGTCCCACGATTAGAATGACTGCATGGAGGGGTTTTTAACGAATTCAGGGAACCAAACCGTCCGTCCGGTGTTGTCCCGGGCGGGGCGGGGCGGGGAAGGGCGGGGCCGGGCAGGCAGGGTCGCCTCTCTCGCTGCTGAGGGGGGCAGGGCGGCGCAGGGCGGCGCAGCCCCGGGCCGCAGTTAGGTGAGCTGGCGGTGATTCTAATGAATGAGTTTTGGGAAGACACTGGCACCTGGCAGCAGCAGACGCCCCCTGCTCTGCTCCTCAGCCCCCTGAGGGGCCCCCGCGGCGAGTGAGCGCGCCCTCCGCAGGGATCGCACCTCTGCGGGATGGGGTCGGTCGCCACCCCGAGGGACCAAGCACTGGTGTAATATTTAAAAAAAAAAAAAAAAAAAAAAAAAAAAAAATCACGGTCTCTACTACGGAAAAATGCCGTCATTTTGGATTACAGTCACTTCCGTTCCTCATTTCCGTACCTATCCCATAAGATACCATGTAAAAAAAAAAATGGGGGGTACGGTGAGATGTACGGAAAAGTCCCCGCTATAAGTTTTTTTTCTTTTTCGTTTGTTTCCGTTTTCGGTACGGAGTCAGTAACGACGTTCCGTACCTCGTTCCACTTCTTGCCCATGAGAAAAGCCAGGTTCTTCCTTAAGGAGCGGCAAGGTACTAAACGAAGTACGGAAGAAAACCGTACTTATGAGGAAAAAACTACATAAAATTTTAAAAATTCAGAAACTGGGGAAAGGATTAAAATTTATCAAAAAGGGACAGAATTTTGACCAAATAAATTAATAGAAAAAAAAATATTTTTTTAAAAAAATTACTGTACTCATTTTGTGTGAGTGACACTGGTGATAACCCCCTCCTTCGCCCCACCCGTGCTGCAGTGGTGGGCGCCGCGCCGGTGCCGGTGGGACGAAGCCGGCCGACCGGAGCCCATGGGGCGTCAAGGGTTGCCTGCAAGCCTACGGCAGTTAAAGTTATAAATTTAAACCGCGACAGGCGAATCATAGTTTTTCCTTTTCTTTTGTCGTTAATTTTGGTAGCCGGACGAGAGGCTGCAGCTGACACGACGACACACTGCGGTGCTGTGGTCACCCGCGCGGGCGCCAAGGCTTGTGCGTGTGGGGTCCGACCCGACCCGACCCGACCCGACCCGACCCGACCCGACCCGACCCGACCCGACCCGACCCTACCTGAGGGAGGGCTCCGGAAGCGCGCGCGACCCTTTCGGCTTCATAAAATATTAAAACTGTTGCGAGGATTGCTATGCGAGGGAGGGACCATTAGACGAGGCCGAATCTGAATGGGAGGCGAGTGTGTGTGTGTTTGTGTGTGAATGTGTGTGTCCATTTCCTGGTGGTGGAGGGAATGACAGGCAGACGCCCGGGTGTGGCGGAGGCGCGTTCGCAAAGAAGAATTAATGTTTCTTTGGATCCACGTTGAAGCACACGACGATTTGTTTATTTGTGCCGCCTCGCCAGCACCGTGCTGTTGACAAGCAGAGGTTACGGCGCAAGTTATGAAGAGTATAAGCTCGACGCGGGGCCGGGGCGGGGCGGGGCGGGGCACGGGGCAGGCTCTAGTCCAACAGGTACCGCGGGGACAGCCGGAGACAGCCGGGGACAGCCACCCGGCCGCAGCCCCGGCCCCGGCCCCGGCCCGGGCCTATCTGTCCTGTCCGAGGCTGTAACTGTCCCAGCGTAGCCAACGATCGTCCCTCCGGGCCCGGCCCGGCTCCCTGATTCCGAGAATCAGTCCCAGCCCAGCCTCGCATCCCGCGGCATCCCTCTCCTTTTCCCTCCACTTTTCCTCCTTCTCTCTCTCTCTCTCTCTCTCTCTCTCTCTCTCTCTCTCTCTCTCTCTCTCTCTCTCTCTCTCTCTCTCTCTCCCTCTCCCTCCCCCCCCCGCCCTATGGTGTTCTCCACAACATATATGCTTTTCAGCCCGCTGGGCAAAAATCACTTTGATTGCGAAAGTGCCATTTAATTGGATGCATACAGTAGATTTTGTTGTTGTTGTGGTTTTTGTTTCGCGGACACGCAGCACTTTGAAGGAGGGGGAAGAGCAAGGGTGCAAAATTAGTCTGCAGAGTTGCAGAGGAAGTGCGCGCGAGGGGGGTGACGGGGGGAGGTGAAGGGAGACAAGGACGGCGAAGGCCCCGGCCCGGCCCGGCCGCACTGCATGCATAAATCTGTTGAGACCTCTCCCCGTGTAGTTAATTGGTGTCTTCATGTTCCCCGGGACGTATCGAGACAGAACTGTCTGTGGGAAATGCTGCGCCTTCCAATAAAACGCTCCGAGGAGTTATTTGGCCTCTCTCTCCCTCCTATCGCGCTGCTCCGCTCCCTTCTCATCCCAAATTCTTCCCTCCCGCTTGACACCTCGCATTAATTGTCTTACGGCATCACGCCGATGTCGTCGTCGTCGTGGTCCGCATTCAAAAGTGGAGGATAACAATTTTCGCCCGAAAACAATTTATGTTACGTCTCCTTTCGGTCCTTATCTCGTCCTCCTCCTCCTCCCTGGGCCTGGGCCTGGGCTCGGGGAGGAGCGGGCGGCCCGGCCCAGCCCGGTCCGGCCGGAGAGAGGCTAATGCCACAATTAACATGCCCCCGTACATGTGTTCCCGATAGTGTGCGCGCAAGAGAGGTGTAGGTGATGTCCGCCCCGTCCTGCAGCGGCTGCCCTGCCCAGCTGCCCAGCCCCACCGTCTCAATGCGCACGAGTTTTATCTTAATAATTCGATCCGGGCCAACGAAACCGACAGTGACGTGGGTGCGTATTTTACGCCATGTGTGTTGTTCCCACAAGCATATGAGGGAGCCCCCCGAGCCGCGCACGCCAAGCGGGTGGATTCGGCAAAGTCCACAAAAATGAGTGAGTATGCTGCACGCGCGCGCCTGAGCACTCTTCTCAAGGGAAACAACTCTGAAGTTTAATGTACAAAATTTTGAGAATTTTTATTATTATAATTTTTTTAAAGCAGTTTTTGCTTCAATTGTTTTTATTTTTTGTGAATTTTCCTAAATTTTTCTGAACTTCTCTGATTTTTTTCTGAATTTTCCTGCGTCTCTCTGAATTTTTCTGAATTACGAAATGTACAAAAATTCCGAAATTGTTTCCTCTACGGGATGATGAGGACATCCCGGTACCGCCCGGCCGTCGCGTCGTTGGCCCCACGCGTACACGTCGCGGGCGTTTAGAGCGTCGTCCTCCCGCGTCGCACCGCGCGCGGCGTCGGCCGTCGGCCTGTGTCTGTCACCCGAGTGAAATGATCGGCCTGCCGGCCGACCCGCGCCGCCGCCACCTAACTGGGCCCCACCACATCCACCGGCGACTCACGGTGCTGGTGGTGGAGCATTCCACGGTGCGGAGCGGAGCTCAGCGGACGGGACGGGACGGTCCAGAGTTACATTTGTCACCGGCAGAAACATGTGGTCTCAACTGGACGAGACGGACGTGACACTGTCACTCAATTCGCGATAATGATCGGCACGCCGCCGGTCATGTGATAAACATGACTGTCTCCCGGGCGGGGCGGGGCGGGGCGGAGCTGCCGTGAGGGCCGCCGGGACGCGGGTTCGAATACCGCGCGCCGCGCGTCAGCCCAGAAGTGAGCAGTTTTTTTTCTACTTTTTTTTTCTTTTTGCGGAGCAGCAGAGAGCAGAGCAAGGGCAGACCAGAGTGATGGCACTTCGTCAGAAAGGGCGGGAGCGCGCTGCGCGCGTGGCGTGTCTCGCGTTTGCCGAGTGATGAGGAGGGACATACTGAGAGGTGGCACCACGTGCACCGCGCCACGCCACGCCACTCCTCCGCCTCGATGATGCATGGAGCAGCCTCGCTACTGTCCACGTGACATTGCTGCTCTGCCGTCTGATCCAGAAGATGATCGCTCTCGTGCCTTCCGTCCTTGTCGCACCTATGGTGGTGCCCTGTGTGTTGGGGATGGTAGGGCCCCGTGAGTGTGACGAGGAGGGAGGCGCGAGAGCGATCTTCGGGCCCGGGCCCGCCCGGGTGACAGAGTGCCGCGCCGGGCGCGCCGGAGGCTGAAGGACGCGTGAAGGATGGCTGCCGAGCTTTTATGAATGACGCGAGGCGAGGGAGGCTGATTGGGGCGCGTCAGCCGACTGATTCAGAAGATCGCTCTGCGTCCCTCTCGCACTCATGGGGCCATGCCACTCCCAACATGGGACACCGCCATGAGCGCGACAAGGACGGCGGTACGAGAGCGATCTTCTGAATCAGTCGACTGGACAGCGCTGTAGGGGTGAACGCCCCCGATGTCTGCTGCATGGGAGAGGTTAAACCTCCTGATCGACTTTTGAGGGTCATCCGATGGCGTTCGGCAGGCGAGGTGGAGTAGAGTTCAGGGCGGGGCGGGGCGGGGCAGGCGGTCGTGCGCCCCGGACCCGGACCGGGCCGAACCGGGCGGGCGGCGGGCGCGTTGGCAGGTTATGAATATGGCGCTTCTTTACGGCGACACTGTGTGGACAGCCCGAGCCATTCAATTCGATCCTCCCAATTATGAGCCGCATGCCGGCTGAGCCGGGCCCGCGGCACCGCGACAAAGGGCTTAAAAGCGAGGTAGCGACACGCTCGCCCCGTAAATCAGCGAAATGCACAAACAAATTATGAAGAGAAACGACGGTGGAAAAAGGTGAGAGGAGGAGGAACCCGCCGGGCCCCGGGCCCCGGGCCAGCGGTCTCACTCGCACTGCAAGCGGACGGGTACCGCGGCGAGCACCGCTTGGACAGAGACGCATGGCGAGCGTGCGAATGAGTGAGAGAGACGGAAGGGGTTTACGACACGCCTGCTGCTGACCGCTAAAGACACCGCCGCTGCGCTCGCAGTCGCTGCCCGGCCCGGAGGGACAGGATGCGTCGTTCACGTTTTCCGTAAGTTTTGTAAGTGGCGGGGCGGGGCGGGGCGGGGCGGGGCGGGGCTCGAGAGACCGGGCAGGGCCGGGCCGGGCGAGCGCGTTGGAGGGGCTCTTTGGTATGGGCTCAGGCGCAACCCCTCCGATCAGACGTGACATTCCAGGGCAGGCAGGGCGGGGCTGGGGTTACAAATAACGACGACGTCCTGGCCTGACCTGTCCTTGTCCACGCTGGGGAGGACAGGTCACGTGGAAGCGTCACCATGCGGCGCCCCGCGGGGGGGCACGGACGGGCACGGGGGGGCACGGGGGGGCACGGGGGGGGGGCACGGGGCACGGGGGGGGCCTCCCCGAGGGGGCGCGGTGGGGGTGCAGCAGCGGCAGCCCCACGTGATGGCGCCTATAGTTCGTAGGAAGGAGCGCTCCAGGACCACGCCGTTAAACGTCGCCTAGAACGAAAAAGTTTTTGTTTCTTTTTACTGATTTTCATGTAAAAAAATAAATAAATAAAAGGACGGGGAAATCGAGGAGGCCCGACCCTCTGCGTTTACAAAACACACACGGAAATAAAATGAGCTTGGGCTGCCTGCGGGGATGAGTCACTCTGGACGGGGACGCCGCGACGCACTGCTGAGCCACAACTCACGCTCCTACCTTTTGCTGTTTTGGACCTTTTACGAGGCAAAGGTAAAGCCGTTTGACTACTTTGTTTATGAACTTTATGTGGCTGGTCAGGTTGAAGACCGCGGGACGGGGGACGAGCCGGGCCGGGCCGGGCGGGGCGGCAGCAGGCGCCAATGTCAACGGATGACCTAACAATGTGGCCCCCCCGGCCCGGCCCGGACCAAGGACCCCCAGGAGGACCGCCAGGCCAGGAGCCAGGACGCCGCCAGCCGCCAGCGCCGGCCCGGCCTGGCCCGCTTCGCCGCGGGGGGCTGGCTGGACACGCGGCCAGCCGGCGGCCACGGGCGGACACGTCATCCTGCGGGGACCAGGACGACTACTCCCTCTCGAACCAGGCCGGCCAGGCAGAGGCATGAGCGTCACCGACGCGTCAGCACTGAGACAAACCCGAGCGGGAAACAACTCTGAAATTTTTGTAATCCTTGTAATTCAGAAAAATTCAGAGAAATTTAGAAAAAATTCACAACACTGTAGGTAAAATTTAAGGAAAAATTAAGATAAATTCTATATAACGATTCGCAAGAATGTAGGAAAATTTTAAGCGAAAATTAAGATAAATTCAATTCAAATTCACAGAAACTCCCGAAAATTCAGGAAAAAAATACAAAATTTGTACACCGAAATTCAGTGTTGTTTCCCCCTCGGACAAACCCCCTCTCCAGTTCTTTCTTTGCTATTGAAAATCTGGTGTAGAAAGGGGGAGAAGAAACAACACTAATAACTCACACCTCAAAAAGAAAGGTTTGTTTTACCGGTGTGCGATTTTGCTTCGCCGAGAGACTTATTTTTAAGTTTTGCCCAAGTCGAATGTATTGCGGGTGGACGGGACGGGCGACCAATCGTAACACCAAAATCGACTGCACTGTGTGTTGGAACATCAGGCGGGGAGGGTCCGGGCGGAATGGGGTACGGCTACCGCGCAAGGGCGACAAGACGAGTTTTAAAATAACTCTTCTCTGCAGGACGGCGCAGTACTCGTACCTGCCCCTGCTGGTACCTTGATGGGTACACCGGCCAGATGAAACGTTGCTGCTGGCTGCTGCTCGAGGGGGAGACATGTCATGGAACTGAAGAGTATTTGGACCTGAGCAACAAGACTCCAAGAGGTAAGAATCTTTAAATATATATTTTTTTAATGTATATTTTTTTTTAAAAAAAAACAGCAACTCTTTTTCCTTTTTTTTTTGGGGGGGGGGGTGTTTTGATAGGTGCGGAGTAAAACAACCCTGTGCGCCGTCCCACATCATCTCAGAAAAATAGTTCAAAAAATCCTAGACGTAAATTTGTATTCCGTGCGGTAACGCCTTAATGTCAGTTAACAGGGGAGAAATAGAGGACGTAATTCTTGGTGCGTCCAACAAATCTTTTTTTTCTTCTTTCTTCTCACTTGCAGTGACTTTTTCTGCTTTTTCTGTTGTTTCTGGACCACGCGCCGGCTACGACGACAGTGTGTTGTGTTGCCCACGGGAGCGCAGAGGTCACGTGGTCGTACCCCGCCCAACCCCACCCCACCGCACCCCGCCCCGCCCCGCCCCGCCCCGCCCCGCCCCGCCCCGCCCCGCCCCGCCCCGCCCCGCCCCGCCCCGCCCCGCCCCGCCCCGCCCCCCGCGCCCCGCTCAGCGCGGAAGTGGCTCACAAGGTTTGTGAGGCCGCCGCCGCCGGACCGGGCCGCGCGGGAGCCGCAGGTGACATCAAAAGAAGCCGCGACACTGCGACACTGTGGGGCTGCGGGCTGCGGTGGTACGGGCCGCTGCAGGGGGCCGGGGCCACGGGGCGCACCGCAACGACATGACGCGTAAATCTACAAGAAGCGCGCGGAGCGAAGCGAGGCGGGGCGGGGCGGGGCGGGGCGGGGCGGGGCGGGGCGGGGCGGGGCGGGGCGGGGCGGGGTTGGGTGGGGTGAGGTGGCCCGGGGCGGGCCCGCAGAGTGGGGCGTGGCGTGGGCTGGGAGCAGGGCTTGGGGGCTTGGAGGAGGCTGGCTGGACCTGCTGCTGCAGCTCGCAGGGGCACAGCGGGGAGAGAGAGAGAGATAGAAAGAGAGAGAGAGAGGCTCCTCTCCTCGCAGCTCAGAGGGCAGAGAGCCCCTGCCCGGCCCGGCCCGACTCGACCAGACCAGACACCGCGCCGCCATGCCTGCCGCCGGGCAGCAGCGCAGCAGCAGGGAGAACTGGAAGTGTTGTTGTGTAGAGCCTGGGAGGGGAGATGCTGGAGAGGAGCAAAGCGATACTGGCCGCCTGGGCCCCCCGGCCCCGGCCCCGGCCCCGGCCCCGCGGCCGTGCAGCGCGCCGCGCGCCGCGCTGGTTGGGCTGGTTAGCTCGATGAGTCATGCAGCTCATGGGCCGTGCTCGCCTCGCCTGGCAGGCTGGCAGGCTCAGGGCGGCGATGTTGTGCGGTGCGCGCGCGCACACACACGCGTACACACACTTAAACACACACACACACACACCACGTGTACACGTACGCACAACGGGGAAACAAATCTGAATTTTGGTGTACACGCGTACACAGGTTGTTATTTTTGTGATTTGTGATGAATTTTTTGGCGAAGTTTTCTAGATTACTGTAAGTTTTTCAAAATTACTCTCAATTTTTCCGGGTGTTCCTGCATTTCTGTGAATTTTTCTGAACTCCGAGGTCTACAGAAATTTCAGAGTTGTTTCATCCCTACCACAATACACAAACGCGTACACATACTTACACACACCACACACTCACACAAACGTACCGGGTGTTTCATTGAATGCGTAACAGTGTTGCGGGTTTGCCTACCCTATTTGCCCGTTAGGCGCCATAGCCCCTGCAGCTCTGGCGAAGTATGCTTAATCCCGCAACACTGTTACGCTTTTTAAAGAGACACACGGTGCCTGTACTTACACACATGTGCTCGCGTTACAGACACACACGCACACGCACATGCGTGGCTGCGTGGCCCGTACGAGTTGCCCCTCTCATGACGAACCACTCGGTGACAGAGACGGTCCGGCACGCGCCCCGTGCGCCCCCCGCCGCAGCCCCCGCAGCCCCCCGTGCTCCCCGCGGAGGGGGCCACGCCACGGAGCAGCAGCCCACTGATTCGGAGGATCGCTCTCCTCGTGCCTCCGTCTTTGTCGCACCTATGGCGGTGCCCTATGTTGGGGATGGTTGGGCCCCATGAGTGCGACAAGGACGACGGCAGGGCACACACACACACACACACACACACACACACACACACACACACACACACACACACACACACACACACGGCTGCGGCTCCCGCGCCGCGGGGGGAAGAGAGAGAGAGAAGACCATCCAGACCAAAAGCACGGCGCGGCGCGTCATTGTTTATGCTCGGATACCGATTGAATTTTGATGATAACTCGGCAGTATGTGAGGAGAGCGCGGGACGCGCGGAAGAAAACAGGCGGGAGGAGGAGGAGGAGGAAGGGGATGATGATAAAAAAAAGAAAAGAGAGCGAAGAGATACGGCCGATGAACGCCGACGAATTTACGCACTGGATTTTGACAGTTTGTATGTGGAGGAGAAAAAGTGGGGAAGGTGCGTGGCAGAGGAAGAAGTATGGGCACAGTGGACAGAGGGAATGACTTTTGCCCTTGCCAAGCTGACAAATTGTTTTAGAGCTATGAGCTCGGGAATCGACGTCCGTCAACCAACGTCATTGCTGAGGTGGAAAAAAAAACATTTTGTTGCAAAGCAAGCTCCAATTTATGGGAGTAGAAAAATAATTTAAGACTAAGACTCGCTGACAGAAACTCTCCTTGGCTTCATCAAGTAATTCTTTCAATTTGTTTTTTTTTTCTTTTTATTGCTCTGAACTATTGCCTCTGGCTGGACTCACATGAGGCATCTGTATTTGTATTTGGTGGTCATCGGGTCGGTACAGCGGAGGGTCGCTCCCCGGCCCTGCTCGCTGCTCCCGCCGCAGCCGCGCAAGGGCCCGGCCCGGCCGCCTCGACATTTGTTTCAACTGTCATAATAAAATTCGCACCGTCCGCCCGGGCCGGCGCGGCGCGCGCGTACGTCTTTCGCATATTTGCTGGGTTTTGCCGGGCCGGGCCGGGCCTGGGACGGGCCAAAGGGAAAGGCTCGTATGGCCGGGCTGTTCCGTTCCTTGAAACAAAAATATAAAAGAAAGACGACAACAAAAAAAGACAGACCATTCCATTTCGAAAATCCCTTTCGGTTGCCGCGTCGCCTGTGACCCCTTGCCTTCTGGCGGTCCTGTCCGGGCCGGGCAGCGCGGGCGTGTGCACCGCGCGAGCAGGGGCTTTTGCTTTATGTGGGGCTGCCGAGGTCGGGCTGGCCGGCGGGGCGGGTGGGGTGTACAGTGGTACAGTATCGGTGTCACACACGGGGAAGATGAGGAGAGAGGGGGGCGGGCGGGGGTGAGGGCGGGAGGGAGGGTAGGAGAGGTGCGGGTATCGAGGGCGCACCGACCAAAGCGGCTGAAAGTGGACACCGGCAGAACAGAACAGGCGGCGGGCGCGGTACTGTGACTCGGGCTGCTCGTGGGGCGCGTGGCGCGCGGTTCGGTCTGGCTGGCCGGGCCGGACCCGCCGGATCCATTGGACCATTGGATCCATTTGGGGGGGGGGGGGGGGTGATTTTTCTCTTTATTTTTCAAGGAGATTTCTCTTCCTTTTTTCGATTAGTTTTGATCCTTTACCCCCATTTCTGAATTTTCTCTAATTTCATTTCATTTAGTTTTTTTTTTTTAATTTTTATCGGTTTTTCATATTTTTATGTATCCTTTTTCTTGAATTTGTTTTAATTTTCTAATTTTTGTTGAATTTTTAAATGATTTTTGGGGGGGGCCGTACGATGATTTTTCGAAGTGAGCCCCTCGTACCCACTCAGTGCCGGGCCCGAGGGGTAAACAACTCTGAATTCGGTGTACAAATTTCGTGAATTTGAATTGAATTTGTCTGAATTGAATTGAATTCGTTTTGAATTAGCTTTGAATTTTTTGAATTTATTGCGAAGTTTTTTTTTTGAAGTGAGTGTGATCTTTTTGTGAATTTACTTGAATTCGTTTTAAATTCGGGGATGCCCCAGAAAATACACGCACATCTGATCCAAATTATTCTCTCAATTACATGATGAAATAGGATTTTTAGTAAATTATTGTGAATGATTTCTATTTATTCCAAATTATTGGAAATTAACTTACAACTGCGCAAAATAATCATAATTATTTCAATTATTTTTTAAAACTGTTCAGAAGCAAATTTTGCTCTGCAATTGAAAGGGTGGCGTGAAAACATGGAAAATTTTTGCGGCAGTAAACCTCCCGAAGGAGGTTGCGGTTCCCGCCAGGCACAGGGCTTTTACCCCCTGTGGCAGCCAACTGCTTCGGTGTTCCATGGGAACCGGCGCTTTGCTGACTGCGATCCTATCGCGCAATTCGACAGATTTGATCCCCGTACCACCATTGGCCTACCCCTAGAGGTACGAGCGGTGTCAAGAGCGTTAGACTTCCTGATCCCAGTTTCAGAGGCCTTACCTCAGAGGGGTACGCGGGATTCGAACCCACAACCCCGAGTGCCGACACGTAGCCAGAACAGGAAGCGACCCAACGCCCAGAGCCACCGAGCCAACGGCGGTGAGACGTGTTTAACTTCTATTTGACCTGCCATCCAGCTGCGGCCAAAGGGAATGCCAAGCGCGAAAAACACTTTCCCGAGTGGGAGTCGAACTTCGGACCACTCAGTTCGGTGTTGCGCGCTCTACCAACTGAGCAACGACGCCTCGATGACTGCACAGTACGACGGGTTCGAGTTGTATTTGCCCTGTCCTCCTGGCTGGAGGCTGCAGGATACGCGGCAAATACGGCTCGAACCCGTCGCACTATACAGTCATCGTGGCGTCGTGGCTCAGTTGGTAGAGCGCGCAACACCGAACCGAGTGGTCCGAAGTTCGACTCCCACTCGGGAAAGTGTTTTTCGCGCTTGACATTCCCTTTGGCCGCAGCTGGATGGCAGGTCAAATAGAAGTTAAACACGTCTCACCGCCGTTGGCTCGGTGGCTCTGGGCGTTGGGTCGCTTCCTGTTCTGGCTACGTGTCGGCACTCGGGGTTGTGGGTTCGAATCCCGCGTACCCCTCTGAGGTAAGGCCTCTGAAACTGGGATCAGGAAGTCTAACGCTCTTGACACCGCTCGTACCTCTAGGGGTAGGCCAATGGTGGTACGGGGATCAAATCTGTCGAATTGCGCGATAGGATCGCAGTCAGCAAAGCGCCGGTTCCCATGGAACACCGAAGCAGTTGGCTGCCACAGGGGGTAAAAGCCCTGTGCCTGGCGGGAACCGCAACCTCCTTCGGGAGGTTTACTGCCGCAAAAATTTTCCATGTTTTCACGCCACCCCTTCAATTGCAGAGCAAAATTTGTTTCTGAACAGTTTTAAAAAATAATTGAAATAATTATGATTATTTTGCGCAGTTGTAAGTTAATTTCCAATAATTTGGAATAAATAGAAATCATTCACAATAATTTACTAAAAATCCTATTTCATCATGTAATTGAGAGAATAATTTGGATCAGATATGCGTGTATTTTCTGAGGTCATTCCTTGAATTCGCTTGAATTTGTTTTGAACTCGTTTTGAATTCGCGTGAATTATTTTTGAATTCGCGTGAATTAGTTTGAATTAGTGTGAATTTTGAATTAGTGGTGTACATCAGAATTCGGAGTTATTTACCCCTCGGCCGCGCGGGCCCCGTGGGCCCCATACACACGCAGAGCCGCGCGGATCTCAGATCGCATAGAGGCCGGCCGCCGGCCGGGCCTGGTCGGGCCGACGGCGGCGCGGCGCGCTGACGTGACGAGTGGGATGAAACTTAATATCGTTCGATTTGAGACCCCCCCCCACCCCACCCCACCCCACCCCAGCCCGGCTCGGCCCGGCCCGCGCGCTCCTCCCCGCTCCGCTACTACTCTCCCAACCTTATCTAAATCGACGACGGCGAACACTCCTCCACCTCCGCCTGCACCACCGTCGCGACTGACGTGGCCCCGCCCCTCGCAAAGGGGTCACCCGGAGCAAAAGACAATCGCCCGCCGCCAAGAACAAAACGGCTGTCAAAACAGATTTTGAGATGGACGCGCCGAGCATAGGCGCGCGAGATCGAAATGACTGGCTCCGCTCGACACAGACACAGCCTAGTGTGAGATGGAGATGGCGTCCGCCTGATACTCGGTCGCAGGTAGCGCGCCCCGCGGTCGACCCCGCCCCGCCCCGCCCCGCCTCGCGCTACCCTACCCAAGGTGCGAACAGAAGGGGTTAATCGGGTGCGCAGGGCCGGGCGGGGCAGGGCGTATCGCCAGCCCATCGCTCGGAGCTGAGCGCGATCGTGAGAGTTGGCCCGTAGAGAAGCCCACCACTACTACTGCTCAATGGAGTGGCACTTTGACAAACGGCTATTCGCCCCGCAGTCGTCACGGGGGGTCTCAAGGAAAGAAAAAAAATTCTGTGTCGCAATCCAAAATTCTCTGTCTCCGATTCAACTAATTTTATTAGCTGCCAGAAAGAATAATTCGCTCCTGTAGCAGACGAGTAGCTGTGGGAGCAAAAAAGCGTGCCCTGTATCAGATGTTGTATTGCTCAGTGGAACAGCACACGCGTAAGCTCCCTCAGTTAATAGTTTGCTAACGGAGCGACGAATTATTCACTTTGACAGCTAATAAAATTAGTTGAGTGAAAGAAAGCCAATTTTTGACTGCGACAGCAAATTGTTTTAATTTTTCGTAAGCTCTGTCAGGCGGCCCAAGCCTTGCGGCGCCCCGCGCCGCACCACGGAGCGCACCGCGTAGTCACCCGAGTCCTATCGAGTCCTATCCATTCTATCCCTGTGACGGGAGGGCGCGACGTACGCCCCCTCTCCCTTTCGGCGCCGAGTCACTCATTGGGGCCTTAACTCCATTGTGCCCGGGGCGGGGCGGGGCGGGGCGGGGCGGGGCGGGGCGGGGCGGGGCAGGGCGGGGCGGGGCGCTGCGGGGTCATATCTGATGAGTGTCAGAGCGCCTCATCAGATGGACTGCATGTGACGCAGCTCAGGGCGCAGGCGCAGGGCGCAGGGTGCCGAGAGAGGTGCGCCCCGCTTTGCACGAGCCACCCCGCGCCCCACCCCGCCTCGCCCCGCCCCACCCCGCCCCTCCCCGAGATCACCAGACATGCGTCGCCGTCGATGCGGGACTGACGTTTGAGAACCGAGTGCCTCAGTGTATAACCGCGTCGCGATCTATCTGCTGCCGCGATTTAGAGTACGTTACGTCAAACAGGAGAAACTCTTTTTCTTTTCTCTTCCTCTTCGCGGGGCCCATAGCGAGCGCGCGCGGCAGCAGGGTGCGAGATCAGAGCGGCGGCAGGAGAGGGGGGGAGGGGGGGCGGCCGAGTCTCGTCACTCGAAATTTACACCGCACAGAGAACATGCTCGATTGCAATCACGCGCAATAAATCCTGCTGCAACAGGCCGGGCCGGCGCGGGTGTGCGACTGGCAACCCGCAGCAGGCCAGCAGGCCCGCAGGCCTGCAGGGGGCGGGAGGGGATTGAGACGTCCGCGTCCTCCTCGCGACCAGCCTCTGCCGACTGCTTCTTCGCCTTAACATCCCTCCCCCCTCCCCCTCCCCTCCTTTTCCTCGCCCCCGCCCCGCTAGGTCACGCTGTAGAGCATGAAGCGAACCCTCGACAGCACGCAGCATTCCCCCCCCCCCCCCCAAAAAAAAAAAGTTTTGCCTCCATCGCGCGGCTGGAGAAAAATGCTACTCGGAGACTTGAACGCGCTGAGCACCGAGAGCTCCTCTATCACCGGCTCAGCTCAGGAAATGCCAAACCCGGCCGAGGAAGGAGAGGATCCTCAAACAAAACGTGTGCAGTGATTTTTTTTTAACTTTTGATATTTTCCGTTTTTTAGATTGCGTTGACTTTTTAAGAGGATAATGTAAATTTCCGTCACTGTTTGATTTTTTCTCTTTTATTATTTCTGCCTTTTTCTGTTCAATTTCAGTTATTTGTTCATCCGTTCTCGATTTTTCAGATTATTCTGTATCTTTCTTCTTGCTTTCATTTTGATTTTTTTTAAAACATTGTCTTTGATTTTTTTAAATGAGTATTAGGGGGTGCCGTTCAAATGATTTTTTGAAGCGATCCCCGCTCCTGGGCAGCAGCAGCAGCAGTGTTGCCAGAAAGTTGGGCAAAAATCCGCGCAATATATACCTATGCGTAACGGGACTGTATCTCCGCCTGACTACTAGGCAACGTCTGGGCACGAGTGCAGGGGTGTTGCCAAGTTGGCAGGCGGGGATACCGCCACCTGCACACAGATGTATTGCGCGTTTTTTTTTTGACTAACTTTTCTGGAAACACTGAGCAGCAGCAGCAGCAGCAGCAGCAGCAGCAGCAGCAGCAGCAGCAGCAGCAGCAGCAGCAGCAGCAGCAGCAGCAGCAGCAGCAGCAGCAGCAGCAGCAGCAGCAGCAGCAGCAGCAGCAGCAGCAGCAGCAGCAGCAGCAGCAGCAGCAGCCGCACCTGGGCCCCTGGCCTGCCCGGCCTGCCCTACCGCACTGTGCGGCAGCGGCGCGGCCGGCACTTTGTCAAGCGTTCGGCAGTTACGCCAATTACGCACAACCTGCAGCACAATGGGAGCGCGGCGCGCATACTGCGGCACTTGTGGGTGGGCCGCGGCAGGGCTGGACTGGACTTCCCCCTGCTGCTGCTGCTGCTGCGTGCATTCAGCAGGGCCCGTGGTGAGCCTGAGCCTGCCTGCAGCTGTTTTACCTTTCTCGGTTTGGTTTCCTATTAGCCTGGCGGGCCGGGCGGGGCGGGGCGGGGCTCGGCGGCGCGCCGCACCCGCCGCACAGCGCCGCACGCCGCGGCTGGCGCGCCCGGCCCGGCCCGGCCCGCCTCGTTTATATTGCCTCTAATTGACCGCGCGGAGACAACGGGCGGCCTCCGTGCAGCGTCAAACGGGGAGGGGGATGCTGCTGCTGCTGCTGCTGCTGGCCTTTTCCATCCGCTGGACTGATGCGTCCTGGAGCGTTTTTCTGCTTTCGCCTGCATTGTTCGTTCGCGTTTTCAAGTATGATTCGCGCGCGAGGAGCTCTGGTCTTCCCTTTAGAGGAGATGTCCCCGTCCTCGCGGGGGAGATGTTAGATACAAAACGTATCCAAGGGGTAAGGTTGGTGTTTCTGATGGAGATCTGGTCTTGACTTGGGATTTCTTTGGTTTTATGAGAGTGAGTACACGGTAATCTGACACAAATTCAATAAAGTCACACCTGACAGAGACACGCGTGTGTGCTGCTTGCACGCTTCAAATTGCCCTATGGGCGACTTTGGGATACGGTGGTCGCTCCTCCTCGCCTTGCCTCGGTCTGGTCAGTCCCTGTCGTACCCCTTTTCCTTCCCCCCTGTCGTCGCCAGTCCGCGCGGCGCGCCGCCGCTTTGCCAGGCCAGCCAGGGTCCGGCTCGCCATGTCTGTCTTTATTTTCTCTTTATTTTTATTGGGAAGCTTTTGTGTTGGTATTGTTTATTGTTTGGGCGTATCTGCGAGCCTTATCTCCATACCTTAACACGTTCCAGCAATGGTCGATAGTAATTAATTGGCTATCGATTCCCGATCGGGTCACACGGCTGGTGTCCGTCTCCCGGGAGGGCCTGGACGTCCACGTCAGCCGTGCCCGAGGAGGCCAGCAGTCTGATTCAGAAGAGCGTTCTCCTCGCCTTGTCTCTCGCACCCGTTCGGTGCGCCTCGTGAGTGCGAGAGAGACGGAGCGGGGAGCAGCGCAACAGTGTCGCGCCCAAAAGAGGAGAACGGCGAGGAAAGACATGGCGCGGTGCGCCCCGACCTGTGGACCACTGTGAAAAGAAAAATCGTAAGTAATTACCGCGGGAAAATTTTCCACAAGGTGTATTCGTAAAATTAAAAGCACTACCTATCGACGTAAAATTTAATAACGAGCAAGAGTAGTTTGTCGTAAATTTGTGAGGCGTAATGTACAAAATATATCGTAAATCTACAAAGATATTTTTGGATATTTTTCACAGCGACTTATTGGCTTGCGTTAAGTTTAGGAGTTGCTAGAGGGGGTCTTGATACTCACCGCACGCATTATAAACCCATGCAAAGTCAAAGTGCACGAGGAAAAGAGATTCCCGACGGCCAAACCTCTGTAACCGGACGCAAGCCAGGGTGCGTGCGCATTCTCTAGGAGCTCGCGAACAGCGGAACTCGACCAGGGTTTGCCACAAAATCTTAAGAGTCGAATCCTGTGACTTTTCCCGGACAAAATTATGTTCTTTCCGTACATGAATTTAGGGTGTAGAAAAGGGGTACATTAAAAGAAGAAAATATCATTTATTGATAAGAGAGAAAACAAAGTGGGAAGTAAAAAAAAAAAAAAATCCCTGACATATTCTTGACTTGACTCTCCTGACACAATTTTTTCTCTCTCACAGTCGGCTCACAGTTCCCTGACATGTGTCAACCCTGCCCTGGCTGCTGATTAATAATAACCGCGCAATCGCGCTCTATGCGCGCGAATTTCACGAGAAGCCATGGCCGGGGAGGGGCGTGGGGGAGGTGCAGGGCGGAGAAGTGCGTGTCGTGCTGCCAGTTTGGAGTGGAGTAGCACATGGCTTTTCCAGGAACTCCGCGCCCTGATCTGATTGCGGGGCCGGCGCCGGGCCGGGGCCCACTGTCAGCTAGTTGAGCACGACAACCTCCGACTTTGTCGCCGCACCGCCTCTATCCTGAGCAACCACTTGCAAGACTCACAGTCCCGCCGCGTCTTGGAACAGGTAGCATAGTGAGTCAGGAATGTAAAATGATAAACTACATGACTTTGACCGAGGCATGTTATTTTCAACAGGTCAGGAGGCAAGATGTAATTCAATGAATGATGGCACAACAATAAGCAAAATAATACATTTGCTACTAAGAGAAACAGGATTTTGACTTCTTTGAATGATAGAGTTGATTCCATAACATTTTAAATGGTTTCTAGAGCCATCTATTTTTAATTTTTAAATAAACAAAATACAAATAAATTACATGCCAAACAAATTAACAAAATGAGCTAGAATTACCTTAAGTATTTGATTGAACTTTGTAAGCTTAGTTATAGCACCAATAAGAAGTTGACTAACTTTTTAAAAATAAAACAGTTACCTTTCATTACGAAAAACAAATATAGTGCAGATCTTATGGAATAATACACAATTATAGATCAACTGACACACATCAAACACACACTTACATAGATCAGTCATCATTTGAAAACTATTTGAAAATTTCCTTCTTTTTCCGGGGGGGGGGGGGGTGTAATGGGATTACTATTAACTGGCTGATTATACTTCAAGATAAATATTGATTTTAGTCTACCCTAAATTGTTATTTTAACAGCCTACCCTTCTGTTTGTCAATAAATATGTAGTATTTTCAGTACTAACTAAAATTGTGCTAAAACAGAGTTTCAACAAACAAACCATAGTTAACAAAATATCACACAAACACATTCATACACTCTCACACACAAACACACAATGGTAAATTTCATTTTGCTTTAGAAGGATATGAACGCTAAATTGATTGATTGATTATTGATTGGAGACCAAAATCTAACAAAATAAACACTATTGTGATCACTGAAAAGTTTAAGACCCCAAAATATGCTAGAAAGTTGATTAATATTAACAGTTTCAAACTGAATCAAACATGGCTAAAATTTTGTTTCAAAGATTTAGAAAAAAACTTAGAAATGTTTTGAACCAAATTAGACATCATCAAATAGACCACGAGGTGGATAAGTTAAATGTTTACTTCCACTTTGGTGTTGGGATAATGGTGTTTGTTCTTCCTCTTCAGCAGGAACATAATAATCTGAGGAATCCAATAAACCAGCCCTTATAGATTCAGTTGAATTCTGACGAACAATTGCATTATCTAGAAGAAAAAAAATATTTTTATAAAGTTGTAAGCAAAATATGGAGGAATGAATAATACATGAAAGACTGTAAAAAGAATATTAGTATAAAGGAGAAACAGCATTAAACCCTTGGAGAAAAATGCAAGACTCCAAAAATTGTTAAAAAAAGGAAAGGAGCATGGAAGCATGAATAGATAGAACAGATTTAGATAAAAAAACAAAACAAAATAATCTTACTGAAAAAAATTTTATCTTCCTGTGATGTAGCCTAGGGTTGCATCACGAGGTGGAAGCAAAGTAGTCATCTCACCATGTTCTGGATCGTTGCCATTCCTTGCAGTGGGCCGATATCTTGAGGCAGAATTTGCTCCAAAACGTTCTTGAAATTCTCGTCTGCGGTTCAAAGATTCTTCATTTCTTTCTAGTCTTCTCCTCTCTAGCAAGAAAAGCTCCATGAGGTTGTGGTTTGGGGAAACCATGCTATTAAAAATCATGGTTTTAGACAATAATTACCTCTTTTTATAAGTTCCCTGCCTTCATCCACAAGCTCTCCTGTCAGCTCATCATCACCAACAAACTGTTGGAAACCAAGCATTGAAAGAGCTCTGCTTCCTAAGCTAAAGTAGGTTGCCAGGCAAAATGCCAGCATCAACATGGGAAAATAGATATTAAATCCATCAGATATTATGGCAATGACATCCATGTGTCCCATCACCTGAAAATGGAATTGCAGTAAAGTAGAATTTAAAAATTTAATTAATCAATGAAGAAATATTTGATTTACCTGAGTGTAATGGGTTTCCAAAATGCGTTTCTTTATTATGTGACTGTCCATATGGATGAGACCCAAAAAGTTCAAACACATTGGTGGTGTCAAACGACACAACATCATGCCAGAAAATATCAGACTGAATTCATCTGTTTGATGGTGAGGGGCTATGTAATAATGATTCAGTACCCGTATTTTCAGAACAGTTGAGTAAGCACAAAAACACAAGTAAGCAATTATGAGTGTGGATAAAACTTCAATGCTAAAATAGTCATAGTCAGCTTTTGCCCAGTTTAAGAAATTAGCAAAGAGTGACAACACTGGCTCTTTGTTGAAGAATGTGACTTCTGACCAAACCACAAATACAGACAAAATGCTACAGATAATAGCCCCACACTTCAGGACATAGCTATGTAGCACACAACGCCAATACCATTCTGAAATCAAAATAATAAATACAAGAAGTGTTAACATTATTTTTCCTCTGCCAAGAAAAAATTATTTTGAACAATCCTTACCAATTGTAGGTGTGAAAACTGCTTGTACAAAGGGTGAACGTTGTGGTTGGAAAGACCATTTAAAACGATGATCATGACTAACTTGGTTTTTCGCCACATCTTCTAACATAAATATTTTTTTAACCAGCATGTCCCATTGAGTTTCTGTTCTATGCTGTGTTTGGAGTGCCTTAATTACCTGCAATTTAGGAAGGTCAAAAAGAAGGTAATGATACTGCAAGTATCACACTATCCTACTCAGGAAAAGGTAAAATGAAACAATACCTGCTTATGCAGTCTTATCAAAGATTTTTCAGTTGGAGGTTCAAGTGTTGAATCATCTGAGGCGGGGCGACGATTCATTCGTTCTCTCATTTCAACTGGAACTTTTTGAAGAATGGTTTCTAAATTCCTATACTGTGGATGGTTTGGGCGCACAGCAGAACTTAAAGCTTTCAGAGTCTGTGGAAAAGAAAGTTGCATTGTTTAAAACTAACACTTGCAAGTATCTAGGCAGCAGAACCTTATTTTAAACCATACCTCCAAAACATCATCCACTGCATCCTGTGCTTCACATTTGTCACAGCTGAGCTTTGCAGCATGGAAATAAGCATAATGAAGTAAGTATCCTTTTTTGGATGCATTCCAAAGGCTTCGAGGCACCTCAACTAGAGCATATCCCAACAATAGGACAAGGAGGAAAAGACCCCATGTATTTGAGGCTGATGAGGCAATAGCCTTCAACTTTTGACTGGAAAAATAAATATTTGTTCCACATTAATATTTGACTAAATTTCAAAGCAAATTTAAAAATTAACTCACCCATCAAGTTCCATAGCAGGCTGAAGGGCAAGATAAATCAAAAGAATACCACAGATAAACAGGTATGTTCCATAATAAATTGTGTTGTCAATTATAGCTGATTTAATTTTGCCTTTCCAAGTAAATTCTCCTGCACGGCTGTAAGATTGCATTACTGGCATGATCAGCCTGAAAAGTCAATGAATAAAATGTTGCACATCATTATTAAGATTGTAGTGAAGTGATGATGTATTGATAGAACCTCAAAGGAAACTGACCATGTCAGACATTGGGATGTCCAGTATACAACTCGCCAAAGATTCGGGAAAACATTATCCGGAACATGACTCCATGGTACTTTGCATTCTAGTTCAGTTTGGTTTACAATCGTCCCATTCTCTCCAATGCACTGACGATATACAGTCTTTAAGAAAATAGAAAATAAATAAATAAATGCATTACATTAGTTGACAGCAAAAGTAGTAAGCATTTTATTGCAATGATTTCTTTAGTGTTCATTGTTAACTTACTGATGAGACATCAAGTGGCAGAACAAATACGATGAGGAAAGAAAAATACCATGCAATAAGAACTGCCACTGTTACAACAATATGGTGCCGCATACAATTCCCATAATGATATAAGAGGCCTGCAGCAAGGCAGAATGTTACAACCACATCTGTCAGAAGTGGCCCGAGTGACATTTTCACCTTGCTAGAACAGAAAAGCAGCAGGTAAGAAACAATCTCAGATTATGTACACATGGAAAAAAAGAACAATAGTGATTTGCTTACCCTGACTTAAAAAAGTGATGGAAGGGAAATTACAGTTGGGTGGATTCACCAGTCGATGAGTTGATTTGTTGCTGACGTAGCTTCTCCTCAGCTAACTTCTGCATGTCCTCAAGTCGTTGAAGAGTAACTGACTTCAGAGGCATTAATTTTGGCTTACAAAGTATGGGCTGGAAAATATCTTTTTCCTGCTGTTGGATGACACCCGTGCTCAAGATGACGTGTTTAACATTGGCAGGCTCAGACATATTATTTGGAGAAAAAAAAAGATCTGCTGTAAAAATGAAACAGTTTTAGTTTGCAGCCACGGGAAGTGGATCTTTAAATGAGCAAGAAGTATCACAAAAGTTGTAAGGGGGTCTCATATGCCCTTAACATCAATGGATACGCTGGATCATTTAAATTTTTAATAATGATATTATCATTAATAATTTTTATAATTAAAAATTTATCCGTATTAAGCTGGTAAGGAAGTAAATAGAAGGAAACGTATTACGTAAACTTAACCTCCCGCTCTGCGAGATCGGTACACAGCACGTACCAAGAAATGTGCTCTTTAACACGCCATAAATACACCGGTTTGAATGAAACAACTGTCAAATGATTTCAAAAAACTTACCTCGTCTTTCTCTTTTCAAATTTCAATGCATGAGTGTAAATCTAACGGAAATCTTGCTCACGTATGCTCGATTCCCTTCCATCCCGTCTGCTTTCTGTTTGCGATGACAGATAAAAACAAATGAGAATAGCATGCAGATCTTTTGTTCTCCAGCGATGAAGCGCGAAAGTTCAAACATGATGGGGGAGGGTCATTAAGAAATCTTTAGTAGAGGTACATAAAATTCAGCCATTTACTTTTCAATATAATTCGTTTATTAGAAAGACATTTGAACGGTTTTTATTCAGGACAAACATCTTAATCTTAAATTTTGGGAAATCTACACCAGCAAAGACGGAAATGCGAAAAAGAAGTAAGTTCGACGACAGTTGACAGTCGACATCTTGGCGCGGTGACAGGCGATGGCGGATGGCGGCATCATGGCGGCATGGCGGTAACGCAGATTTATTTTAAGTAAGTCTAGTAAGTGTAAAGAAAACGATCGTGAATCGGGTTTGCGAAAACAGATGAAAACTCTCACAAGCTTTGCTTTTAAGAAGTCACATATACAATGATAATCACTGTAAACCTCTGTGAAACTTTACTTCAAAGGTACTGTTAATAAGAGGTTAAAGAATTGTGCAGAGACTGGAGGGTAAAAGTTGTATACTTTACATTCGCAATATTTGTTTCAAAGGGGGATGCAATATTAAGCACTGCCATCAAAACACTTACAGTAAGGTGCAACATGTCAGCATCTATTAAATTTTACCTTTTCTTTTTTTTCCAAATTTTAACTCACAGAATTTTCCAGAGTGATTTTGGTCTAGTGTAACTTCAAATGTTACTTTCTTAAAAACAGGTTTTGCTCCTCGATTAACACCTCTTAACTTTCTTTTATGTTTCTCTTGCACATTAGACTTCTTCATTCGAACAGTTTTCTTCGACACTTTACCTCTTACTTTGGAAACAGATTTTTCCTTCACGCTACCACATATGCTCTCGTCAATACATTCAGGAATCTCAGTGTTTTGTATAAAATTGCAAGTTGTGGACTGGTCGTCATCCAATGTTGATGAAACAAAACCAGTTCCACCACAGTTATCACAATAGTGCACATCTAAATCATCATGATTTGAATTAACATGATCTCTAATCTCAGAGTAACTTGCACATTCTATTTCACATTTTTCACATTTATATAAGAAAGAATCACTATTCATTTTTTGATGATATGATAAATCACTCTGTGACTCAAATTTTAAGTCACAATGCTCACAATCAAGGACCGAATTCTTATTTGTTTTATGATCCAGAATTTTTTTTGTTCCAGGTTCCAAGAGGTTTTGTGAAGTTTGGTCCTTTGCTGAGATATTCTCCAAATAATTGTGAGTACTCATTAAATGGCTTTCGAAGAATTCCTCATTCAAAAATTGAAGTCCACATTTTTCACATCTTCGTTGTGGCTGAGACCGGTGGACTTGAGAGTGTACCATAAGAGACCACTTTAAACAGAACTTTTTCTGACAATCAATACAATTGTATTGCTTTGTGGAATGGATTTTTTTGTGCATCTCATAAGAAGAATAGTTATGAAATCGTTTCGAACATTCAACACATTTAAATGGCTCCATTATATTATGAGCTTTACAATGCGCTTCATACAAAGTGCTATCTGAGGACTGTAAACCACAATCACCACAAACAAAATCAGAAAATTCTAGATCATTATCTATTGATGAAATAGAGGAGTCTGTCTCTAAAACCAGTTTGCTTCTGTCTTCTGCATCTGATTTGCAAGATTTGTATGACTCATCTCCACTTTTAATTAAAGTGCTGACAAGTTGATTCTCGCGCTTTATGGAGAGGTCAATCCCTTGACATTCACTGTAGGGCTGATATCCACCTATAAAATTTACAAGAGTTTTATTAAACCTCATACAGTGCAAAGAAAAGTTTCAAATTTTAGTGAAAGAATAGTTGAGAGACTAACATGTTCTGTAGTGCCCACTTCTTATGGAAAATAAACAATTACGATACGATTCTTTTCCAAGTTCACACTGAACTCCCTCCGAAGAAGTTTGAAGTAAATTTCTGTTATGGCTCATCTTGCATGTTAAGATCTTCTTCCTACCAAAAATAAGGAGATTAATGTTATTAACATAAATTGCATTTTTTATTTTTATATATCAGCAGATCAGGGTATGGGGTTTGCTACTCCTCGGGAGTCTTGCTTTATCTCAATTTCGTATTATGAGACGGGGGAAGTCTTAATTTCATTTAATTAATAGCAAATCTTTTGTTTTATTTTTTCTAGTTTCAAACTTTGATTAATTTCTTCTCTGTTGTACTAAGTGGCACTGCAAGCCTGCGATATTTGGTGTGGTATTGAATCAAAAGAAAGAACTTGATTGAAGATTGAGTGAAAGCTGACACAAGTTCCACAACACCACCCAAGACCATGATATCCATACATCTTAACCAAACAATGGACTTGACAGGATACAAAAGTATACCATTCACAAACATTCATGTGAAGTACGAGTACAAAAACGAATATACTCTCTTACAACAACACTGTGGTACTTTCTCTGAGATGAATGTTTAAAACTTGACACTGTATCAATCAGTTAAAAATGTTAGGAAACACAGTACACTTCGGTTGCTAATTGCTAGCAGACGAAGTCCGCTAGGGGTGGGTGGTAGGGGGTACATCGAGGGGGGTAGGGGATCTGGAGTTCGTGGAGGTTCCCAGCTCTTTTTTTCCAAGAATCTCAAAAAAGCCTTTATTTATGGTTTATATTAAGTAGACTCGTACACAAAATTTCTAATCCCTATCGCATCGCATTGGCCGATACGCTTGATTGAAAACGAGAGAGGGAAGAACGTCGATTGGGGTTGAGTCATGGGAAGGGGTTGGGAAGGGGGGGGGAGAGGAGGGATGGGCCTTTACGCAAGCCTTGCTATAGGACCACTCCTTTTGAAGGTGAGATTTTTTAACCCTAACAATTTTTTAATCAATGAAATATTTCAAGATTTTACGAACAAAATTTAGTGGTGTGAAACGTGCTCCCAAGTTTTGACAAAGGCTTGTTTTTCTTTTCCTGATTCACGTAGTCAGTTTGGGCTGCGCTCCCACAACATTATCGTGTATCTCTGTCTCTCTCTCTCTCGCTCGCACGCATGCAGACGCCACCGCGCAACGAGTGCGACAAGGAAGTACGTTGTCGGGATGTATCCGAATAAACTATAGGCTGCGACTCGGGTTGTATACGCCATTTCGAGAAGTTGCGAAGATTGTTAAATTCTTCCCTGGCCTGCAACGGGGAGTTGCTTCGACACTTTCTGAGGTGTCCGGCTCATTGCGGACGATAAATGAGCCAAAAATCAAGGTAAGCTGTAACACGCTAAACATTTTGCAACGTTTTGTGAGTTTTGTCCCTTGCCGTCGGCCTTGTCATCCAACCTGCTGTCGGCCGCTATCTTTTAATCTAAATTTTATCATCGTATGTCGGCCTAGAAACGCAAAGCACATAATTTTCCTTATGATATTTTACGTTTTAACCTTCATACGCGGTTTGTATGTTAATGGTATTCAAAACCACTGGTAAAAACCTGGTAGCCAAGGTGCCTGAAATATATAATATGCCTTACAACTAGTCTTCATGTATTGAAAACCTTTAAGGGTTTGGATTCTTTATGGTTTGTTTGTGAAAATTATTTCAATATTTTTACTTTTCATTGCAGGATGCAGGGAATTATGAAATTCGGTGAAAGAAGCAACAATGACTGGAGATGTTGCTTCTGCTTCCATGTACGGACTGGAACAATTTTGCTTGGGGTCTGGCATTTGGTATGTGTTGTAGTTTATTAAATGATAACAATTCACTCATTAAGTATTAGTAGAGTGTAAACTAATGCATATATTTTTATTGTGTATTTCAGATGTTGCACATTGTGGCTCTATCAGCTGTGACTGTTATTTTAAAAAATAGTGATTTGTACAAAGAATGGGATGACCAGCAAATCAGTGTCCTGCCTACTCCACTTAGTGAGATAGACACTCCTCCTTGGATTCGTCTTGATGGAATCAGCTCTGACAGTGAATTCCGCCATAGTCATGAGCCAGTGGCCATGCCATCAGTCCCTTTTAAAGATTCTGATGGCACACCTTACTTAAATTACCATCGTACCTACAACTATCGCAAAACTCTGAGTATGTCTCTATTCAATGCTCTAGTTTCATTTTGCTAAATTTTTTTTCATATCTTATCAAATTTTGTTCCATTTTCAGAGGACATGAATGTCATTGTAGTCATGATGTTTTGTTCATTCACCATTACACTACTCATGGTATATGGTGCAGTCAAGGGCAAGCCATCTTTTCTGATGCCGTTTTTCTGTTTGCAAATGTTTGATTTTTGTCTTACAAGGTAAACACAAGTTGCAAGCAACAGTCATGAATATTTATAACCCAACCTCTGTCATAATTTTATTTCTTTTTCCAGCCTGACTGCTGTTGGTTACCTGTGCTATTTACCTAACATGCATCGGTACTTAGCTGAGAGTCCTACTGTCCCATTCCGTGATCAGCTGCTTCAACTTGACCCTCAGGTTCTTTCTCTCCTTGTCCTTGGTGCCTTTACTGTCGTGATGCTAATCAAGGTAATGGTTTGTTTTTGAAAATATTTCTATTCCCTTCATAGGGTCACTTGAAGCTCATCATACTTTCTTTCCAGTCTTACTTTATTGGCATTGTTTGGAGCTACTACAAGTTCCTTACACTGCGCATGGTTGCTCATCGTCGAACTGTGCAGTACATTGAATCCGAGATTGCAACTATGTCACTTTCTGAATCCCTTCTTGGTACTATGCCTACTACTGTTGATCTGCCTGACTATGAAACTGCAGTGAAGAAGTTCTCTCCTCCTCCACCTTCATATGCCTGTGCCACAGCAATGGCCCAGGAGAGCAATGTATCACATCCTGTTGTCGAATCTGCTCCTGATACCCTGGCAGTACAGATTGTTCCACCTGCTGCTTCAGCCCCTGAGATATCTTCTCAATCTGCTACTACTTCATCTCCTGCTCCTGACCTGGTTTCAAGGAATGTTTGAGTTCTCAGTAAAATGCTGCTTTTTTGTCAGCTACACTCTAATATATTGTCAGGGAGAGCACTTTTTACTATAATTAGATATACATCATGTCTATCATATTGCTTTACGCTCTTCTTAATATCTAGAAGTGGCCTATTTGCAGAAAAATCCAATCTCTAACTAGATTTTATCAGCTTTTACCATAGTCAAATCTGGACAGTAAGGATTGCTTTGGATCCATATCTCAGGTACTTTTTATTATTACAAGGTACTTTGATACAACAAATCTTACCTGGGTCTTTCAAAAATTTACTTTACGAGGAGGTATACTTATTGAGCAGATTTTGCTGTAACAGTCATTGGGAATTATCTGTGTGTTGCAGTTATACTTAAGATTTGCATATTTTATTTATCTCCCTTAGACATCTGAAATACTAGTATCTGTCTTTTACATTTTTAAAACTTATAGCATACTTCATTTGTCGGTGAGTTTTGGTGAATCCCTTGATTCTGTCAACTTAATGAAATAAGAAAGTGGTAGAAGAACTGCTAATTACTGTACACAGTACCATATCGGCGAAATGTGGCCATAAAAAAGTTAAAGAAGGTATTTAGGGGCACTGATTGCGTAATTTTTAAAGTAAGTACAAAGGATTAGAATAAAACCACAAACAATTTTTGAATTGTTTATTTTTTTTTCTTTGTTTCATGGGTCTTCAAGGAAATGCACATCTAATAGTTAAGTCTAGCATTACTACTCAACTTTCTCAGCATGGTAAATGCTTTTCATTTGTAAAGAAGTTGTGGAATAACATGATACCCAGCTGTAGATTGCAAGAGGTCGTACATAATATTTTCAATTTTTTTTTATGTTGTGGTGACAAGTTGACAGGATAGAGATGCAAACTATATGATTGGAGAAAAACTTGCTAAAGTTGCAGTTTCAGTGAGATGTTTGAAGAAATGTTGGTGTAAAGGCAGGTCTCTCTTTAGTGAACCATTTCTTGAGTTTAATTTTATATTTCATGAATTATTATTTTTTCATTAATTTCAGAATTTGACAATTGTATCCATTAGGTAAAGTGTCTTGCTGTTGTTTCTCTCTGCCCCTTATTGTCCTCTAAATTTTAATCAGTATCAGGCCAGAGGTTTTTCTTAGACTTTGCTATTGTTTTATCAGCGCTCAGACTAGATTTCTCTTACCATAGTGGTAAAGTTTTAAGAAATGGCCTAGTTTAATACTGTATTGATTAAAAGTTAGCATTACATTGTGATAAAAATGCCACAAGATTTTTCAGAATTTAGTGGCTAAGCCATCATGATTTACTTCCAAAGAGATTTAGTTACATGCATATGTATTAAGACTGTTGTTTCTTTAATATAAACCTTTTTATTTTCCTGAGCTGATTGTGTTATGTTTCGAATTTTGTAGGAGAAAGTACAGTTGTATTGAATATTGAATGCGCTTCCTTCTCTGTGTGTGCATTATTGTTGCATCTCCTTAAAATGTATATAGTTCAACATGTCGAAGATGAAAGTATTGATGTACTGTATTGTGTTACAATTCTTCTGGTGTGGTTTGTGATATTCTCTTGGCTATGTGATGTAGAATAGCGTATATTTTGTCCTTCTGCAGGGATTATTCTGCATCCTCTGGCTCGAGCTTCAAGCTCTCATGTATCAATGGAAATGGAAATTGTTTCCAACCTGACTACTACATGTCCATTCAAGCACTGTAGTATCTTTCCTAATTTATGTAGTGTTGTACTACTGAATTTCTTCTTCAGAAGAAGACATGAAATCCACTTGAATTATCTTATACTTAGGTCTACTGATGTCAACATGTAATGGGAATACCCTTACACTTTATCTCATGCAGATTGTTAGTAGCTCTTTGGGAGTGAACAATAAAGATACTTCTCAAATATTAAACTGTTCTTTTGCTTGCTATCACTGATTGTTTATTTCAAGAGTTGTTACAGTTACATGATTTCAGACATAGAATTCAAAAGTAAAAAAATAATTTATTTATACCATGGCTGTTTGCAGGGCAAGAAACCATTTTCATTGAGCACATTTGGAGGTATCTTAAAACATTCTAAGTATTAATACAGAAAATCTGGCTCGTCCAGAAATGTGGTTCATAACCCATATATACCCTATTTAAGATTCTTTGAGTTCTTCATTTTGGCCTGATGCTTGTGACCTTTGTTTCATATATGCTAGAAATACTGTCCATATAAAACTACACACACTCACAAAAGGTACTCTGTTTCTCTCTGGAATGAAGCAAAAGTTCACTGTTTGCACCAATGGCCAAACACATACTGCTGTCTGCAATATCAATTAAGAAAATTGTTAAGCATAAAATTTCAATGGTCACTGAAAGTCTGAACTTACATAAGAGAAGAAAGTTTTACCTGCCATGTTGGTAAGAACTTAAGTTTTGTCTCTTTAACTGCATCTTCTATTGAACCTCCTTCAAGGAGGGTCATTCCTGAGTAAAAGCCGCAAACTGCAATGGGCCCGTAGGTGAACTGCTCCACAACCGCCTGGTAACAGAAAACAAAGAGAGAGAAAAACACTGTGCTGATGCATCTTTTTTGCAGAGTACCAGAAAAAAAAATTAGCTCAAAAGCTAACTAGGGAGTGGGTTGAGTGAGAGAGATGTTAAGGAAGCAAAAGAAAATGGGTTTAAAATCAGTATTTATTGGAAATTTCAAGCCTCAACCTAGATATGTAATAAGCCTCTGTCTTTGAGGAGTCTAAAATTCTTAGTTTTGATTTCTTTTTGCAATAATGAATTCTAAAAAGATTTATTTGAACGGTCTTCTCTTGTTGATAGTGCTGACATTGAAAAATTAAGTCAGCAATTAAATAGCAATTAAATACTGAGCATAACATTTTACAAACAGAGAGCATTTAACTGGTCCATAGATTCATTTACTCATTAAATTAACTATGAAAATACTTTGCTTTGATCTAAAAATAACCCTGTTAACGTACAATATTGTCTTCAATCCTGGATTTACAGGCAATGCTGAGGTAATGTATACTACAGAATGAAAACTAAGCATCACAGTTTATGCACCACAGAAATCTTCCCCTATGGTAAATTATGTCTCAGGCAAATATGTTGTTAATTACTCAAGGTTAAAATTAGAAGGAACTTTGGCCTGCCCAACTACATACTATACTTAAAATAATAAAATAAACACAAGCAAGACGATGAGCCTTTCTTTGGTACCTGATCACAATGTAACTATTCAGATAAACTAGAATAAACACACACATATCAATCAAATCACATCAGACATTTGTTAAATTCTGTCATAAAACCGTAATAACCCATGATAATCATGGCAAATGAAAAATATGAAAAGGCAAGCTAGGCATGTTGTAATACTGGACTAGAGAGCTGTCAGGATTGGTAACAATTGCACTTCGTGTACTTTTTGCTCTTCAATATGTCGTACTTTTATACTTTAATAAGCCGTGATAGGACCTATTGACATAGGGGCATAAGGTTTTATTTGCTGACTCTCTAATTGCTTCATGTAAGCGAGAAAAGTAGTCCAACAAAGGCTACACAAACTGACAAACGGCACCCTGTTTTGAGGAGGGACAACAGTAAAGTTGAAGGTTTGAAGGACTGGCCAAACACAAGCCCCAACCTGAAAATACGTTTTTAAAATTATTTCATTTGAAAGAAAATAAAATAAAATGGGTGGAATATGAAACAGCTTCTGCATGGCTCTTCGACTTACTTTATAGGTGGGCAAAAACTTTGATTTAACTTCTTGGCATGCTTCATCAAGAGTGCCTCCTTCCAACAATGTCATGAAGAAATAGAAGCAAATCATTGCAGTAGGAGTGTAAGATACTTGTTCCACCAATGCCTGCATGAAATACCACCACTCAGCAAAACTACTTCATGAAACACAGTATCATGCACCCTGCTCCATCTACTTTTCTATTGACCTAGTTGCTACTATAAAACCGACTGATCTATTTGACTTATCTCTTATTTTCTTGATTCTTTGACAAGTCGTGGCGTACCTTGAAAGGTTATACCCGACTGTGGTGCATAAAAACAGTGGCAAAAAATTTCCACTTACCTTATAAATTCCAGATCGCAATCCAGGCTTGGGGAAAAGATATCCAGCTATTGTCATCCATGTGTATAATGTTGGTGCAACAAAGCAGCAACCGTACAGGCTAAAACGCAGGGCACGCCAGTAATCCAGAGTTTCTCTTCCTTGAATTTTTTGTTGGACACAGCTACCTAGGGGCCATATACAGGCATAGGACATCATACCTCTTGACAATGGGTATTTGTGTGTGAAGGCAGCGATTCTACTCCATACAGCTGTCATCTTGCTTGTTACTCCTGCTTCACCTCACCAACTTGAAAGACCCTGAAATCACAATTGTGACATTGACACTTAATAATTGAGACTTTTTCTATTTAATATTGTTATAAAGATCACTTGAGAACAGAAATTTATGTCAAACTTTTCTTTTCCTTTCTGATAAAGAAAGAATAGTGTGGTCACAAGGTCTATGAAATCTAAGCCATAAGTAAACAGAAGGATGTTTTGCCTCTAGTCATCTAGTGACACAATTCGACCTTCACAATAAACAGACGGAAAAATTATCAGTCGATTTTTCAAAAGATGTATTACAGCGACTTCTTTACCTGATTGTGTGTAAAAAGCTAAAAAGCTGCCTAAGGCATATGACAGCCAAGGAGCGAGGAGCAGGAGCTAGCAGAAGTCGCGCGCAAGTCGTCTGCTTTCGCAATCATTGTGAGCTCGGGGTCCTAGGTCATCGCGTTGCTTCTATCTTTAACATCAAGACACGTGCAGGTTGCGTTCAGAAATAACAGGAAACCATTTACTGTCCTTGTCACTCCCCGAGTGCGAAAAAAGTGCGAGTGAAACGAGAGAAAATAACTCGTTTGGCTGCGAGAAGCTTGGACCCTTATTGATATTGGCATTGCCGTCACAGAAAAAACTGCGATATTGCAATACGGTAACAGTGGTAGTCCGTCGAGAGGCTACGGCTGTGTAGAGTATGAGAACTTACAACTGTCTACTAGTTGAGCCGCTGGGCGGGTTAAGCAATATGCTATGGATCTGTATTTCCCTCCCTCTGACTTAAATGTTCGTAAGTTTCTGTCAAAACTACTCTGTCACGTTTTACCTGACTTTCTACTGGAGTTCCATTGCTGTCTTTCGAGTGCGCGACCTGTTTTGTCCTGCCGCCGGCCTCTGCCGCCGTAACGATAGGCAACCCATCCGTCACAGGTGGACTGAGACTAAGGTGCGTCGATGTTGCTCGCTTCCTTTTCTTCTCTAGTCGTTTTGCCATTTAAGGTCGCTAACTTCGTTTTCATGGGTTATTATGAATAGAGTATTCCGCTAAACGGAAACAGGAAGCCTAAGAAGAAAATCACGTCCCCCGCTTCTGCTTCCTCATGTGCGCGCTCATTGGTTGACGGCGAAAGTTACATCAGCGTTGACCACTTAGAGACCAGGAGGAAACAAAACCAGCGGTCGCGCTCTTCTTCTTCTTCTTCTTCTTCTTCTTCTTCTTCTTCTTCTTCTTCTTCTTCTTCTTCTTCTTCTTCTTCTTCTTCTTCTTCTTCTTCTTTAGGTTCCTATTTCACTATAGCGGAATATCCTATTCAGCACCATGAAAGATAAAGATGAAAACCGGTGGCGGCGGGGGAGTGACAATTTGTTGCTGACGGTAGCAGGGCCGGGGGGGGGTCACTTCCCTCGGCGCAGGCTGGGGTCCTGTCGGTCCTGTCCAGGCGGTGCTAAGGCGGTGCCGGCCGGCGCACTGCAGCAGGCCTGCTGCTGCGAGTTTGGAGGCCTTGCGAGGCCGTGTGTCGTCCTGTAGGCCCATGCAGGGTGATTCCGAACAGCGTGTAGTTGTGTCCTCTCTCTCTCTCGCTCGCTCCTGCTGGTCGTGCCCCATGAGTGAGAAAAGGACAGAGAGACACAACCACTGTGCGGAATCACCCTTCTCTGTCGGTGGGGACCTCGACCTCCCTACCGAAGCAGGTCCTGCGGGCCGGGTCCCCGCGCCCCTGCGGCCTGCTCAGCAGGACCCATGCAGGACCTAAGGGGGGAAAAGCTCCAAATTTTAGTGATCAGATATTGTGAATTTATATGAATTTTTTTGTTCATTACTTTTTAAAAAATTTTGGTTGAATTTTCTCCAAAAACTGTGTGAATTTTCCTATTTTTTTTCGAATTTCTTAAAATTGTCTCTTTTTTTGTCAATTTCTCTCAATTTTTCAAGTTTTTTTTCTCTGCATCATTCTGATTTTTTTCTTTTTTAGATGTACCAATATTGTTGAGAGATTTGTTTCGCCCTCCAGGACCCCCGTTGGCCAGCATGTCCCGCGCCTCCTGTGCTGCTGGGCGGCGCGCGCGTCGCTCCTCGGCTCGGCTCGGCTCGGTTCGGCTCGGCTCGGCCGCCGCCCCCTCTCCCGCAGCGCCCTGCCTGCCCTGCCCTCAGCCCAGCCCGCGGCGCGCGGCGCGCGGCGGCCCCTGCCCTGCCCTGCCCCTCCCCGCGGCGGGCTTGGCTCGGCTGGGCCCGGCCCCCGTACCGGCCCCCGTACCGGCCCGGCCGGCACCGGCACACACGCACACGAGCCGCCGCTGCGTCCACCCGTCTTGTGTGCCGTGCCGTGCCGTGCCGTGCCGCGCTGTGCCGCGCCGTGTCGCGCTGTGCCGCTGCGTCGCGCCTCACCGCGCGCCTCGCCTCGCCGCGCCTCGCGCCCAGGAGAGGAGAGCCCAGCCCGGCCCCCCGGCCCGGCCGCCAGTGCCGTCCGCCCCCGCCGCCGCGCCGTAGTGATACCGTACCGCACCGCCGCTGCACTGCCGCCGTCGTACCGCGCCTCGCCGCCTGCCCGCGCGGAAAGTGAAAAAAAAATCAAATCATAAAAAGTGAATTGGAGTGCAGTGAATGTGTCCAAGTGCGAGTGTGTGGAATGACGTGAAGGCAAGTGCCGTGTGCCTGGAGCGGGCCTGCTGACCGGCGCCAAGTCCGTCCCCGCGCGCGCGCCGCCACCGCGTCGTCTGCTAGCCCCGGGCCGGGCCGGGCAGCCGGGCCCCCAGGCCGCCCCCGAGGCTTGTGGCTGCGCCTGGAGCGCCTGGAGATGATTATTTCCAAGGACTTGTTTCTGCTGGGGGACCAAGACTACCTCCGGCTCCCGAAGGAGGAGAAGCGGCCCGCGGCAGCCATGGTCCGCCCCGCCGTCGTCAAGTCCCAAAGGTGAGTGACACGTGTCATGACACCCTCGCCTCGCGGGGGTGACAGGTGTGACGGGCGCGACACGTGTCGCGGAGGTGCGGGCACACGTGCAACCTCTGTCGCCGGGCTACGCGGCGTTATTCGCTTAAGACGTGATTTGAACCTCGGTAGCTGACGGTGTTGCGAAAGACGAAAGTCTTGTCCTCACCCCTGATTCTGAAATTTGGTTGTCACTAGGGAACAAAGTGCTGATCAGCTCAAAATCACCGCCAACGTCATAGTTAACACGATAGAACATTTGTTTTCCCCGCGTTAAGCGCACAAAGCGATGGTTCAGTCCAGGTCGAGCCACTTCCCTACTCTTATTGCGGACTGTCTCAGGTTCGAGGGAAAGTGTGTTGCCTCTCGCCCTTGGACGGCGTCGTCGACACGCCTAACAGTGGTTGTGCCTAGTTTCCTCATGGCCCAGTGGCAGTGGTGGCTGCACCCGCCGGGCCGGGCCGGGCCGGGCCGGCCAGCTTCCTAGTCCAGCCAACGGCCGGCGGCCGGTGTCTAGTGTGAGGTAACTCGCTGGGCTGGGGGCCGCTGCCGGAGCCGCTGCCGGAGTCGCCGCCAGCTGCAGGGCTCGATCCTCCGGTGCTCCGCGCCGCCGCCGCTGCATCTGCATCTGCATCAGCGGACCGATTCCGTGCTGCCTGCTGCCCGGCACTCCCACCTCTGTCTCTTCCTCTCTCGCTCTCAAGGGAGTCTTTTACCCGTAGAGGGTGCGCCGCGAGAGCACTGTCTCTGTCGCACTCGAGGAGAGCGCCAGAGACTACAAGTGCGGGGGCAGCGCAATCATCGCTCTGGCAGATGACTCTGCGTGGCGCACCCGGCCCGCAGCTGCAGCTGGCGGGGAGGAGGAGGGAAACTGCCATCAAGAACAACTCAATTTGTTGCTTTTGATGGCACCACCCCAGAACACATAAGGGTCGAAATAACACTATGTACGTACCTCGCAAGAAAGAGGAGAAAGAGAAATAAAATTGTGAGCACACGTGCGACAAAAATCGACGACTGCAATCGGCTGTAGTACTGGGTTTTCTTATTTCTTTCGGTTCTGGCGAGGCGCATCTTGAATCTCAGCTGGCGGCGGCTGTAGATAAGCTCCTCGCTGTGGACCGGGCCTGGGCCTGGCCGCCGGCGCCCAGCCGCCTGCCCAGCAGCCGTCTGATTCAGAAGATCGCTCTCGCGCCCCCGTCCTTGTCGCACTCATGGGGCCCCTGCAATCCCAACACAGGACACCGCCATAGGTGCGAAGAGGACGGATAGGCGCGAGAGCGATCTTCGGAATCAGACGGCTGCACCACGCTGATGCAGCTCTCAGCCGCCCCGCCTGCCCCTCCCCAGTGCTGCCTGCATTCGGCACGGGATCGTAAAACACTTGACTGAAAGCCCCGCATATAGCTCGAAGCAAGCTCCAAAACAACTTGCAAATTTTCTCAATAACGCTATTTTACCCACCGGCCCGCGCCCTTTGGCGCCCTCGCCGTAACAATAACGTTATTGCGAAGGCAAAGTAATAATTATTATATTCGCGAGCTTATTCGCGCGGGCCGGACCGCGGGCGTCACGTGGTGCATGTGGATCTGGTTGCGTTGCATATCTCGCCCCCTCCCCTCTCCCGCACCGTGTGTGTGTGTGTGTGCAGGGCTTTGTCGAGGCGTTGGGCTGCTGCATGCACGTGTGCAGCACAATGAGCGCACAAAACTCTTCCCCCTCCCCCCCTCTCCCTCCAGGTACGTGATGTAACGCAATGAACCACCACCGGGGCCTAGTAGTAGTAGTAGAGCTGTGCTGCGAGTGCACGTGCACCGAATAGCGCCGGGCCGGGCCGGGCCTGCACCGCCTGCACCAGGGTGATTCCGAACCGCATTTAGTAGTGCTCTCTCTCTCTCTCTCTCTCTCTCTCTCTCTCTCTCTCTCTCTCTCTCTCTCTCTCTCTCTCTCTCTCTCTCTCTCTCTCTCTCTCTCTCTCTCTCTCTCTCTCTCTCTCTCTCTCTTGCGCCGTGCCCAATGAGTGCGACAAGGACAGAGAGACGAAAACACTTTGCGGAGCCACCCTGCTGCTGCTGGCCACGCTGCTCGCTGGATGTAATAAGCGAAGGGAGACACGCTACGCTCACGCTCGAGGCGCGTTAGCGTGGTTAGTGTCACCCATGCAGCGTATATAAGAGCCCCGTAATGGCTTGGCGCGGGGTTATGTCCGCCGCACTCTGGAATCAATAGGGCTCTCTGGTACAAGACTTTCGCTCCTCTGTGTACCCCTTCTCCCTTCCCTTTCAGCCCCGCGGCCACGCGGCCATGCCTCCCTCCCCCCCCCCCCTCCCTCGTTACCTACCGACCTACCTAGACTGCAGCATTGCCGGCTGCAACGCCTTGCCACGCCCTGCAAGACGCGGCACGTCTCGCGCAAAATGATTTTTTTTTTTTTTTTTTTTTTTGCGGACGGTCTTTACCCAAGGGGGAAGCAACTCTGAAATTATAGTACACCACTTAATTCAGAAAAAATCAGGAAAATGCAGAAAAATTCGGAAAAGCTATGAACAATTTAGAATTTTATTGTAATTGCAAAAATTCTGAAAAAAAAAAATTCTAAAAAAATTCTCAAAAAATGGTCTCTAAAATTCAGAGTTGTTTTCCCCTCGTCTCGTCCTCGTCTTTACTGTACGGTATACGCCGTAATTTTGCAAACATGTGGGTTAAACTCAAACCAGAATAAATTCTTTCTCAGTAAAGTGCAGTCTTCACCATTACGACCGTACAGTAAACCGTCACTGGCTACGGTAGTTTTCATCGTTGCGCGCAGGAGGTATACTCATTGTACATGAACTTGTCGATATAAATATATTCTACAACTCCCGTGATATTAATAATTTGAGCGAGCTGTTTTTGGGGTGGAGGGTCGGTGACAGTCACTTAGCCGGGCCGACGCTGAGCGCGCGCCCAGCCCGGAGCGAGCTTACGACTCTGTCCCCGTTTCGTCACAATCCCGCCACTCTTCTTGTTTTACCCACTTATTTCTTCTTGCTTTCTGTAAATCTCAACAAACGAAAGTATATCCCACCTGAACCTGGTTTCAGCTTAACGACCTTTCAAAGAAAAAGAGAATTGTGTAGCGGCTTGTCCTGGCCCTCCCTTCCCTTCCAGGCTTCCAGCCCGCTGCCTTAATGTAATAGTCATTAAACGGCCTGGCAGGCCACTCTGATTGGAGGAAGGCAGACGAGACAAACCGGTTGGGCAAGGTTCGCTGCTCCTGCTTTCTCCTTCTCACTCCCTCTCTCCCTCTCCTTGCCTCTCCTCCTCCTTCTTCTCCCTCCTCTCTTCTTTTGAGTTTCTTCCGTTTTCCACTCAAATTTTTTTTTCGAAACGATAACATTTCCGTCCCCCTCGGCGGCCGACCTTGCCTTGAGCCGCGGGGTGCCGCAGTGCGGCCCGGAGCTGTGGCCCGGAGCTGTGGACCGGTGCTGTGGACCGGAGCTGTGGCCCAGCGCTGTATCTGTGGTCCGGAGCTGTGGCCCAGCGCTGTATCTGTGGCCCGGAGCTGTGGCCCGGAGCTGTGGACCGGAGCTGTGGCCCGGAGCTGTGGACCGGTGCTGTGGCCCGGAGCTGTGGACCGGAGCTGTGGCCCAGCGCTGTATCTGTGGTCCGGAGCTGTGGTCCGGAGCTGTGGCCCAGCGCTGTGGCCCAGCGCTGTATCCGCTGTATCTGTGCGGTCCGGAGCTGTGGCCCAGCGCTGTAGCTGTGGTCCGGCGCTGTGGACCGGAGCTGTGGCCCAGCGCTGTAGCTGTGGTCCGGAGCTGTGGCCCAGCGCTGTGGCCCAGCGCTGTAGCTGTGGTCCGGCGCTGTGGCCCAGAGCTGGGGCCCAGCGCTGAGGCCCGGAGCTGTGGCCCGGCGTTGTGGCCCAGCGCTGTGGCCCGGAGCTGTGGCCCAGCGCTGTGGCCCGGAGCACGGCAGGACGCCGGACCCGAACTATCCTCCTCCTGGAGCCGAGTCGGGAAAAAGTATACTCGTGTCTCATGGGAGAGCATTCCTCCTCGCAGCCCCGCCCGTCTTACCTCGCGCGCGCTGTTACCTCCACCCCAGCGGTGTGGCCCCTAAGCAGAAGCACGACGCCCGACCCGAACTCCTCGAGCCAGGAAAAAGTCGAGGGGGGAACAACTCTGAAATTTCTTGTACACTTTGTAATTCATCAAAATTCAGAAAAAAAGGAGAAAAAAACAGGAAAATTTTGGGAAAATTTTGGAAAATTCACAAAACCTTTGGTAAAATTCTAGTGCGAATTCTCAATAAATATGTGTGATAAAAATCACGAAAATCGCAAAACGTGTAGACCAAAATTCAGAGTTGTTTTTCCCTCCGAAGAAGTATACTCAGGGCGTATTCCTCCTGGCAGTCCGCTCGACCCGTCTTACCCCGAGCGCGTAGTTACCTCCACGTGCAGTAGCCTTACCCGGCCGTGCGCATGCCCTCCCTCCCGTACGTGTCGCGCACGTGTCCAGCCTTTCACTTACGTTTTCTCTCCCACGTGTCCGCCGTGGCCGTGACCAGCTCTATCGTCGCGTCGCTCTCCTTGTCGCCTGGCGGGCGGGTGCGTCGTTGTCTTAAATCAGGATGAGGAGGTACTCTGTGCTCGCTCTCTCTCTCTCTCGCTCGCTCGCTCGCTCCTTTTGATCCTCCGCGGCCTGCTCGCTCATACTCGTTTGTTTCGAGTGGACTGCGTCGGAATGGATGTTGGCCTCATCAGCAGGGCCCCGTCCTGCCGCAGTGCCAGAGTGCCAGCCTGTAGGCTGATTCCGAAGATCGCTCTTGTACCTCCGTCCTTGTCGCACCTATGTCGGTGCCCCATGTTGTGGAGGGCAGGGCCCCCACAAGTGTAACAAGGACGGAGGCGAGAGTGCGATCTTCGGAATGAGACGGCAGGGCCAGGTGGTCTAGTGAGGTATGACGAGGCCCCGCGCCCCGCGCCGAAAGAGTCACTGACCAGGCGCCACGGCCGCTGGGAGTCACATTGTGTGAGACTCTGCGCCCCGCCCCGCCCCGCCCCACCCCGCGCCCTGCCACGCGTGCTACTCGCTTTGGCCGGGTCGGGCCGGTCCCTGCGAAGCGCCTCGCCGCGCCGCGCCGCCGGTCCAATGGCCCGGCCGGGGCCCGGGTTACCCTAGCGGACCGCTGCTCGGGTTGGGTTCGGCTGTCCTGGCAGGCTGGGCTGTGGGGGCTGTGGGCTGGGCTCGCGGCTCGTCCCATGTGCTGTTAGGAGGAGGATTCCTGCTGCTGCTGCATAACCGCGCCCAGTCCAGGTCTAGGCGGCCAGGCTGTGTGACCAGAGGAAGCCACCGCTATCCCGTATCTTGTGTTATTCAAATTCACCTGTGATCCCTACGTAATCCCCAATAAACTTTTGGTTTTAAGAAAAATAGAAAAACTTATTTAACATTTTAATTCAAGTCTGTCTGGGGTTTCAGCCCCCAAAATTCCAGACAGAGAGACACACACACACACACACACACACACACACACACACACACATTGACCTTGGTTCTTTATTTTTAAAGACATTATAAAAAAGGGAAGAAAAACAAAAAAATGTAACCCCACAAAACTTATTTTTAATCCCCTGCAATCATGTAATCATCACGTAATAATCCTGTGTGCGTCCCAAATCAGGGTGGTGGCCGCTCTTCCACGTCCGTCCACCTCGCAGTGACCCCAACAACCCGATGGAATAAAACACGTAGCCGCTGCTGCCATTCATGAACGCTGAGAGTTACTCTGCCCGCAACGGACGGCCGTGGACTGCTGCAGCTGCTCTCTCTCTCTCTCTCCTTCTCTCTCTCTCTCTCTCTCTCTCTCTCTCTCTCTCTCTCTCTCTCTCTCTCTCTCTCTCTCTCTCTCTCTCTCTCTCTCTCTCTCTCTCTCTCTCTCTCTCTCAGCTCTCACAGAGAGAGAGGTGCCTGACCTGCGAGCGTTCGGGCGGAACAGGAAGCAGCAGGGACGGGGCGGGGCGGCGGCGGTGCCGGCGTTACCAAATAGCCAGACCTTGATCTGGTGGGCCACTGGTGGGCCGGGCCCGGGTGGGCTGCTGGCGCGCTGGCGCCGCCCTGCCCTGCGCCGCGCCCACCACGCCACGCCGCGGCTCCGCCCTAACCGCCGCGGGGCGGGGCGGGGCGGGGCTGAGCGACCCCCTCTGGCCCGGTCTCTCAACAACACTGTGTGGGTAAACATTTGAACACGGCCCGCCCCGCCCCGCCTGGCCTCGCCTCACCCGGGAGCAGTCTGCTATCCTGGTAGCTGTCTTACCTTGCCCCGCTCCGCTACGCTCCGCCCCGCCACTGCCCTACGCCGAGTTGGCCGGCTTGCGTGGGGAAGGCCGCGACCAAGATTACGTGCGCTGGCAGCGTTCGCCCCCGGAAAAAAAAATCGGGAGGGAGCACCTGAAATTTTCGATATCTGCGTGCAACTTTTAGCATTGCATTTCTTCTTCTCTTCTGATATAGCTATTTTGTTTTTCATCTTTCTTCGGAGCCTCCTGGTAGTGTTTGCTTCAGTAGATTAATCCCCGCAGCATTAGCATTATAATATTTAGCGCCAGGCTGCCACGTGTGCGGAGGTTTTAATTCTGATGACTTCCGCAGGAGTTGCGATCTCGTGGTGTCTTTTCCTCTGTTTCTTCTAGTTGGTACTCAAATAGAGACGGCTGAGCCTCGCTGAGCTGCCCTGCGTGGCGGCGGGGCGGGACCGGGACCGGGACCACCACATCCTTGCCCCGCCTCGCATCTCGCGGTATAAGCGCTTCGTCTCGCCTGTGCGTCTGAGAGACTGCGAGTGTGCCCTTGGCTTGGATTTAGTCCTTTGCTAAATAAGAGAAGGCGAGTTGTCGTACCCCGTACCGCCTCAGGGCCGGAGGGCTTGCCCCACCCCACCACGCCCCACCCCGCCCCACCCCGCCCCACCACGCCCCGCCCCGCCCTGCCCTGCCTCGGCGCCCGCGCGTGTGCCGCGCTGCGCGGCGGCGCGCCTTATCACCATGGGCTGTTACCAACCGAACAGAACCGTTTGGCCTCCTAGCGAAAAATGAAATGGCGCCGTCGTCTCACCCCGCCCACGTGATCGGCCACGCGAGCCTTCCTCTATACTGTTCGCGACTAATTTTTTTAAAGACTTTAAAAAAAAAAATAATTGTGGAATGACCTCCGCGTTGCTGGCCCGGTAGTACGCAGAGAAACTTATCTCTATGACGCTGCGTGTAGAGTATGTGTGGTGCCAGATTTATTTTTGCGTAGGCTAGGGGGGGGACGTGCGTTGCCCATGTCCGTTGTCCGTCCATGGCGGCGCTAGCGGCTCGTTGTGCTCGCCGCCGCCCCGCCCTGCCGCCCGACACCCCTACAGCTGCGCCCCGCCCCGCCGGCCCCCTTTCCCCACCCAAATCAGTAAATCGTTATCAAGGGTCGGGAAATGCGGAAATGTCTGGCTGTCGGAAGCTATCACGTCCAAAGCAGTATCGGCCCCGTGTCGCAGCGGATGGGTACCGCGTACACGCCCCCCGCGGGTATAAACCACAGGGGAATTTAACCCCCGTAATAAATCCCCTCTGGGGCACATACATACCCTGCAAGTTGAGGGAGGTACACGTCCAGGTGACTAGCACCTGGCACTGGCACCCTCCTTCTGCCGGATATTTGCTCCAATGGATTTATAAATCCCTGCACGGACAGGCGGGGCCGATGACCGATGGCCACTGGTCGATTCGCTTCCGCCTCACCCCGCCCAACGCCATCCCGCCTCGCCTTACCTCGCCCCGCCCTACCCCGCCCCGCCTTACCCCGCCCCGCCGCCTACCACGCCCCGCCCTATCCCGCCGCGCTAGACCAGGCCAAGAGAGCGTGCTGTCCTCTCCAGTCAGCCCTTCCTTCCCTTCCCTGCCTGATCGATCTCTGATCTAGACTCGGTTCGGCGTTCTTCCTGAACAATTCCGAGCTGCTCGGCTGGGCTCGGTTCGGGGGAGCCTTGCCCGGTGGCGCAATGCTTGTCCGCCCGCCGGCCTCGCTTTTGGTAGGGCCTACGGGGACTGTCGTCACTTTTAGTCTGTTTTTAGGGTTTTTATTTTCGGTTGCGCCCTGCCCGGCCCCGCCAGACCGCCCTATCAGTGGATGAAGGCTTCAGGGTCACGCGGGCGTCAGCGTTATCAGTGTGGGTAAAGGCACCGGAGAAAAAAAAATTATGTTCGTCCACTGGCAGGTACTCGGACCTGTAGCCGCGAGAATGAGCCGTCTTGTCCGCGTCTTATTTCTCTTCTGTCTGTACTTCTGTCTGTAGCGGACTAGGCTAGGCTGCCCCGCCGTGCACCGCTGTCTCGCGGGTCTGCCTACCCGATGAAGCCGTCAGGCGCCATGGCCCTGCATTCAGGCCAAGGGGTCCTTCATTATAAATTTATAAATTTTTCTCAGATTTTTTCATGATTTTTTTATTCTTGATTTTTCTTGATTTTTTTTCTGATTTTGTTTTTAATGATTTGGTCTTGGGGTGTAAACAATTTTTTTATTATTATTATTATTTATTTATTTATTTATTTATTTATTTTTATTTTTTAAAGTGAAGGACCCCTTGATTCTGGCCTCCAGCACCCGTGAGTGCGTTGCGGAGCACTTTATGCCTCTTCCTCCCGGAGTCCTTGCTTATTGCGATTACTTAAGGGAGACTGGACTCACCGCCTTAGAAACCCATGCAAAGTGTATGGGGAATAAACGTTGCAGACGGCTCAGGACCCCCTATAGCACCCCTATAACTAAACGCAAGCCTTCTCTCAGGCGCGCGGCGCGCTGCAGGGGGGCTGACCGGCCGCCTTAGCGAGTGCAAAGTCATCAAGGCGGTCCTTACCGGGGCGGGGCGGGGCAGGGCGCGCCGTCTTACGCAACTTTTCGACATGCACACAATTCGGCGCGCCAGGGCTATATAACGGGAGGCAGGCTGGGGAGGGGCAGGCTCGGCCAGGCGGGGGAGGCAGGGCGGCAGGCGGTGGTGGGTCGGCTGCAGGGAAGGGGGTGGCCTTGACGCACAGGGCGGGGCGGGACAGCGGTCTTTAGTCGCCAACGCCCCTCCCGTTCATTGCGGCCGACCTGCTACTGCTGTCCTGCCTGCTGCACAGCCTGCTTGTCCTGTCCGATAGGCATAACTGAATAACGAAATACCTGCTCCGTGTTAATTTTGAGTTGACATACATATATGCGATAAAGGAAAACTCGTTTCCCCTTTTAGCTGCAGCGCGGCGTGCTTTGCGGCGGGCGTTTGCTCTCTGTGCGGGTTCCCTAAAGGGGTGGGTTGCGGGGCCGCCGCCGCGCCGCGACTGCATATGCGGGGCGGGGCGGGGCGGGGTGGGGTGGGGTGGGGCGGGGCGGGGTGGGGTGGCGACCCCACCTCACTGCGCCGCGTGCCGTGCCGGCGCAAGCGACCTCCAGACGACGGGAGCGCCCGCGGCCCCGCCGCCCCGCCGCGCCCCAGCCGTGCGTGCAGGGCCTCGTGGGGCCAGCGGGGCCACGTGCCCTGCAAACATACAGGCGTGACGCGCAATGCGGATTCGGACGGCGAGGGGCCGGGCCGGGCCAGGCAGGGGCGAGGCGAGGTGAGGGCTGAGCGGCGAGCGGCCCGCCCAGGCCCAGGGCCTCAGGGCCTCGCGGCACATCGATAATGTTGCCAGGCTTCCTCGGCGGCGTAGTGCGGACCCTTAAGGGCGCGGACTTTTAGCCGGCCAAGGCTGGCTGGCTCGCATGCACTCCAGTGCGTAGTAGTAGTATGTAATGTACTTTTATTTATTTGTATTTTTTTTAACGATTCCCCCTGTCTCAGACAATGGGAGGACATCTGTACCGACCCGCATGCAATCCCCTCCCCCATCGCCCCCCCTGCTCCGCTCACCAAGCTCATCCTGGGGTGTGATTCTGCTCAAAACCGCACGTAAAACAACCTTTTTAAAATACACCTCCTTTTACTCGCTGTTTTTTTTTTTGTTTTTGCGTGGCATGCTCAGATGCCTCGCCCTCTGGCCGCGGCCGTCCTCCACACTCTCGCCAGCTGTGTGTGTGTGTGTGCACGCGCGCGCGCTTGTGTGTGTGTGTGTGTGTGTGTGTGTGTAAACGCTTTTGAAATGTTTCAAGTAGCGTAGCGGCAGAGTAATTGTGGCACTTGAGAGGACACTTTCTCTCTCTCGCTCATCCCCTGGCTACGCTGATGCTGGCACCGCGACACTGCCGCCGCCCCGCCCGTATATCGTCATGTGATTCACCGCATTGGGGAAAGGAGAGGGGCTGCTCCCCCCCCCCTCTCCCCCGCTCGCCTCCCCCAGGCCCTGCTGCTGGTCCTCCCAGCCCGCCTGCCAGCACAGGGGCCTACTTTGTTGTACGCCGTGCGGGATGTTCAGCGACGGCCAACTTTTTCATTTTTGCTATATACACACACACACGCACACACACACATCCAGTGTGGTTTGGTGTGGCGCAGCGTGGCGTTGGCAGCGGCGGGGCGTGGCATGGCGGGGCGGGGCCGTTTTGATAAGGCCTGACAGGGCCTCGGCAGCTGCTGCGATGGACGCGGGCGTTTGCCTCGGCGTTTGCCTCATTGATTTGGAAACCCGTTGCTGCTCGGAGGACTTTATGATATCGGCCTTGTGCGAGGCTAACGTCCATTTCTGCGCTGTGCGCGCGGCCGACTTATTCGCGAGGACGCGCGCTCGTCTCTCGTCCTGTGCTGCTGCGTCTGATTCAGAGAAGATCGCGCGCGCCCTCGTACCCCCGTCCGCCCTTGTCGCACCTATGGCGGTGCCCTATGTTGGGGATGGCAGGACCCCATGAGTCCGACAAGGACGGATAGGCGCGAGAGCGATCTTCGGAGTCAAGACTGCTGCCCACGGCCCGGCTCTACAGCGCCGTGCGTACTCGTTGTGCCCCGCTCCGGCTCGGCTCGGCCTGCCGTGGTCTTCCCTCCTGCCCGGCCCGGCCCGGCCCCGCCGCCCCACTTTGAACAACGAACACCACATGATGCACTTGCTCTCGCTCTATCCGACCTGCTCCCGCGCAGTGTCTCGCGCGCTTCGCTCTCACTCCGCCCTGTTTCTTTCTCACCGTCCGAGAAGGAAGGAAAAAAAAAGAAGAAAACAGTACCCGGTGAACGTTATCGTATGATTCTGTCACAAGACCTGCTGGTGACGTTTGTTACACCCCCCCCCCTCCCAAAATGAAGATATCTTAAAAAGAAAAGGAAAAGTAGAGAGCGAGAAAGAGGAACTCGGTTGGAAAAATTTCTCTCAGTGTGTCATACTATACCTATCGTACGCGCGTACGTGCGGCCGGCTGGTGCAGCGGGCGTTTTGTTTTCATTCCTGGCGGGGCGAGGCGGGGCAGGGCGGGCTCGCTTTTATCTATGGTGTTATTACAAGGTCGTACGGCGATGAGGAGAGAGAAAAAGAAGATCGAGAGCCGAGTGGAGCGGTTTCCATAGATATAGGTAGCAGCCGACATAACGGCTCGGCGCTCGGCGGCATATGCACGTGAGCACGTGGTTTCACCGCCCAGCCCCGCCCAGCCCCGCCCCGCCCCGCTGCTCCTTTACTGATTGACTGTGATATTTCTTTCATCTTCCAATCGATGCGGTCGAGCCGAAATGATTCATTAGGCGGAAGCACTGTGGACTTTAGTTAATACGGTGTCTCGGCCAGCCTTCGCCATCTATGAACGTGGCCGCGGCATTAGGGCGATCTGTCCGTGGTTCCAAGGAGTGTAGCCGCAGCCACTGTTAAAAAAAACACTACGGTAAATGCTTACGGTACGCGCCGTCAATTTGTTTCCTGGTCCCAGATCGTAATTTTTGACTACGGTCAGAATCTTATGGTTCACTCAGTAGCCTGCAAATTTGTTGGGGAAGTACTATGTTGCACATTTCCATGCGCAATGAAGTACAGTCCGTACTGTAAGTGTACGTTACGGTCTGACCGTACACGAAAACGGTAGGCATACCGTAACTCCTTACAGTATTTTTAACATTGAGGAGGGCCGACGTCGCGGCCGGGTGATGGGAAGTGAGAGGGGCGGGAGGAGTTCGGGGGAGAAAAAAAAATTCGTTGTCTCGGTCAAAAATATGACTCCGACTCAACTAATTGTATTAGCTGTCAGAGCGAATAATTTGCTCCGGGAGCAAACTAGTAGCTGAGAGCAAATGCGTGCCCTGTGTCTGATGTTGTATCGTTCTCTGGGAGAGCAGACACGGAGCGAATTATTCACTCTGACAGCTCATAGCATTATTTGAATCGCAGAGAGCAAATTTCTGTCTGCACCAGCGAATGTTTTTTTTTCTTCTTTTTCTTTTTCGTGAGTGCGCCGCTTCCATGACTCTTCCTGCGCCTCACTTGCGGCCTCTCCTCAGGTCGACGCCAATAACGCACCCGGTGACACTTCTGGAACTGCGGCCCGGGCGGCGGGCGGCCGCCCCTTATCGGCCGCACCGGGACTCACAGTCAGGAGGACCGGACGGGGCGAGGAGCCGACATCGAATTAACGACAACGTAGCGGAAGCGAAATGAGCGCTGCGCCCTGGCAGGGCAGCCGAGCGGAGGGAGGGCCGCAGAGCAGATTCGACTGGGGTGTATTTTTAGGCGGCTTGCTTGTCCGCCCTGTCCTGCGTGGTGTGGAGAGAGAAAGAGAGAGAGAGAGAGAGAAGAGAGAGGGGAGGGTCTAAAGGGATTGGTTTTGGGGGACGCACGTGGCTCTAGCTAACGGCTTTCATGCCGAGGGGGTGATCACTCATACAAAATGTGTTAAATGATTTTTTTGACTTTAGATTATTTTTGTTTTGATTTTTCAAGGAAAATTTATGTCACTGTTTGATAAATTTTGATCTTCTATTCCCATCTCAGAGTTTTTTCAATTTTAGTTCGTGTTTTTCGGGTTCATTTTTTCTTGATTTTTCTTATTTCTTTGTATTTTCTTGATTTTATCTTTTTTTCTCTCTTTTTTTTTTCCGTACAGTGAATTTTCCAAGTGACCCCACCCCGACCCGCTCCCTCGCATATCGCACCGAGGTTTTTCGCGAAAATAAAAATAAACATGTGTATACTCGGGCGACAAGGGATAAGGGAATTGTTTTTGGCCAATGTCAGCCCCTTGCGGGTAGGCAACACTCGGACACTCGTGCATCCGGTACAGCATGACTGTGTGGTGGACGGTACACGCCCCTAGGCAGCTCTCGTGCATTCGATGCAGCATGACCGCAGGCGGCAGGCGGGCAGTAGTTGACGTTGCACGGCCCGGGCGGGGCAGGGCGTGGCGTGGCGTGGTACCGTCGATGACCTCCTGCAGTCCTCAGGTACTTTACGTCCTCGGGCCCGCCGCGGACGGCCCATGCGTCCGTCCTGCCTGCTGAGGTTGTTGTCCTAGGAGACGACAACGTGCCCCCGCCCCGCACGAGGTGTGCACTGCTTCACCCCCCTCCCCCACCTCACCCCCTTCCCCCACCTCACCCCCTTCCAAGCCCTCAACCCCGCCTCTTTCTTTCACCGTGACAACGTGGCCAATTTCACACCTGCTTGGCCCACAGAACTTTGTCCTCACTGGGGTACTGTATTGAGCCTCTCTCTCTCTTCCCCTCTCGCTCCCTCCCTCTCCCTCCCGTCTCTCCTCTCTATTCGATATACTGCCCGCCCCGTCCTGCGCAGGAACCCGAGTCCAAAGCTTTTCGGGATACGTTCGAGGAGGGTGCGGCGCTGTGCACCTCAGCCGTTTCATTCCGAAGATCGCTCTCGTACCTCCGCGGTACCTCCGTCCTTGTCGCACCACTATGGCGGTGCCCTATGTTGGGGATGGCGGGGCCCCGCGTGAGTGCGACGAAGAGGGGAGGCGAGAGGGCGATCTTCGGAATCAGCCCGCAGCCGGCCTTGCCCACGGGACGGGACGGGGTCGGGGTGGGATTGTGTAAGGACAGGTCGTGTGGGTGGTGCGGTGTGACCAGACTAGGGCGGCAGCCGGGACCGGGACCAGGAGGAAGGGGGGGGGGGGGGGGACTGGCGCAAGCATGGCGTCTGACATCCATGATAAACGTGTCCAACGTGGAGCGCGGGGCAGCACTGTCACCAGGTCCTTGCCCTGCTGCTGCTGGTGGTGGTGCGCGCCTCGCCACGCCACCGCGCGGAGCGGACGGACTTCCGGGCGCGTGGGGGGAGGAAGGGGCACGGTGGGGCTCAGCTCTCACCTCACTGACCCGCGCAACGCGCCTCCTCGCCACGCGCGAGCGCGCTGCTAACGTTCAGCACGGCGGGCAGCGCTGTGGTCGCGGCTCTGGTCGCCTCACCGTTATGGCTCAGTTTGGAAGGACATCTGAGAGAGGGAGAGAGAGAGAGAGAGAGAGAGGTGCGGAGGGAAGTGCGGAGGGGCCGCATTGTTTGCAAAACAAGAGACCGCTTCGGCCTTGCTGTTCAGGGAGGGATGTGCGCGCACTGTTATTCAATTCCTGTGACGTCACGTCCCATTCAATAATAAAAAACCTGTCAAGCTTCGTGCAGATTCGTAAATGTCGCACATTCTTTTGAATTCGACTGCGACGAGGATTTTCAATGATTTATTCGCCTCGCCGCACGCCAAAAAATAAATCGCATCTGAGCTAAATAATTTGCAGGTGTCCTAATTTTATTTTTATTTTTATTTTTTTTTTTGCTGTATAGGCGCAGCTAATTTGTAAGCTACCGTGCTAATTTTATAGCTACTGTGATATTTATTTTCCCGCTGTTTTAAATTTTTAGCCGTAGTGCCAATTTTTCACATTTAATTTCAGTTGAGCGAATTTTTTCCCCCCATGCGATTGGCGTTACCAACGAATGTGACATCATACGATAAACCATAATGTGACAGTTTTTACATGTATACGAATAATGTGTCGTCACGTGAATTGAATAACAGTGCGGCCCGCCGCCATGCTGGGTAATAAATGCAGCTCGTGCAGGTGGCCCCCCTCCACTCCCCCGGCGTTTCCCCCCTCGCCCAGCCCTCGGCCCTAGGACAGCGCAGCGACAGCGTTGCCACGTCCGCGACTATCCCATCATTACCCGACCAGAATGAATAAAATCCTTGGTGCTCCGCCGCCGTTTAGGAAACGAAAGCCCGCCCGGCCCGGCCTCGCCCAGCCAGGCCTCGCCCAGCCAGGCCTCGCCACATCCAGACCGATCAAGTTGTCCTAGAGGCTGTTCGACTCGAAGGGAAAACATCTCTAAAATATTTAAACGCCTCGTAGTTCTGAAAAATGCAGAAAATTCGGGGAGTTCCAGAAGAATTCCAAGAAATTATAAAAACGAAATTGGGAAAATTCAGGAAAATTCACAAGAATTCAGAAAAAAAAAGAAGTTAATTTTCAAGCAAAAATTGCTTTAAAAATCAACAAACGGTGACGAAAATTCAATAAAATTAAGAAAAAATCACGAAAATCACTAAATCTGTACATCAAAAGTCAGAAGTTGTTTCCCCCCTCTGGTCTGGTCTTTTTGCTGCTCCAGGATTTGGCCACCCGTTATGTGTCTGACAAAAGGTGTTTCATTTTAACCCGTCTTGTAAGTTAACCTAACCTATCCTGCCATTTAACGCGTTATGCTCCGATTAGTTTGATGCATCATACATGTAGTGTTGGCGTGCCCCTTGCCGACAGCGGCTCCCCCTCTCCGGCCTGCATCCTTTTGCCCTTCGACTTTGCTCTTGGCTTTCTCCCCACTACAACCCCTCTGCCCCCCTGGGCTCTAGCTGTCGTTACTTCTGAGAGGGGCCGCGTTTTTTTCCCTACTTTTTCTTTTGACTGTACAGTTCAATGACCGTCTAATTTCTTGGTCGGGCTCATCCGGTCAGTACTACTGCGTCCGTTTTAGTGAATGACGTTCGCGGAGGCGCGTGCACTCACCTTTCTTTTTCTTCCGATTGTGAAAAGAGTCCGTAACAATTCTACAGTATAGTGTGCTTTTTTGTTTGTGACTGCAGATGGTGCACGCAAGGGGGAAACAACTCTGAAATCTTTGTATCCATCATAATTCAGAATAATTCAGGAAATTTCAAAAATTCAGGAAAATTCACTACACTAGGTAAAATTAGAGCAAAAAATCAATGAAAATTCACTAATATACTGAAAAATTCCCGAAAATTCACAAAAGTTCAACAAATTTGTACACCAAAATTCAGAGTTGTTTCCCCCTCGTGTACCGTTTCTTATTGAGCTTTCGGTTGCTCAGTATACTGAAAATGATGATGAACCATCGTTTGTAAACAAAGTCCCGATTGAACAGCGGCAGGCCTCATTATCGGCGGGGCGGGGCGGGTCTCAGCCACCAGGTCTCAGCCGCTCTGCTCAGCCCCGCTCAGCCCCCAGCAGCGGCTCTGCTCTGCTCTGCTCCGCTCTATCTGCGTGATTAGGGGGTCAAAGTCTGGACGGCACGGCCAGTGTTGCCAGAACAGCGCGGCGCATCCCGCACCTCCTCCTCCTCCATCAAAGTCCCCTTCATCATCAACCAATCCGCGGCGCGTGTTTCAATTAATCATTATAATTTTTAAAAAATGGTTGCATTCAGCCAACAAGCCCATGCCCGCTCGGTACGTTCCTACTCTCGCCCAAGGGTCGACAGTCACGAAATTCCTCCGTACGCACGTCAAATATTACATCTCTTACTTGAAATTTCATAAATTTTATTCTTTTTTCTTCGTTTTCTCCGCCAATACATGCGATTTGCTTCAAAATCGCCAGGATTACCAGTGATCTCTAATATACCTCCGTGCGCGGTGGAAATGAGTTGACGTGACGACGACCCTTTGCTACCGCCCGCTCGCGCTAAGACTGCTCGGTGTCCTATCCTCCTACCCTGCCGCCCGCTCGGCCCCGGCCCGGCCCGGCCGCGCCTTGTCCAAATGCGATGGATCTGGGACGCTGGCGCTTCGTGTCCGTCATCGGCGTCGTGTGTGTTGTTGGACTCGGGCCGGGCCGGGTCGTGCCTCGCCTCGCGGGCATGTGCGCGTGCAGCGCTCTGCTCATCATAGGCCCCGCCCCGCCCCCACCCGAGGGGCCCTCCACCATTCAAGTCTACACCAATTTTTCTGATTTTTGTGTTTTTTCGTGCATTTTTCCTTTAAAAAATTTCTGATTTTTTTCCCCTTCTGATTTTGCGAATTTTTTTTTGTGATTGTTTTCCCTGTTTCCCTTTTTTTCCCCTGACCTTTTTGTTTTAGTGTGTACCGAGTTTTGCGTGAATGGCCCCTCGCCCCTCCCTTCCTCCGCCCCCGCGAGCAGCTTCCTCCTCGTATGTTAGACGCTTAGACAGACACCCCCGCACGCAGCACTTCCCACTCTGCGGTCTGATTCCGAAGATCGTTCTCGTGCCCCGTCCTTGTCGCACTCATAGGGCCTCGCCATCCCCAACGTGGGACACCACCATAGGTGCGACAAGGACGGAGGTACCAGAGCGATCTTCGGAATGAGCCTGCTGCTTTGCCCGCTCTAAACAATGCTGCCGCTGCACTTTGCGCGCGATCACGCTGCCGCTGTACGGCTTTGCTGCACGTACGCTTATTTTATCGCCGTTTAGACGCTCGCTAGGCCGTGCGCGCGCGGCTTGATCCGCGTGGTGTTAGCACGCCGCCGGGCCAGGGCCGGGGCCCGGGCCGGGCCGCGAGCTAGCGCTGTTGACTCAGTGCAGTTTACACGTTTGTGTGGGCGAGGTTAGGGCACAGCGGGGCAGCCGGTGGCGCGGCGTGGCGTGTACGACCCACTGACCCGGATCGAATAATGCTTTCCGGTAGCTTCTGCCTCGCGCGCGACTGTACTTATTCGCTGCGATACGTATGTAACGCGCCGTCGCGTCGCCGCACCATATGAGCGGGTGGAGGCTCGCTGCCGTGCGCCGAATAGGAGTTCGCTCGTCTGTAAGTGTGCTGTATTTACACACCTGCTTGCACCCTCAAGAGATGTGCTCCCAATTCAAGGACTGTACTGTGTACTTGTTGAAAATTATCTTGCTGTTTAGAAGTTCAGGTACACTGGAAACCCAAGTGTGTGAATGTCGCACACTTAGGTGTGCGAGGATTCATTCGTACACTTGGCCGCTTCAACGTGTGAATTTTCCTAGGATATTCACACGTTTGAGTGGCCAAGTGTACGAATGAATCCTCGCGCACCAACAAGTGTGCGACATTCGCACACTTGGACTACCGGAGTAAGAATGTTCTCAAAACTTGAAATATCACACAAACACTCAGCTTAGATCACTAATATCTCTTCTATAATGATACTGCATTTCTGTGTGTGCTGTAGCTATGCAGCTTTCGCTTTTCTTTTCCTTTTTCTTCCTTTTTTTTTCGGCCAGGTTTACTTTATCGTCACGTGAACTGGACCAGCAGTATAGCAGTAGCAAACGCGCTGCCGGTTAGCTGCCGGGCTTTTTATGCGAGTGCGCGCGCGCGCTATCATTGCTAGCAGCTGTGTGCGTGAAGATGAGGGAGAGAGGGTGTAGTGTAGGGTGGGTTTGGTGGAGAGGGGAGGGAGGGAGAGAGGGAGGTCGGTCGGTCGGTCGGAATAAGGCGGTAATCTGAGGCACTGCCTGCCCGCCCGGGGCCTGGGGCGGGCTGCGGCCGAATCTTTATATACCCAGCCGAGTGACTCCGCCGAGTCCGAGCCGATTCAAACGCTCGCCCCGTCCCGCTCCGCCGCGGTGCGCTCCCGCGCCCGTCTCCTTTGCGCGCGTGACCTTGCCGTGACTTTGGGGATGCCTCTCTCTCTCTCTCTCTCTCTCTCTCTCTCTCTCTCTCTCTCTCTCTCTCTCTCTCTCTGCGCGAGGAGTTTGGGGAGGGGAGGGGCAGGCGTGTATGGTGGTCAGTATGTCACCACGTCTTACATACCCCTCTCTCCTCTCTATGAGATTCCATATGGTCGAGGCTCTGTGAAGAAGAGAGACTGCTTCCTCCCCACAAGTAAACCGGGTGTTTCTATGAATGCACACATACCCAAGCTGTAAATGGAGGAGTCGAATTTCTCGCTCTTGAGAAGAGCGAGTTTTCTGGACCAAATTTTCATGCTCTTGGGAAAGCCGAGGTAGATCGACATCGTTCTATTATATTCATTTTGATTACAATTTCCACGATGTGCTAGACTCTTTTTGAGTCATATGTTAAGCCAACATCACTCTAATGTAGTCATTTAAAAATGTCAGAAAAAACTCGTTTTGAATCGTTTTAGCGAACCTCACGCTTTATTGAGCGATGGAGGAATACTGTGTCCATAGTAGGAAGAAGTAATGTGATTAAAATATTGACAGTGCAGAGAACCTGAAAGTTATTGATAAAACCAAATCGGGTTAGTAGAAAATAAAATGTTGAGTTCTTGAAACAGTCTTATTTTCAGCAGCCTCGTTTAAATATCATTGGAAAAAATATAAATTTAGTCAATTTAGTTCATTTATTCATGATTTGAGCAAATCAATACAAAGTCAGGTTTTTAACCAAAAATTGATTATTGTTTTTTGATTTTGTCCCCTAAATAAATTTTCTTAGTGCGGATTCGCCTACCCCATTCGCCCCGCAAGCGCAAGGCGCCGCCGCGTAGCCCATCCCATGCATGCAATCCCGCAACAATTTTTTCGCGTTCAAGGACACTCCCGCGGGACAAATCGTCACGCGCAATCGCTCTGATCAAGCTGGCTGCCAGAATGTCTGCAGGGGACACGCGTGCGACGAGCGCCGCAACTCTGTGCCACATTCTTGCGCGAAAGGGTTATATGAAGGGATGTTCGGCCTGTCGTCATGGTGTGAGTCATTGAGGGGTAACTCGTGACTCTCTGCTCCGCTCCGCACCGCGTGATTCACCTTTCTACCCTCCCAGCACCGAGCACAGCACCGTCTTTTCATTTTTCCCGCGCGGATGAGTCCCCCGCGCCCTGCTATCTCGCCAAAACGAAACAGACGATACGACGCGGCTGTGTAGCGAGGCGACAGCAGTCCGCTTCTCTCTCCTCTCCGCTCGTCGCGTTCGCTTTTTTTCTTATTTACTTCTTTATTTCTCGCGCACAGTTCGTTTGGGCGACGTTCACAAGCCGCCCTATCGAGCGTTTACCTGCCCCGGCTGCTGCTATCAGGGGTGACGTTTGCACCTGTCGTTTCACTTTTCTTGCGAAACCAAAGTCAAGAGACGCTGCTATGTCGCGGAGGGCCCGCCTGGGTCTATCCCCCACTGTCGCTTTCAATGGAGAGTGTACATTATTTGAGAGGACGCAGGTGTGCGACAGGTCTTTATGTACGGTTTACCAACATTCTTCTGCAAAATCTAAACGAAGTTAAGAAGAAAAAGTATTGACCGGCACGCACAAAAATAATTCGCTTCTGGTGTACTCATTTTTTTAACTGTATTGGCGCAGCTAATTTTTAAGCTACGGTGCTTTTTTTCTAGCGACTCTGCTATGTATTTATTTTTCCGCTGTTTTAATTTTTTTCCCATGGTTCTAATTTCTTACATCTTATTTCAGCTGCGTGATTTATTTTTCGCGAGGGTGTTTGTCATTTTAAACATGTCACATTGCACTTATTCATACTGTCTGCAGCTCTTTTACGTTCTGTGTGAAGATCAGCCCTCCTCAACATGATTCCGCGCGCTTTATTTGTTGGGTTTATTGCATAATATGTCGGCCGGGCCGTCGAAATTACTTTCGCTTACTTTTCGTTTGGGCGCTGCGCACAAAGGTGGGGAGGGCACTGCAGGGAAAAGGGGGGGGGGAGGGAGAGGAGGAGGGAGGGAGGAAAAGATTTCAGGCACGAAAGGCGTATGTGCAGGGAAGGGCGGGCGCTCCCCTGCTCTGCGGTTGCCTGCAGGGTCGTGCGTGTGACCCTCTCGTAGCCACACAGTTTAGAAAAAAAATGAAAAGCAGGGGAAACAAAGCGGACAACAGAAAACAATAGAAGGATGAAAATAAACCAGGGAGACCGTAAAAAAAAATCGGGCAAGATGGCACCAAGCGCAGCAGCTTGAAAGGTGTTAATCCTTTACTTACTTTACGTTCCTTTACGTCACATTGAAACGAGCGCGCACTCGGTCCGACTGGTGCGCGGCAATGTCGCACCACCATCCCCTCCTTTTTTCTGCGATCGAAGCCGTGTTGCCAAATCCAACACCAAAAACGACCGATGTGAGGCGGAGTGCGCCGGCCAGGCCGGGTCTGCGGGCGGCAGGGCTTACCTGCAGTACAGTAGGGTGATTCCGCGCACAGTATTTTCGTCTCTCTGTCCCTGTCGCACTAATGGGGCACGACCGTAAGGAGCGAGAGAGAGGACACTACTAAATGGTGTTCGGAATTACCCTGCAGCAGGGCAGTATGGCAGTACAGGGGCGGCCGCTCAGCTCAGCCAAGCCGGCCCTAGCCGGCCCCGGCCCAGCATCAGTGACTTGCCGGCATTTGGCTCCTGCTGATAAGCCCCCGTTTTGGTTCCGCCCGCGCCCGCCATCTCGGCCGCAGCTTTGGTAGGCCAAAGTGCTCGCCAAGTTTGGCAACAGCGCGCGCCTTGCTGTCTGACCTGGCCGTTACGCCGGGGCTGTTGGGGCCGGGACTGGGACCTGCCAACAGGATGGCACCCGGGCGGGCCGGGAGGCTCCGGACCGCGCGCGCGCGCGCGTGTGTGTGTGTGCTGTGGGTGGCGGCGCGGTGGGTGCCAACAGGTGGCCAGCAGGCGACCAGCAGGCCTGATGCGAGCTGAGCAGCAGGCTGCAGGACGCGCAGACTCTTTTTCGCGCCGAGGCGGCTGTTGCCCAAAATTTGTACAATATTTTTGTTGACTTTTAATATTTTAGATTTTTATTTTTTCTTAAATTATTTTTTTTCTTTTACAAAGAAAATTTCATTTTGTAGTAAATTTCTATCTTTCTCCCCTATTGCTGACTTTTTTCTATTTTTATTCCATTTTTTTGTTCACTGTTTCTCGATATTTCGGATTTTTCTGTATCTTTCTTCGTGGTTTTATTTTGATTTTTATAAAATTTTCTTTTGAAAAAATGTTTTTAAATGATTTTATCGGGGGTTGTACAATGATATATCGAAATGAGCTTCCTCGTGCTGCTGCTCCGTGCCTGCGTATATCCTTTCGATTGGAATGCTTCGCTGGCTAATTCTTCCCCTAATCCGTGTGTTTGTTTCACTACCGCGCCTGATTTATTTATCACCTCCAGATCCATTCCATTCGCACTAATAATTTACTCGCCAACGCGGTGGTTGGGGAGAGCAGAAGAGAGGAGAAAGAGTGAGAGAGAGTGAGAGAGAGAGAGAGAGAGAGAGAGAGAGAGAGAGAGAGAGAGAGAGAGAGAGAGAGAGAGAGAGAGAGAGAAGGGGGAAGGGAGGGATGGGATGGGAAGGAGATAGCATAGGGGGCAAAACCCGGCAAAAGTGGTATGGCAAGCGCAGAGCGGTGCGGTCATTGGCGCCTGGCCTGGCCTGTCTGGGCGGGGCAGAGCGGACAGAGCGGGCGGAGCGCCTCGCTGGGTAGGCAGCGCGCTCCACAGCTGTGCGCCGAGCTCTCTGTGTGGCCTACCTGTCGGGCGCTAGAGCGCTGCCGGCGGCGCCCCGGCGCCCGCCCCGCCCCGCTCCGCTCCCGCTACTCGCGCGGCCTCGCGGTGCTTTGTATTCCTGCACTTTCGGTCCGCGGGGGGCGGGCTTATTCTCCTCCTCATTTTCGTTACTCAAGTTGGAGTGCGTATACTTTTGTTCCGTCTGCACAAACGCGCGTTAACGGGTGCGGCCATGTAGGATTTACTTCGAAATACGTATGCACTTTGCCACGCTGTTTTCTTAGCGGACGATTACAACGCGCGCTCGTGACAACCGCCGCGGCGCGGCGCGTCGCTTCCCAAACCGGGTCTCAGCCCGCCGCAAACGTCTGCACCACTGTGTACACGGAAAATACTGGCAGGTTTGCGTGCATGTGCGGGTTGTTCGCTTAGGTCCGTCGGGTCGGGAGGTGGAGAGGGGAGGGGAGGGGAGGCAGGATGGAGGCAGGAGGAGGAATGTGCCCGGCTGGGCCGGGCCGGCCGGTCTAACAGTCGGGCTGGACTGAGCCGGGCCGGGTCGGTCTGCGGCTGCGGGGCGCTGCTGCTGGCCAGGGCAGCGGTCTCATTCCGAAGATCGCTCTCGCACCTCCGTCCTTGTCGCACCTATGGCGGTGCCCGTCTGTTGGGGATGGCAGTGCCCCATGAGTGCGACAAGGACGGAGGCGCGAGAGCGATCCTCGGAATGAGACGGCAGGGCAGGGCAGTGCCTGGCGGTGCTGGCCCCCGCAGCCCCACGGCCCGGTGCGCTCCGGCAGGGCATTGACATTGCCTGCGGGGAGCCGACCCGAGGGTGACGGCGGCGGCCATAGGAGGGGGAATGGACCCGGAGGAGAGGAAGGCTCCGGGGGGAGGGGGATCTGGAGGAGAGGAGAGCTCCGGAGGAGAGTGACCCGGAGTAAGAGGAGGGCTCCGGAGGAGGGGGACCTGGAGGACTGGAGTGCTCCGGAGGGGAGGTGGACTCAGGAGGAGAGGAGGGTTTTAGAGGAGTGACCTGGAGTAAGAGGATGTCTCCGAAGGGGAGGTGGGCTCCAGAGGAGAGGAGGGCTCCGGAGGAGAGTGACCTGGTGTAAGAGTAGGGCTCCGGAGGAGGGGGACCTGGAGGACAGGAGTGCTCCGGAGGGGAGGTGGACTCAGGAGGAGAGGAGGGCTCCGGAGGAGAAAAGAACCCAGAGGCACGATGTAGAGAGATCTGTGTACACCGTGCCCAGAGGATAGGAGGCCTCCTGAGGATGGGGACCTGCAGAGTGATAGTCCGGCGCACGCACTTACAGGCCCACACCGTATAAGTGTGAGAGAGTCAGAGCGCTCTCGCACCCTCGGCTGACTCCTTGAGTGCGAAGGAGACACAGATCGAGGGGAGTGCGTGTGCACCGGAATCGCTCTGCGCTGAAAGAGAGGAGCAGCAGGGCTCCGGAGGAGGATGGGGACCTGGAGGAGGAGAGGATGGCTCCGGAGGGGAACTTGCTCTGCAGGGCCGTGTAGGGCGGGGCCCCGCGGGGTGGGGCGGGGCGGGGCGGGGAGCGCACCGCCTGCCGCGGGAACGAAAGGGAAGGGGGCCGAGAGGGAAAGGGTGAAAGGGGATAGGGCATGTGCGAGCTGGGCGGGCGGACGGGCGGGCAGGCAGACAGACTGACGTGGCGCTGAGCGGAGCTGAGCGGAGCACAATCCACCTGTTGCCGTTTGCTAAATGAACGCCTCGCTGTATCGCTGTAATGAATGGCTCGACAAGCACAAGCCCGCCCCGCTGCGCTTTACGGCCGCGCGCGCGGGGCGCGGGAAGAGCAGCGTATCCCGCACTCATCTGCTGCAGAGATGCGAGGCGCGCTGTGATGTCGAGAACCCTGCCCTACGACGGGGACCTGACTGACCTCGCCCGCCGGCGGTACTCGGGACGGACAACGAGTTGTATTTAATGATGATGATGTTGTTGTTGCCGCCGTTTGTTGCATGTGCCAGCGGGGCGCAATGACGTCACGAACGCCCGTCGCATTATTTCGTTGGTTTTTCGAGCGTGCAGGCCGCGCCGCGGTGCGTTGCACGTCCCCGCCCCGCCCCGCCCCGCCCCGCCCCGGGTGGCTCCCCCGCCCCGCCCCAGTGGCTCCGCCCCAGTGGCTCTGCGCCAAGGTGACCGGACGTGGCGTGGAGTTGTGTAGCGTAGCGGACCCGGCGGGAGGTAGCGGCGGCCGCTGCTGGTGCTGCTGCTGCTGCTGCTACTACTACTTCCTCTCGCCCAAGTGAAGCGGAACATGAATCGCCTCGCTGAATGCCAAGTTTGAGAAGGGGCGGGGTGGGGCTAGCGCACCCGGAGATGCTTACCCCCTGGCGGGCGCGCCTCGCGCCCCACCCCCACCTCGCCCCACTCAGCCTTGCCCCTTAACTTAATGCCGCTTTGTACCAAAGTGCCCGGCGGCCGACCTCTGCCCGGCCGGCCGTTTGATTCTGCAGACCGCTCTCGCGCTACCGTCCTTGTCGCACTCATGGGTCACTGCCATCCCCCACACAGGGCATCACCATCGATTGTAAGGTGCACGACTGGACTCCAAACTTTATGTAAACTAGCCTAGAATTTTGTTTTTTTCTTTCTTTATTTTTTCAACGGCCTGCTTGGCACATTGCACTTGGGAACGTGTGTTAGTTCATTCGAGGGGACCCTGCGCGTGAGGCCCAAAGTTATGTATTTTCGGCGTTTCCGCATATGACCCCCCCTTCCCCCCTTCCACTACCTTGCTATACTTACTTTGCTTTACATCATCTGGCAATGAAGCCAAATCGTGCGAGCCGCCCTGTAGGTGTGTGTGTGTGTGTGCGTGTGGCCCACACTGCGACACCTGCAGGGGGTTGGTGTTAATTCGGGATTGCCCCGGGCCGGGACGGGCCAGGCAGAGGGGTGAGTGATTGTCATTTAGTTTTAGCTTTACTCTCGCCACGCGGTTTCCTCCTGTGCTGCTGCCTCGGGCACTGCGACTGTGCCCCGTCCCCACGGCACGCACAAGGTCCCCCGTGTGGTGTGTGTGTGTGTGTGTGCGTGCACGCGTGTTTGTGTGCGTGTGCTATTTGAAGCCATCGCCCCATCACGAGTGCGTAACACTTGGAGGGGAGGGGGGGGGGTCCTGATCAGCACCGCAGCTGCACAGCACGCCAGAGTGCGGAAATATTTCATTATGCAGCGCTTCTAGCGCGGCGTGGTGTGGTATTACGCAACGGGAAGACTATGGCGAAGGGAGGGGAGGGGGGGAGCAGGGAGGCTGCGCGTAGCAGCGTGGCGTTCGCCTTATTGCCCCCGCGGAGTGGAGTGGAGTTCGATGCCCCGCCGCCGCGGTGCGTTGAGAGAGAGAGAGAGAGAGAGAGAGAGAGAGAGAGAGAGAGAGAGAGAGAGAGAGAGAGAAGGAGAAGACGCAGCATTCCAGAGCCGATTGTGTGGCGGGGCGGGGCGGGCCAACCGGACTGCACTGCGTGCTGATAACATCGTGAACGCGGACGCCGACGAGGTGGACGCGAGTTGGTGGGTGATGCCGCTCTCCGCGCCGTGACGCCGATTTTTTTCTGAGGGTGGGAACGGGGTTGGCTTCTCAAATCTCTGGAAAACGTGCGTGTTTTGTTTCATATGTCTCCTTACCCCAGAGAAGTGACTGACGAATGGGAATATGATAATACTAAGCATGCCCTGGTAAACAACTCTGAATTTTGGTGCACACGTTTTGTGCATTTTTTTGAATTTTTATAGAATTTTTATCGAACTTTTTGTAAATTTTTTCTTGAATTGTGGCAAAAATTTTCAGAATTTTTCAAAATTTTCCTGAATTACGAGGTGTACACAAATTTCAGAGTTGTTTCCCCCTCGAGCATACCTATAGAATTTAATCTTGACCATTCGATCCTGAAGTTTAGTTGAAATCTGTCTGGTATATTTTGATTTCCTTTTGTGGTTTGTTTTAAATTAGAAGAAGGGAAGTAGAGTGTATTTATCAAATCTGTTTTCTAACCTGAGGCATTTTCTCTTTTGTTTCCACCAGGTTGGTGTCGAAGTAAATGAACTACATCTGAACCCGCATCTCTATCGTGTGGTGGAGCCCCCTCTGTGTCATATGATTGTAAGTGTTATATACATGTACGAAAAAAGTTGTTCGTCTTACACCACCGTGATATTTGGACGTAGCACTTTGTGCTCTGGCCACGGTGGTGTTGGTGTGCTTTTTGGAGTCAGTCTATCTGTCTGTCTGTCTCTCTCTCTCTCTCTCTCTCTCTCTCTCTCTCCCTCTCTCTCTCTCTCTCTCTCTCTCTCTCTCTCTCTCTCTCTCTCTCTCTCTCTCTCTCTCACATTGCTTTGCACGCGTCTCGATATTTCTCAGAATCTTGTCGAGATACGCGGCTAGCTCCTTTTGAGCGGCGATTCTTTAGGCCCCTAGGAACCGAATGGCGTGTGTCCTTCTCCTCCCGGGGTCAAACTAGGCTCACCGGCCCGGCCGGGTCCCTTTGTCAGCCCATTAGAGCGTACAGTAGACGTCTGTGGGACAAGTCGTCGTACCGTGTCACCATTTCCAACACTATTTTGCGTCCGTGTTTTAGAAACAGAACATTTAAATAAATCTATGAGGCTTAAGCTTTTACCGAGCAAACGAAATTTAAATCGGCTCAGCATTTAATCTTCTTTTGCAAAGCAGTATTATACGATCCTTGAGTCGCGCTACCCGCTCCTCCCCCCCCCCCCCCCTCTGAGTTTCCCTGAGCGAAAGAATTTCCGGCCGTAAAAGCGGGCCCCGCTGTCCAGACGGGCTGGGCCCCGCTAGAGGTGATTGTCCTGTGCTTGCCCCTCCTGTACACTGTCAACATTCACCGCGCGCATACGTCGTTTGTATGCCAAGGATTTATTTCTTTACTGTCGGCCCGACGCCACGCCCCGCCTCGCCCTGCGACCTGACCTTTCCAATAACTTTTATTTTCACCTGCATTGCGCGCGTTTCGCTTTCGGTCGTCAAGATTGGGGGGGACTTGCTGCTGCTGCTGCTGCAGCGTTGCCGTCAGCAGCTGGATCTGAAGTGAGTGAGTGAGAGAGAGGGTAAGAGAGTGTGAGTGTGCGAGAGACGGAGAGAGAGAGGATAGGGAGGTCATTAATTATATCGGGCGGGCGGAGCATTCGGAGCAAGGTCTTATGCACGCCGCACTTGCTGCCTTGACACGCATGAAGGGCCGCGCGCGCGGGATGGCGGGGGCGGGGCGGGGCGGGGCGGGGCGGGGCGGGGCTTCTTGCTCGAGTGCGCGGATGCAGTCAGGCGCACTCGGGCGCGCACACACACACCTGATCTGACGGGCAGGTGGTGTGCACCCTCTCCGTCCCGCCCCGCCCCGCCCCGCCCCGACCTGACAACCAGGTGAAACATTTTTGTTGCGTTTTGCTTTTTCATCTCGCGCGTCCCGTGTCCCGTCCCGTCCCATCCCGCCGTCGCGTTTAGACAATGACGTGGCCGAGTCCTTTCTGCTGGCAGAGTCCACCCCGCCCCGCCCCGCCCCGCGGCCGGTCGCCCAGTGGGGAAGGTCATGGGCGGGGCGGGGCGGGGCGGGGCGGGGCGGGGCGCGCTTGGGACAGGTGTGCGGTGCGGCCCGCCCACCCCACCCCACCCCACCGCCTTTGAGCCAACGCGCCAATATCTTTTGCGAATGGAGACGCGCGCGCGCGGCGGCAATGACGAAGGACTTTTTGTTTTGGTTTTAATTATAGGACCGAAGTGTTACGAATAAACATGTTTATTATGTATCGTCATCTTGGGGCAGTGGCAGTGTCGACACGGTAGAAACAATGTCTGATTCTTTTGATTTTATTTATTTTAGGGAAAAGGGAAAACTTTGTGGATGATCCCACTTAATTATCAGGGTTGCCACAACTCTGTAAATTCTTGAAAACCTGAAAAACTCAGGGAAAAAATCGTATCAGGGAAATCAGGGAAAACTCAGGGAAAATTCGGAGAAACGTCGGTTATTTGTTGAAACATTCACGGAACATGAATTTTTGCCGAAATACAAGTGTTTTGCTTCACTCACTCCACCAGAACACTGTGTTTAAAACTCAGGGAAATTTAATGTGAAAGGCTCTGGAAGTCAAGGAAACTCAGGGAAAGCGGATATGAAAAGTTTGTGGCAACCCTGTAATTTGAAAAAAAAAAACCTCCCCATAGTTTGGGGAAGTCTCCTCAAACGTCGAGGGAAGTCTCTCAAACTGTGAAAAATTGTCGTAGGTTTACGGGAAATTTTTCCACGAAGTGAAGTTGTAAAATTACGATCACTTATCGTAAAATTACAAGCAGTACCAATCTACTTGAAATTCAATTACAAGCAAAAATGGGCTGGCCCAAATTTACAACATTTTCCATAAGTCGTAATTTACAAAATAAATCGTAAATCTACGAACATATTTTTCACAGTGTCAAAAATTTTTGGAAGTCTACTCAAGAAATGAGGGAAAATATTTGTAGATTTTCCTCGAGATATCAGACATTGTTTTTACCGTGTCAGCACCGCGGGCAAGTGTCTGCTGTTTAAAATGTTTACGCGAACGCGTATAGTATAAAATGCATACGTTCTTTCAACAGATTTAAAGTATTGTCCTCGTGCCAAAAGTTTTATAGTTTTAAAAGAAGTAGAAGAATAAGATCTTAATGCTCGCACACAGTCACGGAGCGCCGTGTGACATCAGTCGTCATCATATAGTTTCGACGCGACCCGCGCGCGGGAGGCGAGGCGAGCAGCGAGCACTTCTGGCAAAACGTGTCATTCCTCTTCCCGTCACGGCCCGGCCCGGCCCACGCTCCTGTACACCACGCCGTGCACGGCTCTGCGTGTACTGCGGCCCCGACCAGGACATCGACCCCAGCACCGCGCCCCGCCCCGCCCCGCCCCGGCCCCGGGCACGCCCTGCCCTGTCAGGCCCGTTCGTTGTTTGACGCGCCAGCAAAGCGGTTTGAAATTTCCATTTTCCGCGATGAGGCTTCGGGCCGGGGGGCCTGTGGCGGACGGTCTGGTCAGGTGTGTGGCAGCCCGCCAGACCACTATAGGGGGGGGGGGGCGCCAGGTGCAGCGAGAGGGGGTGAAGGACGGACCGCGCATCAAGATAAAGTGGATAGAAAGAGCGAGAGAGAGAGAGAGAGAGAGAGAGAGAGAGAGAGAAAGAGGGAGGGGGAGGAGAGAGGGCGTGTCGCGGAATGGCCAGAATGGCGGAAGTGTTGTCGCCATGAGCGGCGCGCAAGTGCGGCGCGTCCTAGCGGTCTGCTGACCTCGCGCGAGAGAGAGCGAGAGAGAAAGGGCGCGCGCGTCGTCGGGATAGGAGAAGAGAGAGAGAGAGAGAGAGAGAGATGGAGAGGGAAGTCTATAGCTGTGTTTCGCGGACGGTTAGGAGGAGCCGCGTCGTGGTGCTGGTGGCCACGCCAGCTGACGACGACTGTTTGCGGCCCGGCCCGGCCCGGCCGGGACCGGCCTGGCGCCCTCCTGATCCCGCGGCCCCGCCCCGCCCGGCCCCGCCCCGCCCCGCCCCGCCCCGCCCCGCCCGGCCTGGTTGTTGATTTGTTGGGGTGAATAGACTCGCGACGACCATAGGCCGTCCGGCAGGCAGACAGACAGACAGGCAGGCACACGCTCCGCTCGCGAACGTGCAGTACAGAGCAGCGCGACTCCTTTTTGTAATGAACGAATAATTTCACCCGTCGTGTTGATGCGTTACACAAAATGCTTGGGCTTTATTATTTTTGCTCTTTCCCCTTTGATGTGTACTCATGATTCCCGGAATGATTGATTCCCATCCATATATTTTCATTTCCAACTGTTTCTAGCGACATAAAACGCTAGTTTCGGCTTTTTATAACTGATTTCAGGTGTTTTCCTGCTTTGTTGTAGTGCTTTTCATTGATTTCCCGTAATTTTGATGATGATGATTCCCAGGCTTGTGTACACGTGATTCCCAAAGTTGTATCGTCCGCTCGTTCCCGCCTTTTTTTTTAAATTTCAAGAGAGACTTTTTTTTTGCGATAGATTTTCGAGTTGAGTGCAAAGAGCTGAAGCGGCATAGCGACACCGCGGTGCCGGCGCGGCGCGGGTCCTTAAGGCATCCATTACCCCTTTTTCTTTCGTTCGGACGGCGGCGGCGGCGGCGTGCGAGGCGAAAGTGTGTTATAGGAAAGCGTTCTGAACCGCGACGAACTCCCCCCTCCCCCTCCTCCCCCCCCCCACCGCCTCCGCGTGATGCAATAGGAGTGCGCCGCTGCGCCTGGCTGCGGCAGGGCCGCGGAGCGGAGCAGAAAGGTGAGGTGAGGTGACACCGCGGGCGTTACGACTCCGTGTTGTGTTGCTGTGTTTACCCCGCGCAGCGTACGTCTCCGGCCCACGTGGAGCAGGCTCGTGCTGCTACAGGTAGCACCTCGCCTGTCCCACGTGGAGCCCCGTGCCCCGTCCCGTGCCGGCATATTGGTAGAACCACGATGGAGAGAGGGTTTATCGCCACATCGTGGGTAGAACTCCCGGGCAACCTGCAGTCGTCGTGGAGCCCCGTGCTGTTATTGGTTGTAACCGATGGGGGAATCACTCGTACAAAGTGTGTACAAAGATTTGCTTTAAAAAATTTCTTTTGATTTTTTCAATGAAAATTTATGTCTTTTTTTGATAAATATTAATAATCCTTTACTCCCATTCCTGATTTTTTTGGTTCATTTGTTTCTTTTTCTTGATATTTCGGATTTTCCTGTATCTTCTTGATTTTTTTATTTTAATTGTTTTTAAATGCCTTTTTTTTTCCGTACACTGTTGGAGAATATCACGGTAAATGGCTACGGTATGCGATGTAAATTTGTTGCCTGGTCTCGGACCGTAATTTTTGACTATAGTCACGGTCTGAATCTTACGGTACACACCGTAGCCTGCAAATATGTCGGGGAAGTTCCGTGGAGCACACTCCATCATTCCATTCATATCATAAAGCACGGTCCGTGCCGCTGCCGCAAGTGTACCTACGTTACGATCTGACCGTACATGAAAATTACGATACGGACCGTAGGCTTACCGTAACTCCTCACGGCGGTATTTTTAACAGTGTACAATGATTTTTCAAAGTGAGCCACCCCCTCGGGTGGGACCCCCGACCCACCACAGTCGTGGAGCCTCGTGCTGTGCTACTGCTAGCAGGACCCCCGCCCCGCCTAGCGTATAGTGCCTGCCGCCCTGCACGGAGCCGCTACACAGGCCGGTCGGTGCTCGCTACTACACGCCGTGGGGACGGCACGCAGGCATTCTTGTTTTCCTTCCAAACGGGTGTCTATTTCTGGGTGGGCGGCGGCCCGGCCCGGGTGGGGCGGCGCCGGGTGGCGCCCGCGAGGACGCACAGGGCTGGTCGCCGTGGCGGGGCGGGGCTGTCGTGGAGCTGGTGGGGACGGCGTGAAACTTGTTCTTCTTCTTGTCCTCCTCCTCCTCCTGCTCGCGGCGCCGCGACGCCCCGTGGTCACCGCGTGTGTCGTCACCTCGTTGCGTTGCGACAAAGTCAACTCTTTGGACGATTTGCTCGCAGAGAATGTTGAGGCAGGACGGGGGAGGGAGGGTTCGCCCTCCCTGCGCCGCCGCCCGGCCCGGCCCAGCCCGGCCCGGCCCGGCAACACGATCAGCACCTTTCTCTCTCGCTCTGGCACGAGCATTCTCCACCCCCCACCCCCACCCCTCACCCAAGTTCTTCGTATTATTTCTTTTCCACAAGTTTATAAACGAAAATATTAGAAGTCCCGCGGGCCGCTGGCGTTGTGTGTGTGGTCCACTCCACCTCTCCCCCCATTTGATGAGAGCGCCCAGACATGACGAGGGTCGCGCAGAGGAGAGTCGCTGAGGTGCGCACGTGCGGCCGTGGGGCGGGGCGGGGCGGGGCGGGGCGGGGCGGGGCGGGGCGGGGCGGTGTTCCCAGTGAGGAGGAAAGTACATGTCTGTGCCGCGCCGGTGCGGCCGGCCTGTGCCGGCCTGCTGTGGGCTGAGCGCTGCTGAGCCTCCCGCTGCCGCCGCCACCAATTGGGCTGACCTTGGCCGCACTTTGTGTGTGTGTGTGTGTGTGTGTGTGTGTGTGTGTGTGTGTGTGTGTGTGTGTGTGTGTGTGGCGCCTCGCCGCGCTTCGCTGCGCCCTGCCCGCCCCGCGGCCGAGCCTCGCAGCAGCACAGTGATATCGTTCAAGTTCATTGATCCCTTCCCTTTCCCTTCCACATGGCACCAGCTGGATGTGATGTGTGCGCGGGTATCCGAGTCACTGGTCCGCCCCCCCCCCTCCCCCTGCCAGCCTCCGCCGACCCTGTCCGACCCGCCGCGCGACCCGACCGCGCGCGCGACCGACCCGACCCCGCACCGTCCTCTGGTCCTCTGGCGTAGCGACCCGTCCGTCCATGCCCGTCCCATCTTGGCCCAGGGAGGAGGGTTTCCATACGAGGCAGTTAGTTTATATTTCCCCGCGCGCGAGAGCCGCCTGGTGCTGTCATGTCGTGCATGATTTGGAAAAGGGGTGGGGGGGGGAGGCTGCCCGGGCCGGCTCCCGCGCGGGGTATCGTCCGCGCTGCTCGCAACAGACGGAGGCTGCGACTCCGCCTCGGAGACTTGAGCTGTTATACTGTTGAGCACGAAAAATGACAGCAGGCGGCGTCAGAGCCCACTGCTGAGAGAAGTTCAGCGACCCCTGCGCGCTCGCGCGCGCGCGAAGGAGACAGGAGACGAAGCCGTGGAGGGAGAGAGAGAGAGAGACACGGCATGATGTGTGCCAAAGAGTATAGCGGCGCTTCGTACGCCGCCACCGACGCGCAGGACGGAAATAGCCGCGTGTACGGGGCGGGACGCCCGGGTATGGGGCGGGGTGGGGCCCGCGGGCAGACCCCCCCCCCCCCCCTCACAGACACAGTCCGCTCCGCCTATGCTGGCTGTGCCGGGCACCCGGGGGGGCAATCGGCCCGCTAGACCAAGGCTACGCGGGACCGACTGTACTGTGCGAGGACGCGCGCGCGTCCGCGTGAACGCGACCGATGAAGCTCTCCTAGCTCTGCCTGTGCTGCGGCCCGCGGCGGGCGCACCGCACAGGCTGCCACCAAGGACAGCGCCGCCCCCGGGGTGTCTTGTGTCGTTATTAGTCGCGCGGGGACGCAGGGATCCGGCGAGTGGTTGGGCACGGGCGTAACAGGACAGACAGCCGACTGATTCCGAAGATCTCTCTCGTGCCTTCGTCCTTGTCGCACCTGTGGCGCTGGCGCGGCACCCTATGTCAGGGGTGGCAGAGCCCCGCATGAGTGCGACAAGGAAGGACGGAGGTGTGAGAGTGATCTTCGGAATGAGACAGACAGACAGACAGACTCAAGCGGACAGACGGGCTCTCGGGCTGCAATAAGTGCACCTCGCCGCCGCCGTGACACCCACGAGAGCCATGCTGTCCCGCTCCGCGTCACGATTATTCAAGTGAAAGTGGGTTTCGTTATCCGTGTCGTGTCTGTGTGCCGCTTCCCATGCTCGTCGCTGTCCCGTCCCGCTGTCCTCTCGCAGGGTATGGTATAAGCGCGCGGGGCGGGGCGGGGCGGGCGGCTATAGCTTCGTTTACACCGCGTGCGTCAGAGAACACGTAACAGTTAGTTAGTAGGGTTTGACGACCCACTCCAGCCGTAAGGCTCCTCCCTTGCGTAGACACTTACCCGCTGTACTGTCTCGTGTTCTCGTGAATCACTGTCTGATTTATTGAGGAAATGAGTAAAACTTTGAGAAACTCCTTCATTTTGAGAAACGAAAAACTCCTCAGATTTTGAAGAGGTCCCGCCCTCCTCAAAAAAAAAATGTGGGACTTTTCTCACTGACGCCGTGACCTGAGGCGGTAGGCAACCCGTCCGCACGTCTGCACCGCGGGACGAGACTGGCGGCGGGCCTGCTCGCTGCACGACAAAGAATAATTCGCGTCGGACGAAAACAAAATTTGTCAGTGCTAATTTTTCACATCTAATTTCAGCTTAGCGATATTTTTTGTGTGTGTGTTTGCGCGCGCTGTTGCAGCGTTGTAAAAGATGCAAGAAATACGAAGTACAGAGGAGTAGCCTTCACCCAAATAGGACACAAAAAAAAATTAAAAAAAAATTGAGCAGTGTGTGGTGCGTTTAGTGGCAGCGCACCGCTGCCTGTTCCTCGTTCAATGACGGCCCGGTGCCGGTAACCGGTGCAGTAACGACGCCGAGGGCCTTGGCGAGTGCAGCAGGGCGCGGCGCGCGCGGCGCCTGTGGCGCTTAACTGCGCCGCGCGGTGCATGACGCCCAGTACACGCCGTGACCTTCCCTGCATCTGCTACTTCCTAAACAAACATCTTATCTCCTGGCGGAGCCGGGCCGGGCCGGGCCGGGCCGGGTGGGCCGCGAGAGAGTACTTAATCACAAATGACAGAAAACGAAAAAAAAAGGAAAAAAAAAGAAAACAAAACTGGGGAGACTGCCTGGGCCACCCTGGTCGCGCTGATTGCGCCCGCCTCGGCGCCCGCACTTGTTTTTGGGCGTCACATTTTCTCCAGGGTTGTCTCTCTGTTTCTCTCACACACTATTTTGTGCCCTATACTGCGGCATCACCAGATGCTCCTGGTGAAAGCCCAAATGCGTTGGAGTAGTGTGTGTTTGTAGGGGTTTCAAATTTATGAAAGGAGCATTTCATTCAGCATACCACCATTATGTGCGATATATTCACACATCCAAGAGTGACAGAAGGTGACTGACTGTCACCCATACCACTCGCCGCGGTCGTGCCGTGGTGGGCATTTACCCCGCGCAGTTGCAGTGGTTCTTATCGCTGTAACAGCTTCGACGCCATATTTCACCCCGCCGCGCCCTGCGCCACCCCCCCCCCTGCCCCGCTGCTGGCCCGCAGACTTTGTCGTACCCGGATCCCACACATGGGACCGTTTGGCGAACGGGCTTTTGGGCCCCTTTGCACGGGGGGTCCTTTTTGCGTTGGCCCGGGGCGGGACGGGACGCCGTGTCAACAGAGATAAGAGATAAGAGTAAGTTGCCTGCGTCCTGCGTGACCCCGCCGCGCCGTGTCGCTAATGCCTCCGCGCCATCACCCGCCAAACTCAGAGGGACAGGGCTCCTCCGAATCTGGGGTTTGCAGGGTATACGTCACGCCACGTTCCGCGGGAGGACCAAATTCTCGTGCGTCAGGGAGGGTTGCAACGTGTCTGGAAAATCATTGAAATATCAGGATTTAAAAATTGTGTCAGTTAAATCAGTAATTCAATGTCAGGATTTTAAAATTTTGTCAGGAAAATCAGCAATGTAATGTCAAGATTGTAAATTTTTGACATGAAAATCAGGAAAATGTCAGGATATTGAAAAGGAAAGAGTCGGGATTACTAGCTTCATGACCAATCGGTGCCCAGCTAGCCGTGAGGTGAGGTCAGTCCGACTCTGCGTTCCTCAAGATTGTGGTAGATCGCCCTTGGAAAGTCACATCAGGAGGAACAATCAGTTATGCTGTCAGCGTTGTCAGGAAAATGTCAGGGGGAAAAATGCAAACTCTTCGCAACCCTTGTCTGTCTGCTGTGTGAGATTTTTTTTTCCTTATTCGGAAATTCTAGATCTATTGGTAAAAAAAAAGTTCACGTTCTTTGCACTCATATTCGAGTCGTTTCGATCCCCTCGGGGCCTGCACAGCACAGCCGCACCACCGACAGCGACGGGACGGCCGCCAACACCACCAGCAACACCAGGTCACTGGACTCAATCGGCTGAGGCGGGCTGCCCGCCGAAAATAATACGTCTGCCGTGATTCTCTGCTCGTGTCCTCCTCCGCCTTCCCCGCCTCCCGCACCGCAAACACCGCCTCCCGCACCCCCAAATGCTGCTTCTCCATCGCCTCACCTAAACTCATCTCCTCGCGACCGCGCTGCGCCGCGCCGCTGCTGCTGCTGCTTCACCTCCTGCTCTTCTTCCTGCTCCTCCTGCTCCTTTTCCTGCTCCTGTTCCTCCTCCTGCTACTTTTCCTGCTCCTGTTCCTCCTCCTGCTCCTCTTGCTCCTCCTCCTGCTCCTCCTCCTGCTGCTGCTCCTGCCTGCTCTAGAAACGCAAGTGTGTACTTGAATGCAGTATTTCCTGCATACCTCCATGTATTCAGGAAATAATGTGTACTTAGTCAAGTATGCAGGAAATAGTGTGTACTTGGACAAGTATGCAGGAAATCCTGTGTACTTGACCAGGTACACACTAAATCTCCCCCATAAATGTATGGAGGTTTTAGTGTGTACCTGGTCAAGTACACAGGATTTCCTGCATACTTGTCCAAGTACACACTATTTCCTGCATACTTGACTAAGTACACATTATTTCCTGAATACATGTAGGTATGCAGGAAATACTGCATTCAAGTACACACTTGCGTTTCCAGAGTGCTCCTCCTCCTGCTGCTGCTCCTGCCTGCTCCTGCTCCTCCTCCTGCTTCTGCTCCTCCTCCTCCTGCTCGTCCTCCTCCGCCGAGAGGGGGAATCATCTCAAAAAATCATTGTAAGGCCCCTAAAAATCATTTTTAAAAAATCAAAAAAGTAACAAATTGTAATCGAAAAAGTCATCCAAATAAATTAGAGAAGAAATATCCAGATAAAAACGAAAAATCGAGAAAAAGGTAATAAAATTAGTGGGAAAATCAGAAATGACGTAAGGGTCATTCCACGAGAGATTTACAGGTTTTCAGGTGACCCTTTCCGCATTCCTTGCTTTTTTTATATGTTGTAGCCCTCCTTCAGACGAGCATTTTGCGCTATAGCGGAACTCTGTAGCTCAACTGGTTCCGGAGATATGGCCGATTGAAGATTTTCGAGGACTTTTTTAGAGGTTTTGTGCAAATTTTCGGATTTGATTTTTTTTTAGCGTTCCCAGGCCTGAAGCGAACCCAACCACGTTGCTGGCACGGGTAGTTTGATCGGGGGAACTGAAATCTGAACTCGGATTTTACCTAGGTCCCCTCCTTCTGTCCTTTTTGTGGAGAAAACCGCAGTTTTTGAACTTCATTTCCCGCGTTTTCAGCAGCTTTGACGATGATGTTCCTACAATTTTTCTGTACTTTTCGGAGCGTCAGGGGATAGTTCTCGACTAGTACTTTCGATTTTTCAAAGGGTAGGTGCTACTTATCCTGCTAGTTTAGGAGCTAGAGCAGGACAAAAACGAGAAAATTCAAAAAAACACTAAAATGACCGATTTGGTGGATTTTTTTTCGAGGTGATGCCCGGCCGATACCGGGGTAGGTAGTATGCTTTCCGGACCAAAATTTCATGCTCTATCCGAATCTGAAATAAAAAAAATGGGCATTTGCTTTGTTTCTCTGCTAGGGGCGCATCTTCACAGACACCTTTTTGAGAAAGTGCCCCAAAACTACTATTCTCGCCAAACTGGTCCCACAGTGGCCGAGCCGACCCAAATTTGGTACCACCAGGTTTTCGGGTGCGCTGAGCACGAATCAGGTGGTGCCGAGTCCGCCCGGACATTGTGGGGGTACGTCATCGGGGACCTCATGAGCACCGCGATGACAACGTTAACAGCGTCGATTTGGTTCAAATTACGTAACCGGCGGCAGTTTCGCACGTCGAAATCAAATGTGGGGCTTGAGGCTACTTTACTAAAATTGGTGCACACTCTAAAAAAAAAACACCAGGAAAAGTAAAATAAATAAATAAATAAATAAAATTTAAAAAAAAAAATAAAAAAAAATAAACAAAAAACACCGCAAGTGACGCTGGCGCGAGCAGGCCTAGCGCAGCCACAGAATCAAGTTAATAAATACCGACTTGAGCTCAAACCGAACCGTGTTAGTGATGAGTGCATTTGATCACGAAGCAGATGTGAAGTCACCTACACTTAAAGAAAATGAAAGATTTTTTTCATTAAATGTACTTTTTTTATTTTTAATTTAGGCTTTTCAGACCTGTTGGACTAGAATTAAGTCAAGCTTTCACTAACATATCTACTGTGTTAATATGCTGGGGGTGAATTTCATAACCAGTTCTGAACCAGTTGTGAAATTCACCCCCAGCATATTAACACAGTAGATATGTTAGTGAAAGCTTGACTTAATTCTAGTCCAACAGGTCTGAAAAGCCTAAATTAAAAATAAAAAAAGTACATTTAATGAAAAAAATCTTTCATTTTCTTTAAGTGTAGGTGACTTCACATCTGCTTCGTGATCAAATGCACTCATCACTAACACGGTTCGGTTTGAGCTCAAGTCGGTATTTATTAACCTGATTCTGTGGCTGCGCTAGGCCCGAGGGGTCGTCTACTGCCTTTAGCCGTGTACGGAGGAATATTGGTATTATCAGTAATATCATAGTAATATTAGGGTAATATTGTAATATTGTAGGTAATATGGGTAATATTGATGTAATATTGGCAAAAATATGGGTAATATTGATGTAATATAAAGGTAATATCGGTAATATTGAAGTAATATCGGGGTAATATCAGTTTCGTGTACGGGGGAATATCAGAGTTGACGACCCCTTGGCTAGGCCTGCTCGCGCCAGCGTCACTTGCGGTGTTTTTTGTTTATTTTTTTTATTTTTTTTTAAATTTTATTTATTTATTTATTTATTTTACTTTTCCTGGTGTTTTTTTTTAGAGTGTGCACCATTTTAGTAAAGTAGCCTCAAGCCCCACATTTGATTTCGACGTGCGAAACTGCCGCCGGTTACGTAATTTGAACCAAATCGACGCTGTTAATGTTGTCATCGCGGTGCTCATGAGGTCCCCGATGACGTACCCCCACAATGTCCGGGCGGACTCGGCACCACCTGATTCGTGCTCAGCGCACCCGAAAACCTGGTGGTACCAAATTTGGGTCGGCTCGGCCACTGTGAGACCAGTTTGGCGAGAATAGTAGTTTTGGGGCACTTTCTCAAAAAGGTGTCTGTGAAGATGCGCCCCTAGCAGAGAAACAAAGCAAATGCCCATTTTTTTTATTTCAGATTCGGATAGAGCATGAAATTTTGGTCCGGAAAGCATACTACCTACCCCGGTATCGGCCGGGCATCACCTCGAAAAAAAATCCACCAAATCGGTCATTTTAGTGTTTTTTTGAATTTTCTCGTTTTTGTCCTGCTCTAGCTTCTAAACTAGCAGGATAAGTAGCACCTACCCTTTGAAAAATCGAAAGTACTAGTCGAGAACTATCCCCTGACGCTCCGAAAAGTACAGAAAAATTGTAGGAACATCGTCGTCAAAGCTGCTGAAAACGCGGGAAATGAAGTTCAAAAACTGCGGTTTTCTCCACAAAAAGGACAGAAGGAGGGGACCTAGGTAAAATCCGAGTTCAGATTTCAGTTCCCCCGATCAAACTACCCGTGCCAGCAACGTGGTTGGGTTCGCTTCAGGCCTGGGAACGCTAAAAAAAAATCAAATCCGAAAATTTGCACAAAACCTCTAAAAAAGTCCTCGAAAATCTTCAATCGGCCATATCTCCGGAACCAGTTGAGCTACAGAGTTCCGCTATAGCGCAAAATGCTCGTCTGAAGGAGGGCTACAACATATAAAAAAAGCAAGGAATGCGGAAAGGGTCACCTGAAAACCTGTAAATCTCTCGTGGAATGACCCGTAAACGATCAAAACTTATCAAAAAATGACAGAAATTTTCCTTGAAAAAATAAAAATTAAAATAAAGGTCGTAAGTCAAAAAAAAATCATTATACACATTTTGTATGAGTGATATCTCCCCTCGTCCCCCTCCTCCTCCTCCTCCCCATGTAGCGTGTGAAACAAATGCGAGGAAGATGAGAGAGGGACGCCCGGAAAGTAATTTCTGTGTCTGGGCATTGTCTGCAGCGCCGCGCGCGCCGCCCGGGCCGAACCGAACCGAACCGAACCGCGCCGCGTCGCGACCTTGGCGGGGGCGCCGCGCCTCGCCGCGCCTCGCAACGCGTCCCGGATCCATCCGCCTCGCGCGGGGGGCAGTGGGCCGGTGGGCCGCGGCGGGGCGGGGCGGGGCGGGGCGGGGCGGGGCGGGGCGGGGCGGGGCGGGGCGGGGCGGGGCGGGGCGGGGCGGGGCGGGGCGGGGCGGGGCGGGGCGGCCCGGAGGATGACTCGGTCTGGCGGCCGATTTACAGGGTTGTTACAGGTCATGGAAAACCTGGAAGTCATGGAAAAGTCATGGAAAAAAATTCGAGTCATGGAAGTCATGAAAAAGTCAGGGAAATCAAGCGCCGAGTCATGGAAGTTTGTTAAATTGCAGTATCTCCCGTGTTCTCTGCCTGCCGCGCCGTAACAAAGGTTTTGCTCGAGGGGGTGCTGTCTTCTAAAATCATTGAACAAGGCCAAAAAAATCACGAAAAAAATAAAAAAAAATCAAAATCACAATCAAAAAAGATAAAAAATAAAAAAAATCACAGGTTTTCTCAGAAATCCTCCTGGCTGGAGGCTGGGGGATAGGGCAAATACGACGCGAACCCGTCGCACTAGGCAGTCATCGAAACGTCGTGGCTCAGTTGGTAGAGCGCGCAACACTGAACCGAGAGGTCCCAAGTTCGACTCCCGCTCGGGAAAGTGTTTTTCGCGCTTGGCATTTCATTTGGCAGCTGCTCCAGGGCAGGTCAAGTAGAAATTAAACACGTCTCACCTCCGTTGGCTCGGTGGCTCTGGGCGTTGGGTCGCTTCCTGTTCTGGCTACGTGTCGGCACTCGGGGTTGTGGGTTCGAATCCCGCGTACCCCTCTGAGGTAAGGCCTCTGAAACTGGGTTCAGGAAGTCTAACGCCCTTGACACCGCTCGTACCTCTAGGGGTAGGCCAATGGTGGTACGGGGATCAAATCTGTCGAATTGCGCGATAGGATCGCAGTCAGCAAAGCGCCGGTTCCCATGGAACACCGAAGCAGTTGGCTGCCACAGGGGGTAAAAGCCCTGTGCCTGGCGGGAACCGCAACCTCCTTCGGGAGGTTTACTGCCGCAAAAATTTTCTATGTTTTCACGCCACCCTTTCAATTGCAGAGCAAAATTTGTTTCTGAAAAGTTTTAAAAATTATTTGAAATAATTGTGATTATTTTGCATTATTGCAAGTTAATTTCCAATAATTTGGAATAAATCGAAATAATTCACCGGAATTTACTAAAAATCCTATTTAATCATGTAATTGAGAGAATAATTTGGATCAGATGTGCGTGTATTTTCTGAGGTCATCCCGAACAATCAAGAAAAATATCGGAAGATCGAAAGATCAGAAAAAAGTTTAAAAATCAACAGAAAAACTAAAAAGTCATTTTGAAATCAAAAAAATCAATCCAAAATAATAAAAAAACGTTTGATTTTTTTGTAATGTAAATCATTGAACAACTGCTACTTGAGACAGCACCCCCTCGGTTTTGCTCTTTTATTTTATGTCGAATGAGTGCCTCAGAGGGCTTTAAAATGGATAAATAAATTGTGCAAGTGCAAGTATTGCTTTACATCGTTTTCTTTTTAAAAACCTAGTCCTATATATGTCTGGGGGAAGGTCATGGAAAACCTCGAATTCAGTCATGGAAAAGTCATGGAAAAGTCAGGGAAATAAAAATTCCCGACTCTGTAACAACCCTGATTTAGTGTGGCCCTATAGGTGGGGGAAAAGAACTTGTTGTGTCTGGCGCGGCAGCGCGCTGGCGGCGCTGCTTATCCCATCGCGCGCGAGACAAAAGCGTCAAAGTCGTCGTATATGACGCTTTAAATTGCTCCGCCTTCTGCTGGTCTCCTTGGCCTCCTCCCATGGTCACTTTTCTTTTTTGCCTTTGTCTTGATTATTTCTTTTGGAGTAGAAAAATACCCTCCCCCCCCCCAAATCCCCAAGAAAATAAAGAGATTAAAAACGAACCAAAAGAAAAATGAGCTTGAACTAATATGCCTTTTTACCTGGTCTTGTGTTTTTTCCAGGTATGTCACCGTGGCTCGTTGACTTCGCAGCCGCGCTGCTGCAGCAGCAGCAGCGGCAGGAAGGAGGAGCTCGCCGTCATGGTGGTGAGCAGGCTGGGGTAGAGTGGGGTGGGGGTGGGGTGAGGTGGGGTATAGAGTTTGCGAGAACAAATCAGAACAATCCCGCGCGGCGCGTCGACGGGGTCGCCGCGCACGCTGATCCTGCTGCTGCTGGTTATAAGCAGGCGCGGGGGACAATCTACCGACATTTATTTAATTTGTTGACTCGGCCAGGGCGAGGAAATGGGTCGCACACACACACTCACTCACACTCACAGACACAGGACGCCCTGCTGGAAGGAAGCGGGGCATTAAGGACCGCGCGCGGTGGTCCTGTGACCGAATTCTATTGAAGCGCGCAGCCCTGCTGGCCAAATAAACCGAACCGGGACGGGGAGGGCAGTGCAGGGCAGGGCAGGGCAGGGCAGGGCAGGGCAGGGCAGGGCAGGGCAGGGCAGGGCAGGGCAGGGCAGGGCCGCCCTCCTGTGTGTGCCCCGCTGCTCTGCTCCGTCACAACAAGCGGGCACCGCGCCCCGCCCCGCCCCGCCCCGCCCCGCCCCGTATCAGACTATTTGGGATCGCTGTCTGGGTCACAGGCAATCAGGACCCGCGTGTGTATGTGCGGGTGTCCTGTCTGTCTGTGTCAGTCGAGTGCCAAAAGTAGAGCGCGTCGGGGCGGGGCGGGGCGGGGCGGGGCGGGGCGGGGCGGGGCGGGGCGGGGCCGGGCTCTGCAGGCCTGCGAGCAGGCTCAGGTTGCTGGCGCAGCAGTGCTTAGTGTTTATAGTGAATCGCGACTCTCTATGCCCATGGGGAAACAACTCTGAATTGTGGTGTACAAATCTTGTGAAATTTGGTGAATTTTTATTGAACTTTTTTTTTTTTTTTTTAATGTTTGCTTGAATTGTACATTTTTTTTTGTAAATTTTTCTGAATTCTGAATTTTTCAGAATTGGTTTTGAATTTCAAGGTGACCAAAAATTTCTGAGTTGTTTCCCCCTGGCTCTCTGCTCATTGCGCCTAACGCTAATCAGCGCTAATTAAAAAGATGAAGTGCAATATTTTTTTTTTCCTTCTGTTCCTTTTTGAATTTCCTTTGCACGGACTAACTTGTTTATGTTGACGTGAAACGACAAGAGACGTTCTCTGCGCTTTTCTATTTTGCGTATTGCCCGGTGCTCGCCCCTCCCCGCCCCCACCGCCCCACGCTGCCCCGACTCCGCCAGCTTTCCGTATACCTTCGAACCAATTAGAAAGTGGCAATGGGCCAGCGGGCGCCAGTGGTCCCTGCCCCGCTCCCCCCTCCCCCTCCTGGGCTCTCCGCGACAACACTTCCTGATTTTGTATCTAGCCCGCTGCCCGACCCCTTCGTGTAAATGCGTCGTCGTCTAAATAAAAAAAGAGAGAGATGCTTGATCTCCCCTGTTTCCACTCCTTGGCGAAAATACTACCGTCATCTGTCTACTGTGACAACATAATACGCGGTTGTGCTTTTTGTTGACAGCAATATCTATTAGACTTAATCGTCATTGAATCACTTGTCAACTACACTCAATTTATGTATCAGTGTAATGAAAATTACAGCTGGTGCAATTATGAATAAGGTTTTAAATTAGGCGTCCTTGACTTTACTATTTTCTAATCGTGTTGTTTGGCGCGGCGCGATCACGCGACTAGTTGCAATTTGCCCCGAAAGAGCCCGCATATTTATACTGCTTATTTTCATAGTGCATATCAACACAGTAATTGAGTGCCCCGGCGCGCGTTGCCCGCGAAAGGTCTTAAAACAACAGTAGTAATAATATCTCTGTATTGATTACGATAACCTATGTGATGTCTCATCCGCGCTGCGCTGCGCGGCGCGCGGACCCGCGCGGGTGCTCGCCGCGCCCCGCCCCACCCCGCCCCGCCCCACCGCCCCACCCCGCCTCGCCTCGCCCCGCCCCGCTGCGTCACGCCACGGCGCGCCACCGCGGGCTGGTTCGTTTGGTATCGGTCGTTGCGCTCCCGCCCCGCCCCGCCCCGCCCCGCCCCGCCCCGCCCGGCCCCGCCCCACCCGATCCCCGCGACGGGACGCGAGGCGAAGCGGAGGAGCTCAGCAGGCTGATTCCGAAGATCGCTCTCGTGCTTCCGTCCTTGTCGCACTCATGGGGCCTTGCCACCCCCAACATTGGGCAATGCCATGAGTGCGACGAGGACGGAGGTACAAGAAGCGATCTTCGGAATCAGACGGCAGAGCTCAGCGCTCAGCCCGGGCCGGGCAGCCGCCGCGCCGCACACCGCGGCAGGCGGCAGCCTTTTCTTGAGATGTCGAGCCGAGCAGTAGGAACACCAGCCATCTCGCAGTAAATAACTGTTGTGTGCGGAGCGAAGCGGACTGAATCTCTGAAAGATGACGTCGTGTCGCGTCGAGGTGTCGACTAATGTGAGTCGCCGGGCGGGGCGGGGCGGGGCGGGGCGGGCCAGGACGCGATAAGGCGCAGCAGCAGGGCTTTGAATAGTCAGCAGCTTGGGCCGACGAGGAACCAACGGGACGCGCCAAACGGTTTTGCAGCAGGTTGTGCAGGATGTCTCATAATAACTTCCAATTACTTGGTGAAACCGAGGAGGGGGGGGGGGGGTTTGGAGCTTGAAAGAATATTTGTTTGTCAATATAAGCAATACGAAACAATTTTAAAACAATACGAGACAATATGTGCAACAAGTTGACAGTTTCGGACAGAATTTTAAAAATGAAGTTAACATTTTCAGCGTTTTCGAAGAGAAATTTAACATTGCGACCTGTTATAGCCCACACCAGATGTCATAGTCTTTCGGCGATTTTTTCGCATATCAAAATCATTTTTCGCAATATCAAAATCAGGGTTGCCTTGTGGCAGGAAGATCAGGAACATCAGTAAAATGTTTTGCTCGGTCAGGATTTTAAAATTCTGTCAGGAAATTGTCAGGATTCTGAAATTTGATTGGTGCGTAGCCGGCCCCCGGCCGTGTGAGGGTCGGTCCGACTCTACGTCCTTCCAGTGCGCGATAAATCAACCTGGAGAGTCACGTCAGGAAAAAGAACCTGTTTAGTCAGGATATTGTCAGGAAAAGAAAAAATTTTGAAATGTGTGTGGCAACCCGGAAAATCTGTTTTATTGTCTCGTAGTGTCTTATATGTATTGTCTAGAGACGGTCATGTGTACACTTTTTGGGCCTTTTCCGCACCCCTCGGGTGAAATTATAGCGATTTTTTTTTTTTTAGTTTAAATTTTAATACTTCTGTCGGTGGTTTCCTGCCGCACTTTCTGACAGCGCTTCGCGCGCAAAGTCCCCCCCGGCGCTGACCGCGCCCTGCTGGCGCCCTGCTGCTGCTGCTGGCGCCCGCTTTCACAAACTGATTCTCACCTGCTGCAGCGGCAGGTCAGCTGCCGTGTGGCCCGGGCCTGCAGGTGTCCTGCCCCCTGCAGGTGTCCTGCCCCCTGCAGGAAAGCCGGCAGCAGGAGAAAACGATATGCATACACGTCCACTTCCATACTGTCAGAAGGTTTCACCTGCAGGCGGGCTGGGCGCGACCGGCTCCCCCCTTTCCTTTGCGGCGCCCACCTCCCCTCGTGCTGCTGCCGGTCATCCGGGTTCTTCAATTCGGCCGGCTCGAACCGCGCCGCGCGTTTTCTTCTTCCCGGGGGCTCTGACGCCTGCCGACTGATTCAGAAGATCGCTCTCGTCCCTCCGTCCTTGTTGCACCTGCAGCGGTGCCCTATGCTAGCCATGGTAGTGCTCCATGAGTGCGACGAGGACAGAGGTATGAAAGCGATCTTCGGAATCGCTCGGCTGCCTACGCGCATTGTGCAAGCGGCGATGAACTCACTATTTCATCCGAGCGTCATCACGGCGAGGCACTTCTTTACCTCCCCTACGCGCAGCGGTGCCGGCAGCGGCCCGGCCCGGCCCGGTTGCCCTCTGATGCAAATCAGTAGTGCAGTGTGCCAATCTGATGCAGCGGGACATGCAAAACCAATACACCGTTACACCGTGTCATCGCGCTCAGGTAGGGGGGGGGAGGGGGATGAATACCTGTCGTGGTGAGGAAGAAAGTGTAGCTTTCCAACACAGCACAATGATAGAAACGCCTTTTCCTCTTTTTTGGTCGGTGTGTATGGCAGTAAAAAAAAAGAAAGAAACTATATTTTTTTCCCTCCTTTTATGACTATGACTAGCAGGACGACATTTCGCCGTTGGATATTTTCAGTAGAGTTGTCCGTCCGGATTGCGAAAAGGTAGTAAAATGAGGCGTCCATCGAGGTCCGCCGCTCCGCGCCACGCCACACGTCCCGAGCACGACCGTGACCTTGGCACGAGCGAGCGCCACGCCACGCCCCAGTGTAATCCGGCCCGCCGGGTACGCCCTGCTCCGCCTCACCCCGCCCCGCCCCGGCGGCCCGCGCGCCTAGTTGCCGATATTCCCTGATCAGTTAATACAATCAGCTGTCCCTTGCTGCTTAGCACTAGGGTCACCCAGAGGACCGGTTCGGTCCCCCGCCCCGGGCCATGCCGTAGAGCGGACCCCTCCCTGCCCTTCTTTAAACGGATCTAGATCGCGTCTCGCGATTGTCGGCATCACGTTTTGGGGGACGTTGACCTGCTCGCCCCCCTTTTCTCCTTCCCCCTACTACCCCCACCGCCACCACGACCGCTGCTGGCCGACAGAGTTCGATTCCGCAGTCACTGTCGCTCAACTCATCCCCGCCCGGAGTGCTTAAAGTTTGTAATTTTTACCGTCGACGTTAGTCGTACAGTACCAAGCTGTTTTGTAACTGTTTAGAAATTTTCTTACGGGAGCATGCGTTTGTACGTCTGCTAAGCAAAGAATGTCTGTTTTTACGCAAACACTGGTTTGTGAAGAGCAGGTAATGTGTTGTCGGGGGGGTTGTGGGGACCGGAGCATGGGGTAGAGGTGCTTGATGGTAGACAAGAGGAGACATTTCTTGGAGGAGGCTCGCGGGCCGGCGCACAGCGCTCGGCTCGGCGCGGCGCGGCGCGCGGCCGGGGTGCTAATTTGTAGCACTGTTTGTCGTTTCAACACACGGCACGCCTCCCGCCGTCGGCACGGCACGGTGCGAACACGAGGAGGAGGAGGAGGAACACCGCGCGTAGTGGTGGGCCCGGGGTGGGGCGGGGCGTCAGATAAGGGTGCCGGGGAGGGGGTAAGGTGTGCGGGCTCACCACTGCGCCCGCCCTCCCCCGCCCCGCCCCGACCCGCCGCGTGGTAAAGTGCATTGTGTTCTGACACTTGACGGGTTCGTTGACCGGCCCGGCCCGCGCGGCAATGTGCCCCACCGCCTTACCCCACCACGCCCCACCACGCCCCGCCCCACCCCACCGCACCGCACCGCGCGCTGCATACTGCCAGCTGCCGCGGCCCGGCCCGGCCCGGCCTGCCGCACTGTCCGGTTACGCCCCTTACAACCCCGGCCCCGCGGGATTGATTTTGAATTTGGTCCCCCCTGGGCTCTGGGTGCAGCTCCAGCCCACGCTGTTTCTGCGATATTTGCGATGTGATAAAATTATATCCTACCAAAACTGGCTGACAGAAATTCGTCAATGACGAAGGTAAGACGCCCACAGAAGCAGAAGTTAAAATAAAGATTTGTTTTTACGTAGTAAAAGCATTTTTTTTAGGCACCAAGTAGCCTTATAGTTTTGTCGGCGGATCCCTTTTTTTTTTTTTTTTTTTTTTTTTTTTTTTTTAATCAGTGTGGCCCCTTACCTAAATCCAGATTTTTCTATACTATTTTGAAAAGACTTGGCAGAGAGGTAGAACTCAATCTCCTTAGTTCACTGCTGAAATGCCAGCCCAAAGTTATAGCGGCCAATTTTACTGGTTTCTGAGAATTTTTGAAATATTTTTTAAATATATGTATATTAATGTTTTTGTTTGTTTGTTTGTTTGTTTTTCCCATGGCCTGTTGCACCTTGTAATGTAAATGATGGTGCAATAAGGCTTTCAGCAATATAGTCCCGGTATATGGGTTTCTCCGCCCCGCCTCACCCCGCCCCGCAAACCCTTCTCTTACCTCTCGCCTTACGGGCGTGCGGCGTGACCCTGGTCAGGGACCCGCTGCTGGTCAGGGACCCTGCCCGCCCGGCCCGCCTGCCGGCTGGTCAGTCTCGCCTCGCCTCGCCTCGCCTCGCCTCGCCTCGCCTCGCCTCTCCGCTCGCGGTGCGGCCTGCGGGCCTGCGGCCGTGGAGTCGCGGCGCGGAGGGGGAGGAGGGAGGAGCCCGGCCCGGGCGCTTTAGGGAGGCCGTTGGCCCCCGCAGCGCGCAGCAGCAGCAGCAGGAAAGCGCATTGCAGAAATATTGTCTCGCGAACAAAAGAAGGGGGAGGGGGCAGGGGCAATAAAAGCCCGCCCGCTGCAGGGCGCACACAAAAATATGATTTAGTATCGTCAAGTCATTAAACTCCGTTCCACCATGTCTTATTCTTTTTTAATATTGTGCGCGCGGGCGTCTCAATTTGGCAGATGTGTTGTTACATATTTTTTTTTATTTTACGAGTCCGCCTACGAGGGACAAGGTGCAAAAGTTTTAATTGCCGTGGCGACACACGCTCGAAACTTACGATGTTGTTTTGAAAGCGCGCGTGCGCGGTGGAGTCGGATCGGTGAGATGGGAGGACGAGGGGCGATTATGAATTTTTCGTACACCGCGCAATTTGGAAGAATTCAGAGAAATGCAGAAAAATGCGGATAAATTAGAAGAAAAAAAAAACAAATATTCAAAGAAATTCTTAAAATTTTGAAAAATTCAAACGAAAATTTCTACAAAAAAATTCCACAAAAGAATTCAGAAAAATTAACATAAATTTACTAAATGTGTACTCCAAAATTTAGAGTTGTTATCCCCTCGGATGGAGACAGAGCATATTATATTAGTGTTAGCGCGCGCGGGGGCGGGGGCGGGCCGCCGTGTGGCGGAGCGGGTAGGCAAGCCCGCAGCACTTGGCTGCGTTGCGGGCTCCCGTCCGCCGGCCTCCGCGGGCAGGCGCCCCGGCCCGGCCCTGTTCTCCTCCCTGAGCTGAGCTGCGAAGTCATCACCGCCCCGCAATTTAATACTCGTTTCCTGGCGCGCGAGTATTGCAGAGGATGACGTCAAAGTGTCGTCACCGCGCGATGTCGTCTTATAATGCGATTTCGGAGGTGGTGGTGGTGGGGCGCGTGCCGGTGTAAAGTCGTTTGTCTCCCAGCGCCTCCACGTCCACGGCTCCAATTTTGCAATTTTATATCTATAAAAAAAAATTAAAAAGTCGTGTTGAGCTCCCTCGCCTTTGATTGAGACTGAGGTGTCTTTAACCTTTCACGGCAGCTGTCCTCGGCGGGCGCCGACCCTCCTCTCTCTGGAGGTGGTCAAACAAAGTGCACTAGAGAGGGCGCGAAATATTCCGCGCATACATCTGCACACGCGCGCGCGCGCCTTACTGCGGCTGGAAATTTCCCTGACGCTAAAAAATAAACGTAAAAAGTAGTATGCGGTCGTTGTCGTGTGTGGTGAAGGTGTTTCTGTCATGCGCGGGCACTGCGGCCTTCACTGCTCCCTCCCACACGCGCCCGCGCGAGCTGGCCGGGTCCGCCGGGCCACAGAGCTGCAGCCGGGGCCTTTGGCCTCCTGCGGACGGCGGTCGGGACAGGACGGGCCTGGACGGGACGCACAGAGCGTTCCAGAACCTGCCCTGCCTCAACGTGAATACTCCCCCCCCCCCCTCCCGCTTCACCAGAGGGGCCACTCATTTCATTATGCAGCCTGACAAAGGAGGAGCTTGGACGTCGTGATGTTGCTGCAGCGCTGTGGAGGAGGAGGAGGAGGGGGGGGGGGATAGGATGGACAGGATGGATGCAATTTGAAAAGCACAATTCATGGCCCATAGGCGCGCGGTTGGTTGGCCGTGGCGGGGGAAGTCTCCCAATGGATGGCATCATCAGACTGCGAGCCATCGCCCCCTAGCAGCAGCACGCGGAAGAAGCGCGGGCGGGCGGGGCGGGGCGGAGGGGTGGGGGATTTCTAAGACAGGTCCCTGCCCTAGCCCTCGCGCGGAGTGAATGAAAGAGAGTGAGAGGGGTAATGGGCTCGCGGCTAGGCACTATTGTGTGTGTGTGAGAGAGAGAGAGTGAGTGAGTGAGAGAGAGAGGGAGAGAGAGAGAGGGAGAGTCGGCGACCTACCCCTCGGGCGCGCGCGGTGGGGCTGGAGGCCAAAGGCCCTTCCCGGCCCGGCCCTATCGGCCTCGCCTGGCCTCACTTAGAGCGGAGGTAATGCCCTCTGCCCGCCGGCCAGCCGGCCAGACTGGTGCGGCCCTCCTGGGCCCTCGAGGGGGTCGGGGTCGGGCGGCGGCAGAAACTAAACAGAGAGAGGAAGTGGTAGTGCTTGTGAGGGTGGAGATTGGGGCAGGGCGGCGGTGGACGTGGGGGATGGAAAACAAAAGAGGGTGCAGCGGCGGAGGGCCGGTTGCGGTCATCGCGACAAGGAGAGGGGAGGGGCGGCGACCCGAAAATTGCATGTTGATTTAGTGTGGTGGTGGGGTTGGGTGGGAGCGGGGCGCCGCCGGGCCCTGGTGCTGGAGGGTGGGGGAGTTCTCCTCGCACTGGGGAAAGAAAAAGTGAGTTAGGTTGAGAGAGAGAGAGAGAGAGAGAGAGAGAGAGAGAGAGAGAGAGAGAGAGAGAGAGAGAGAGAGAGAGAGAGAGAGAGAGAAAAGAGTGATGGCAAGCGGCAAGTGAGAGAGAGATGGGTGCAGGGCGGAAGTTGTCTCGTCCCTTTCTGTCGCTGCCGTGCCGCGCGGCCATGGGGAAGGACCCACCCCACCCCACCCCACCCCACCCCACCCCACCCTGCCCTGTCGTCCCGTGTCAAAGAGGTCTGCGCCGCCCCACCCCGTCCTGCCCTGCCTGGCCGGCCCTCGTCCCTCAGGGCCGGGTAAACAACTTGAAGCGTGGCGGGGTCGGGCGGGGCGCGGGGTGGGTTGGCTCAGGTTGGTTTGGTGTGCGGTAGCCGGTAGCTGAGATGTTGATATGCGCTGGCCGGGCCGGGGGAGGGCAGGGTGGCGGCGGGGCAGGGTAGGGCAGGGCAGGGCCTCTCGAGGGCGAAGACTCCTCTCCAACAACCGCGCGGGATCGTGCGGGTGGTGAGGATGAGGACAGCCCTCTCGAGGCAGGGTAGGGTAGGGTAGGGCCTTGGTCACCTTGGACGGCAGGTGTAGAGGAGAGAGCAGAGGGTCGAGAGGGTGTTCACCCGCCCGGCAGGACCTGACGGCCTAAGCAGCTGCTAAAGAGCCAGATGGGAATGAAGAACCCCGCTCCGCCCGGCCGTGCTTACTGACGTCATTTTGCGACTGCGACTCCCCCTTCTCTGCCTGCGACTGGCACCGGCTACGGCAGGCGGGGCGGGGCAGGGCGGGGCGGCCAATGCGGCGAGGCAGTTGGGTACCGAGTACTTGAGTACTCGTTGCAGCCGCGGCAGCAGCAGTACTGCAGGCCAGGCACAGCAGGCGCCCGCCCGCTGTGCGCGTCCCCCCGGCCCCCGGCCCCCGGCCCGGCCGCTTATTTACAAATTCCCTTTGGATATTCAGCAAGCACTTTGCGCGATAAAGTCGCAGCCATACGCTGTCGCGAGGTCATACACGTTACTGGCCGAATTTGTCGTGTGAAGAAGTGCGGGCTGAATCGACAAAGGGATTGTAAATAAGCGGCCCGACCATACATATAGGCCCGGCTGCAGCAGCAGCAGGGTGGTCATGGCGGCGGAGCGGAGGATACCCGGCCGGTGTGCGGCGAGGCGGGTGCAGGGGGAACGGGTTCGCTGACCCGCATCAGACACTGAATGCATAACTCGCAACACGTCGCCATGCCGGCTGGTGCGGGGTGTGGCGGGGTGTGGCAGGGCGGGGCGGGGCGGTGCGGGGCGGGCGCAACAAGGCACACAGCAGCGCGCGCGAGGCCCCCCCCGGCCCCGGCTTAGTAGTGGGAGGGGAGGATGCACCGCGCAGGGCTCAGGCCTAATCAGAAGCTCCGCCTAGTCCTCCCCGAGGAGTCCTTCACCATAAATTCAAACGTACACAAAATTTTCTGATTTTTCTTGATTTTTTTTCTGATTTTTTCCCTTGATATTTTTTTGCCCCTCCCCCCTGATTTTTTGCTGATTTTGTGTTAGGGTGTACCCCGATTTTTTGGAGTGAAGGACTCTCCTCGGGGTGCACTGCTGCGAGGCGTTTGTCTTGCCGATGCGCGAGCGGCAGTGCACGTGCACCTCGCCACCATGACGCATAAACGCTGGTGCGCAGCGCAAGTTATAGGCTAAACTTATATTGCGCGCAAACGCATCGCAGATGATATATTAGCACTTTATGGAGGCGATTCGCACGCTCGCTACAGTGAGGCAACTTATCCTAGTCTTGTTATAAAGCGGCTGTCGCCTTGTTGTTGAGCTGCGGGAGCAGCGTAATGTGTTTCGCCAAGAGTTTTTGGTCTTGAATAGAAGAACGCGCGAGTTGGGCGATTCCACTTGGCTGTTTCGCCTCTCTGTCCTTGTCGCGCCTTGTCGCTCCCGTCGGGCAAGGCCATAAGGAGCAAGAAAGAGAGGACACTACTAAACGCTGTTTGGAATCATTCTGCTGGCCGTCAACATCGGACGTGTGGAGGCGACTGGCGTGTGCGCACCTCAAAGGTTGCACCGGTTGCACTGAGGGTTTGTTGGGAATTCTGAACACTTAAAGATGCTTCGATAAAAAGCCCATACATTTCACACAAGGCGTCACGTGTTAGATCGATATGTTGGCCAGCACGATGTGTCCAACTAAAGTCTCAAACAATTTTGTCCCCAATGAAATTCATGTTTTTTTTTTTTTTTTTTTTTTTTTTTTTTTTTTTTTTAAATATAAGGCAGGTTTTCAACTCATGGAAGTATGTGTGTCTGTCAGTTGAGCACTTTTGATTTAAGTGAAGATTTGCTCTCTGCTCTTTAATTTTAATGAGCCGTGCAAAGACGCTCGCTGGGGTGATTTGTAAGGAGCATATCCGTTCTTTTGTTTTTATTATTTTTATAAATCAAAACTAAAATGCCACTTCCGACGCCGCTCCGTCTGAGTTCTTTGAAGTATTCGAGTCGAGTCCACATTGTATCTGTGAGGGTAAAACTGCGTTTGAACCACCAAAACCTGAGGAGAGAGACAGAGCGACAAAAAACACGTCCGCACCCTCCACCGGCCCTCGCTGCCCTCAGGTTTGAACACACGCGCGATGCTCAAACTCATAAATGCTAAAACTCCTCCGGGCCCCTCGCCTCGCCTCGCCGGGCCGGACCTAACCGGACTGGGAGCGCCCGCCGCTCTCCGGGTAGGCAGACCCGGCGCGCACGCGTGGCAGTTGGGCTGCCGCCCTGCCGGGCTGGGCCCGCGCGCCCTGCTGCCAGACGGCCGGCTAGCTGGACAAGGCAGCACGGCGCCGAGGGTGGGAAACCCTTCGAAAAATCATTGTAACCCTCCCCCCTCCCTCCCAAAAAAACATTTAAAGAATAAAAAAGAAGAAAATCAAAATCAAATCGAAAAGAAAATACAGAAAAATCCGAAAAGTAAAGAACAAATGAGAGAAGATCAAAATTTATCTAAAAGTGACAAAAAAATTTCATAAAAATTCAAAACACAAAAGTAAAAAAAGTAAATCATTGTATACATTTTGTAGGAGTGATACCCCCCTCGGGACCGCCGCACAGACTGCTATATTATCGCTATCGGCCCGCTGCGCTCCGCCTGTGTGACACGGCCCAGCAGGCAGGACGTCGAACGGTTTCACAACGGCCCCGGAAGAGGGGGCTGCCTGCCTGCCTGCCTGCCTGCCCGCTGCCCGCGCGCCCGTGTGTGTGGTGTGTGTGGAGCTCACCCGCCGCCATGGGCGTGATGCGATTTTCCGCGCGCCAAGTTGTATCGCGTCGCCTCCCTCTATGTCTGCTGTCTCATTGCGAATAAAATCCTGCTGCTGTCGCGCCTCCGTCCTTGTCGCACTCATGCATGCGGGGCCCTGCTGCGCCATCCTCAACACATAGGTGAGGTGTGCGACAAGGACGGCGGCGGACGGCGTGCGGCACGGGAGCGCGCGCGCGGGTCTTTTGAATCAGACAGACGGCTGCGCTGCGCTGCAGATTCCTCCGCGCGCTGCGTGCCGCGCCACGCCGCGCCGCCCTAAGTGGCGCCTAGACAGACTGATGATCAGCTGATCAATAGTGTTTGTGCGACGGGGGCACTAGGCACTCGCGCAGGCCTGCCCGGCCGGCCGGCGTGCTCTAATTTATGCGCCATAACCGCGACCGATATGAGTGTGCGCGGGCGCGGCGCGGGTCGCGCGGGGCTGCTGCTGCTGCTGCTGCTGCTGCTGTCCCCTCCCGGCGCGGCCCGGCGCGATGGAACGGGACGGGACGAGGCTGGACGAGGCACACTGCTCAAGACACTTCCGCCTGTCACGACCGTCAGTTTGCGAAATTGAAAGTTATCGGCGGCAATAAAAAGGAAAGATTGAGCAGCAGCAGGAGGAGGAGTAGTTGTTGTACCGCTCGCTCACTCTTCTTCACACCGCAGCAGGCCCATGTTTATTTACCTTGCGAGTGTGCGGCGAGCGATGGAGCATTCGCTGTACATGCAAACGTACACAGATTTTTCTCATTTTCGTAGTTTTTCATGATTTACCTTGATTTTTTCTTGATTTTTTCTTAACCTTTCTGATTTTTCCTTGATTTTTTACTGATTTTGTTTGAGGGTGTACATTGATTTTTCAATTTTTTTTCGAGTGACGGACCGCTTGACGGCGAGTACATACGTCCTGCGCTTGCCGCGATTGCGGGTGGCAAGAAATTATCCGTGAGGACGAGGTCCAAGTCGGCTCCAGTGCGCGGCGCGCGGCCTCCAGTCGTAGGTCCTGGCTGTGCCGCGGGGTGGGGCGCTGGGCGCCTGCCCCCCCCCCCCCCTCTCTCCCCCGGCCTGCGGCCCGCGGTGTGCCGTGGCCCACCTGGCCCGGCTGGCTGCCTGGCGGGCTGGCTGCCTGCCTGGCTGGCTGGCTGGCTGGCCTACTCGCGGGTTCATCGAACTGTCGGGGCCGTGGCTCACTTTATTCGGGTTCCTGCTGCTGCTGCAGCTCGCCCAGCGCCCCAGCCCCACCCAGCGGCGCTTGCTGTGATATACGTTTCCAGGATATCGATCAGCTGATCGTGCTGCTGCTCCCGCATGCCAAGGCCCTTTTATGTTGGCCACAAAAGTGCCCCTTTTTGCTTCATCTTTGTTTTAAATTATATTTTGTTTTGTATTCAAATTTTTTGGGTTAGCGCCCTGCCCTAAAACTTGAGAGAGAGGCTCCGGTCGCACGGCCCGGGCTGGGCTGGGCCTGGCAGGGCAGCCGTCTGATTCCGAAGATCGCTCTGCTCGCGCGCGCCCTCCGTCCTTGTCGCACACATGGGGCCCTGCCATGGGCACCGCCAAAGGTGCGACAAGGACGGAGGTGCGAGAGCAATCTTCGGAATCGGACGGCAGGAGAGCAGGGCAGGGCAAGCGCGGTGCGAGCGTATCGGTGTGGCATAGCGGTGCCGGCCGAGCCCTGCCCGGCCCTGCCCGGCCCTGCCCGGCCCTGCCCGGCCCTGCCCCTGCCCACGGCTCTCCCGCCCAAGAGCCCTACTCTGACCCATATTAGGTCATCACCGGAGGCCCCTACGGGGCTGTGACCTAACCCAGTTCCACTTTGGAACGGCTGGAGTTTTCTTCTAGCCCGCGCGCGCTGGGTGCGGGGCGGGGCGGGGCGGGGCGGGGCGGGGCGGGGCGGGGCGGGGCGGGGCGGGGCGGGGCTGTTGGCCCGCAGGCCTACTCCTCCTGCGGCCCGGCCCTGCTCGGCCTGCACGCCATGAGCTGTCGCCGTCACGAAACCCATCCCGACCCGACCCGACCCGACCTCGCCTAGTCCATCCAGCTCGAGAACATCGCGCACGCGGCACGCGGCACGCCACTGCAGCCGACTCATTCCGAGGATCCGCCGCGACTCTGTCCTCGTCGCACTCATGTGGCCCAGCCATCCCCAGCATGTAGGGCTCCACCACAGGCGCAACAAGGACGGAGGTGGGAGAGCGCGATCTTCATAATCAGACGGCAGGAGGGAGCGAGGGGGAGGTCACTTTGAAAAATCATTAGAAAAATCAGAAAAATCGAGGGTGAAAACACAAAACCTCAATGAAATCGTGAAAATTTAGAAACGGGGGTAAAAGATTAAAATTTATCAAAAAGTGACAGAAATTTTCCTTCCAAAATAAAAATGAATTTATAAAAAGTCAATAAAATAATTTTACACACTTTGGATGACTGATCTCTCCCTCGGGAGGGATGACGGCTCCACCGAGTAGCTCTAGGCGGGGATATCCAAGTGTACCCGTGTACGCACGGTAACTACTGTACTTGTAAGCAAAAGCTTCTACTCGCGTGATCATGACGCGCGGAAATGATAAGACGGTCTGGTGTTTGCGGCGGAGCTGCTGCCCTGCCGGGCCGCGCGGGGTCATGCCCGCTAATTTTTCCGCGAATAATTCATTTCTGTACGCACGCCTTGCAGCGCTGCGCCTGTCAGCGGGAGCGGACTCGAGTCCGAGGCCTAGCTTACACTACGGCGCGGCTAGTAGGTCCCCGACCTAGAGAACCGAAATTTGTTCGTGTGCATTCACTGAAGATAAAATACTACGCAAGATGACCATGAAAATGGGGGGAAAAAATGATATGGGAAGAAAGGTAATAAATATTCTGTTTGTGCGGTGATTAACAAGAGCGAAGGGTCCTTCAAAATTCAGTTGCATGCGTTTGTTGACGAAAATGAACAAAATAGGAACACTGAACAAATAAAACTAAGAATGCATCCCAAAAAATATTTCTCGTCTTTGCTTATTTTCTAGCTACCCTGCTATTGATTTTTCCGCTGTTTTAAGTGTTTAGCTAACTTTTCACTTCTAATTTCAGCTGCGCGATTTTTATTTTTTATTTTTTGCGGGTGGAGAAATTTGACTTTAAAGTTGGACATAATGTCAAAAAGTGGGAACAAAATTATGAGACTATTTCAAACTTAACGAAAAGTAAAAATTTTTAAATTACGTATTACAATTTCTGAAAAATAACGAAATTTTCGTGTTTTTAGGATTGCCGACTAGTCTGAGCTGCAGGGGCCATGGCCATGGTGCCATACGGGCAAATGGGGTGGTAGGCAAAAACCCGCAACCCGTCTAGACCGGCCTGGCCCAGCTAGGCTCACCCAGCCTCGATTCGCGCCAGCAACTGGGCCCCGATGTAGGCAGGCCGGATCGGGATGGGTGGGACCGGGCTGGACGGAGAAGAGAGAGAGAGAGAGAGAGAGAGAGAGAGAGAGAGAGAGAGAGAGAGAGAGAGAGATAGGGGGGAGAGAGGACGGGGAGGGAGAGAGGCACGCAGAGGAAGTGGGGCTCTCTTCTCACTCCTCTCAGGACACACAACTCACTCCGTCCCCGATACCTCGGTAATATAACTCCGGTGGAGGGTGGACTCGGTGTGCCTGTGCTTGCGGTTCGTTGGCCTGAGGCGCTCCTCGAGCCACCCCGCCCCGCCCCGCCCCGCCTCGCCTCGCCTCGCGATAAAAGGATGCTGACACCGGGCTGCAAGAATATAATCTCTCTGGTGTTGACACATTGCTCTGGGTCCACCGTCCCGCGCGCCACTCTTCTGGCATCCTCGCTGCTCCGGCCGCGCCCCGCGACCGCCGCCGGCCCAGCCCGGACGGGGACAGCCCTCCCTCTCTCCTCAGCCGACTGATTCAGAAAATCGCTCTCGTTTCTCCTTCCTTGTCGCACCTAAGGCGGTCCCTCACGGATGCAACGAGGACGGAGGCGCGCGGGAATGATCTCCGGAATCAGTCGGCAGCCACCCCGAAGACGCCAGGGCGCGCGGTCCGCGGGCGGGGCACGGGCAGTCATAGCAGCAGCAGCAGCACTCGGGGTGCACTGCAAGCATGCAACAGGGCGCTGCAGGCTGCAGTGCGGGGCGGGGCGGCCTCGCCTCTCCTCCGCAGTGCTGCACACTGGCGCTGCGCTGCGCGGCGCTGTGCGGTCAGCTGACCGGTGAATGTTGGCCGCGGGGCGTGGCGTGGCGTGGCGGGGGGCGCCCACTGCCCCACTGCTGCCTATGCCATGCCATGCCGCATGCCTTCAGCAGGCCGCGCCGCCGCTGCGGCCGCCGCCGCCTGCCTGCCTGCCAGCTCGGGCGGCGCCGCCCCACCCCGCCCCACTGGGGCCCGGGCCCGGGCCCGCCTTGCTGGCTGGCTGCCTGCCTGTGCGGCCCGGCCCGGCCCGGCCCGGCCCTGCCGTGTTTACGGTGAGCGCCGCGCAGCGCCGCCGCCCCGCTCCTCGCCCAGCCCAGGTCGATGACCCCCCGGGCCCCAGCAGAGAGCGCCCCACCCTGCGCTCTCCTCTCTCTCTCTCTCTCTCTCCCTCTCTCTTCTCTCTCTCTCTCTCCCTCTCTCTCTCTCTCTCTCTCTCTCTCTCTCTCTCTCTCTCTCTCTCTCTCTCTCTCTCCTTTCTCTATTCTATCCTATCATTCGTTTTGCCCTGATCCCGCGTCGTCGTGACCGTCGTCTGCTAACCTCTTTCTACCAAGCTTATTGCTCCCTCCCCCCACCCTCCTTTTCCCCCCGGCCCTCTCACTTCGCGCCGCTCCATGCTCGCTTCGCGGTGTCTCGCTCCTCTCCTTGCGTTTTCCGTCGTTTTGGAGTGACTTCTTATTCTGTTTCATACACTCTTGTTGTTGCTGTTGTTGTTGCTGTTTCAGTCGTCACCCGGTATTTCGCGAGTTTCCCGCACGGATCACGCACAGCAGCGCCGCGCGAGACCGCGCACCACGTATCTTCTATTCCACCGTCTTGCTCTCTATCCTCTCGGGGGCTCCGTTCACTGCCGCAGTGCGCTTGCTCTATCGCGCCGCGCTTTAGCCTTCTATCCCGCTCCGGCCGGGGCGGGCCGGGCCACGAGCGCAGGCAGGCGCAGGTCATGGCGGTGCACGGCTCGGGGCCGGGCGGGCGCGGCGGGTAAAGGGGTGGAGCAGGTCGTGGTGGGGCGGGGCGGGGCGGGGCGTGGTGGGGCGGGGCGGGGCGGGCCGTCCTTGGGCCTTTGAGACCCAGTACAGCCAGAGAGGGTTCCAGTCCCGTTACAGGGCTGGGAGCAGCAAGCGGAGCAGCAGCAGCAGCAGTGCTCTGGTACTGCAGGCCAGGCCGGCGGGCCCCTTCGTCCTTGATCTGTCGTGGGAAGATGAGAAACGGAGAGGAGAAGACACGAAAAAAAAAAAGAGAGAGCGGGAGAGGCCATTGACAGCAGCGAGGTGTAAGGGGGAGGGGGGAGGGGGGGGAGGGGGGAGGGGGGGGAGGCGTGCCTGACACGGAGCGGCGCGGCGCGCCGACGACGTGAATTCGGTATGGCCGCGTTCCGGTGAGGAAGAAAAACGCGCGCGCTGCTTTTGGCAGCGCTGTGTAGTATAGGCGTTGCGCGATTCTTTTGGTTATATTGTATCGCGTCGTGAATCAACTGTGACTAAATGCGACGCGCCACGAGTTTAGGGCGGGCCGTATGGAGCGCGCGCGGCGGTTTGCATTACGGGGCAGGTCTTGTAGTCGCGCGAGCTCGTCGTAAGAATGTGTAGTGTTGGACGGCTGGCCGCGCGGACGGTGTCGTGGAGCACGGGGAACAGGGTCACGATCGGGAGGAGGAGGAGGAGGTGCATGTCGGGGACGTGCAGGTCCCGCACGCGACGCCCTCACCAGCCACGCCGCGCCACGGCGTCCTCCTTGAGGTTTACTGTTCCAGAGTCACGGCACAGCGCGCCCCGGGCCCCGGGCCCCGGGCCCTCCCGTACCGTCCCGACCCGACCCCCTCAAAGAGGAGCAGGGGGGAGAGGGGAGCCCGGCGATCTGTCTCGTCCGCTTTTGTCAAATCGGGTGGAGTTTGGAGAGGCGCAGAGGAGGAGAAAGAGGGTCGGAAAAAAGGGAACTGGGCCACGTGGGTCTGAAAGCTCTGAGACTGGGAGTATACACACACACACTCACACACACACACACACAAGCGCGCGCTCCCCCCGCCCAACCCTGTGCACACGGCAGCATACACACGACGGACACTCACTCACAGGTGTTGGGGACGGTGTCCTTGACATACCTCACTATTTTTTCCCCCCTCTCCTTCATTGTAGGTAGATGTATTGCGCAGCCGCGCTCCCGAAATCTCCCGCGCGCTTTTGAATAAGCGCGTCAGATCTCACCTTCGGGTCCGCAGTTCTCAATCTGTTTGTGGTCATCAAGTCCACCGCGTCGCTCGCGAACACGCGGACTGCACGGAGAAAATGAATTAGCTACCCGGACTAAAATTTTGGTCAGTTTTAAGACAACAAATTTGTTTGGGTTCCAAACACCAACGCTTAAGTTATTAGAAACATAGTTTTGTCACCAGAACTATTATTTGGTCGCTGAAAGTAACGTGTTAGTTACAAGAGTGAAACCAACAACAAAAACATTTTTAGTCAGTTTTCATTGCTGTCGTAAACTAAAATTTTAGTCTGGGGAACTTCCTTCTCTCCGTGTGTGCGCTCGCTCTTCTGGTGCACGAAAAAAAAAAATTGTTGTTGCAGACAAAATTCGCTGGCTCAGACTCAATTAATTTTATTAGTTGTCGAAGCGAATAATTAGCTACGGTCGGTAGCAGAGTATTAGCTGGGGAGGCGAATGCGTGCCCTGAAGCAGGAATTGTGCCGTTCACTGGAACAGGGTTTGCCTTAGCCATCTCAGCGAATACTTTGGTACCATAGCAAATTATTCGCTTTGACAGCTAATAAAATTAGTTGAGTCTGAGCCAGCGAATTTTTGTCTGCAACAGCGAATGTTTTGTTTTTTTTTCGTGTGGGCAGAGCCATGCCCCGGCCGGTCAGGGAGGGCTTATCACTTCGCATGAGTGAGTCAGATTGTTGTCTCTGTCTCTCTTTCTCTCGCTCTGGACCGCGCTACGCTGCAGCCCCGCTTCTAGTTCTGCAGACGTGATTGTACGCACGTCCTCCACCACGCAACTCGCGCGGCGTTTGAGTGTGTGTGTGTGTGTGTGTGTGTGTGTGTGTGTGTGTGAGAGAGAGAGAGAGAGCGAGAGAGAGAGAGAGAGATGAATAGCGTTGCACGTTATACCATCGGCTGCGGACGAGACGAACAGGGAATTCCCGCGGGCTGAACTCGCCATATTGAGCCTTACACCACACCTTCTATCAAAGTGGTGGCATAAAAATGCACGCCGACATCTCAACCGCGATGAGAAGTTTATAAAATAAGTCGCGTCTGTTTCATGCATACTGTATATTATGATTCCATGCCGGACTTCCAACTTCAAATCTTTCCCTCGCGCATTATTCGACTTGTGCGGCCGCAATAAAAGGCCGCGGGCCAGGCAGGCCAGGCGGCAGAAACGAGCTGCGCACACTGTAATCACGAGCGTCGTTTTTCGACGCTTGAAGGGTTCGATTTTGTTCACCATCTCCTTTAAAAACACAAGCAAACGATGCGTAGTCGACGTTTTCGTTTTGAAGGGTGCCTATAGGGTACAGGTTCACCAAGGTCAAAATTCAGATCAATCGAATTCCTATTAAAAATGATGTTTAAAAATCAGTTTTTGAACAAAAACGAACCTACCAGGCGTCGAAATTCGACGCTTGTGTTTACAGTGCAGCGGCGTGGTCGCGCAGGCCTTCCCTTCCCCCTCCTCCTCCTCCTCTCCCCTCTCTTCCCTGCCTGCCTGCCCCGTCCCGTCCTCCTGGAGGGTGACTCCGAAGATCGCTCTCGCGCCTCCGTCCTTGTCGCACTCATGGGGCACTACCACCCCCAACATGGGGCACCGCCATAGGTGCGACAAGGACGGAGGTACGAGAGCGATCTTCGGAATGAGACGGCTGGCGCGCGGCGGCCTCCTGGACCAGGCCTGGCTGGCTGGGCCCAGCGGGCGTAACGCAATCCATCCGAGCTAGGCGTCAAGGACTCGCGCGGGCCCCGCGGGCGGGCGGGCCGCGCCAGGGAGCAACGCCCCCGCAATGCCGTCGCGGGGAACAAGGAAAACGTTATAGTCGCGCCGCGCAACTCGCTGCGCAGGGCCGCGGGGCCGGGCCGGGCAGCGCTCGCTTAAAGTATAAAATTGCTTTTATTATTATTATTTTTCGCACTTAAGTGTCGAATAGCAGTGTGGTGGGCAGCGCGAGACGCACGGTGCGGCGCTCACCGCCTCGGTGGGGAAACGTCTGTAGAACTTTTGGTTCACCTCGTAATTCGTAGGGAAATTCAGAAAACTTTGGGAAAATCGGAAAAATTCTGAGAAATTCAGAAAACTTAGGAAAGTCCTCTTAAATGTAGAAAAAATCCAAGCCACAATTGCAACCAGTTAAAAAAAAAACCATCAGAATAAGTCATACCAATTTAATTTAGAAAAATTCACAAAAATTCACAAAATTTGTACGCCACAATTCAGAGTTGTTTCCTCCTGGGGCGCCACCGTGTCAGTTGCGCTGGTGTTGATTGTGTCACGATATTATTGTTACACATACGTAATATAATAATATATAATCGCCGACTAGTACCCACTCGGGTGTTATCATCGGGCGCGCGCACAGTGAACGGCATCGCGTCGAACTGCAAAAGCTCATCGAACCCAGTACGAGGCACGAACGAACCCGTTGGTGGTGCCTTTTGCCACATTCTTAATCGAGTTGGCAAGGGGGAGCGACCACAACACTTCCACCTCACTCCCGGCGCACCGCCCCACCCCGCCCGACCAGGGGGGGAAAGCGCCGCCGTGATCTTACGCGCGTTGAACGAGATTGGCGCGCCCCGCCCCGCCCCGCCCCGCCCCGCCCCGCCCCTGGGCAGCGAGCAACTGGCCAGCGCGCACAACGCTCTGCGCGTAACCGTCTGATCACAACGGACCTCTCACTCCCGCCTCCCCCACCCACCCGAACCGATTCCAAACCGCACGAAATGAAAACGCGGATTCGCACGCCGGTGCCTTTACTCCACCCGGTTTTACGGATTGAAAGCGGCATTTAGATACGCCCCGCTGTCGTGCCCGCTCCGCCCCGCCCCGCCCCGCCCCGCCCCGCCCCGCCCCGCCCCGCCCCGCCCCGCGATCCGGTTTGCCGGACATATCGCAGCTCGGCTCGGCGGCACATGTGCCGGAAAGTGTACTCCCTAGAACAAAATCAGTAAAAAATCAGAATACAATTATAATTATTTTTTAAAAATCAATTTTTAAAAATAATCAGGAGAAAAACTAAAAAAATATCATGGAAACTCAAGGAAAATTACAGTAAAATTCAGGAAAATCACGAAAAATTTATTAACGCTTAGATCTATTGTGAAGGACCCCTCGGGGCCGGTCGGAACCGGCTGTGTTCCGACCTGGTCCTCGCCCTCGCCTTGGTGTGCGGCGTCTGTTGACTCGCGGGCGTGGACTCCAAAGTAAGCGGCAGCGCGGGCCGGGCCGGGCCGGCCGTATACACCCAGTCCACCTGCCCCGCCCCGCGCCACCTCGCCACCCAAACAGACAAGTCTCCCGGAGGCTGAGCTTACTTACTCGCAGCTCGCAGGTTTCACCGGCCGCAACACGGCGCCGCCGGCCCGGCTCGGTCCGACTCGTCCCAGCAGCCTTCCCCTCGGTATGACGTTTGCGCAACGTTTGCACGGGGCGGGGCGGGGCGGGGCGAGCTGCGCCGCTTGGCGCCAAGCAGTCGGTTCGGTCTTCGCGCCGGTCGGTCGGGTCTCCCTGCTCCCTGGCCCGGCCCGGCCCGCGCGCGTGGCGGGGCGCGGGGGGCTGCGGGGGAGTGGCGGAGCGTGGCGGCCCGGCGCCAGTTCGTTGACCGCTCCCCCTCCTCCTCCTCCTCCTCCTCCTCCTCCTCCTCCTCCTCCTCCTCCTCCTCCTCCTCCTCCTCCTTCTCCTCCTTCTCCTCCTTCTCCTCCCGAGGCCGCGTTTGGACGCCTGGGCGCGACGCTGTTTCGAACGGACCCGCGCGATATGCGATACAATCGAATCGGCGGGGCCCATGATATAGGCAAATGGTGCAGTTTTCTGTCTCCTTCTTGCCTCTCTTCCTCTATTTCTCTCTTTACCCCGCAACACTTCACACACCCTTTCCTCCTCTCTCGGCGGTCTGTTTCCCCACCCATGGGAGGCGTGAGGAAGTGTCCCCTCCGGCGCTGTAATTCTTTTTTACCTGTCACTGGCCCACCCGGCCCCGCCCCTCCCTTCGTTGCGGTTACCGATCGCGTAACCCCAATAGTGGCTTCCGGTCCTATCCGTCAGAGAATCCCAACCTGAGCGACACCTCCCCTGTGTCGGGCGGGGCACGCGGGGGCCTGGCGACGGGCCTAGCGTGCGTCGCGTTCACTCTCTCTTGCTCTCTTGCTGCTCGCGGCGGGACCGGGCGGGCAGAACAGCAGGGCAGGGCAAGGTTGAAAAGAGTTTTATAATTGCTACTTTATCGTGGTCATCGCCATTATATATTTGACAGGGAGAAGAGAGGAGGCAGTGAGTGGTGTGTAACGTCGAGAACCCGCGACCCCGCGGGTCGGTGGAGCTTGAGGAACCGGCGGTGGTCAGGACAGTGATGAGTGAGCCGGCTCGGACCGCGCCCGTCAGCGCCAGGCTCCGCCAAAAACCTTATCGTGCAGCTGTCACACGTACACACACACCCTCACACACACACACACACACACACACACAGAGGCGCGCTCACTCGTTTCATGTACTTGCAGTTTGTCGTGGGCGAAGAAAGTGGCCGCTCACACTCACCACGATAACGGACCAGGATGGCTACCAAGAGCAGATAGCTAGTTTGTAGCTGAGCTGGACACGCCGGGCTTTCATATATATATATATATTTTTTTGGCCTTACCTGCAATTTTGGTCGGTTTTAAAAAACTTTCTTTTTGTTGTTTTTGTGTTTAGTCAGTTTTTCTAGCTGTTCGGCCTGGGGGCCCCGTGGTCGTAGGCAACCCGCCCGCAGCAGTGTGTTACGGTACAGTCTACCTCACGGGGGCCCCAGTCGAGCGCAGCGCAGCGCGTCCGAGATATTTTTGCTGAATGTCGCGTGTGTGTAAGCTCGCGGCTGGCTCTGCTTGGATATATATATATAGGAGGACGGATTACTTCTTGTTGCCGGGCGATCTTTGTCCTGTCGTCCTATCCGCCCACGAGTGGGACAAACGCTCAATATATCTCACGGGAGAGCTGGAGCCGAGCTGGAGCCGAGCTGGAGCCGAGCTGGAGCCGAGCTGGAGTGGCACGCCGGCCGTGGGCTAGGAGGTTGATTCCGCACAGTGGTTTCGTCTGTTCTTCCCTCTGTCGCACTCGTATGCGGCGCGGCCATAAGGAGCGAGGGAGAGGGCATGACATGAACGCTGTTCGGAACAGCCTCTGCAGCTAGCAGTCGCCTTATTCCGTCCCGGCCGCCAACTATGTTGCCACCTTCTAATTCCGCGCGGGACCCAGCCCAGCCCAGCCCCCCACGCCGTCCTCGTATTTCTCCGACCCCCACCGACTCTGCGACAGCGCGCCGCCAACTCCATCTCGCCGCCGCTCCAGAGCTTATTCGTTGTTCTTATCGTTTGTTTTCTCCTCTCGTTCGCAGGTACAGTAGTCCAGGACGATGGCCGTCGTTACCCGGTGCCGCACGCGATGTCCGCATTACGTAAGTGCCCCCCAAACGACGCGCGCGGTGACGGCTATTTAAATAATTGTTTAAGCGTCCCTGCCAAGGGGGCGATCACTTACACAAAATGTGTACAATATATATTTTTATTAATTTTTATTTTCCAAAGAAACCTTTTGTCATTTTTTGATAAATTTTGATCTTTCTTCCATTTTTTTCAGTTTTTTTTTCTTCACTTTTTTTTTCATTTGTTCTCGATTTTTCGGATTTTTCATCAGATTTTTCTGTATCTATTTTCTTGATTTGATTTTGATTTTTTGAAATGATTGTTTTGAGGTCCGTGTCCTTGCATTGATTTTTCGAAGTGCCTGCCCCCTCGGTCCCTGCTTCCACCCCGGCCGCGGTCCGCGCGCCCTGCTACACCCCCGTGGACGAGCGTGTTCTCGTTTGCTCAGGCGTTCGATTGAGTCCAGTGAATTGCTGTTATTTTGATTACATTATACTTGGAGCGATGGGACCGTTTTCACGAATCGAGTGCTATGAAATGGATTCAATCAAGAGGAGGAGGACGAAGCGTACGAAACTCGAGAACACGCTTTGGTGTACGGTGTCATTGCACGCGCGTGCGCGCGCGGGGAGGACGGACGGAAACGGCAATGAACAGAATCGATAACAGTAACTGGACTCCCCTTTCCGCCCCCGCTGCTGGCGCGGGCCAGCTTAGGTAGGTACAGGAGAGTGGAGAGTGAGCTAGCAGGCGAGGGAGAAGTCACTTCGAAACATCATTGTGCGGCCCCCAAAAACTCACTTTAAGAAAACATCAGAATAAAATCAAGAGGAAAGTTAAAAAAAAATCCAAAAAAAAATCGAGAACAAATCAACAAAAAAAAATGGAAAAAATGAATAAGAAGTTAGAAACAGGGGGAAATGATCAAATTTTGTCAAACAGTAACATAAATTTTGCTTTAAAAACAAAAATCAAAACAAAAAGAATCATTGTATACACATTCTATATGAGTGATTCCCCCCTCGCTAGCAGGCGAGCTAGCAGGCGAGCTGGCAATTCCCGCCCCGGCCGCCCGCCCGCCCCGTCCAGACAGCGTCTTGCAATTTCGTCTTGCTCTTCTCTCTCTCTGTCTCTCCTCCACCGCGCTGCCGCCGCCGGCCCGGCGTGATAGTCCTGTCTGTCGCGGTGGATTTTGGCGGAACTCTTCCGCCCCAGCCCGCCACGCCCCTCCCCCCCCACCCCGCCCCGCCCCACCTCACCTCACCTCACCTCACCCCAGCCCGCCACACCCCCGCGCGCGCGCTCGACGCGGTCACTTCCGGGACCTACGAACGACGAGCACTGCCCCCTCTGAGCTCTCAGGCCCAGAGGCGCGTACGTGCCTGCTGCTCCGTGATGGGAGCGCCCCGCTCCCTCCCTCCCTCCCTCCCTATCCTCCCCAAATCCCCGGAGCAACGGACTTCCGACCACTTCCGGGTTCAACCCTAGCGCACTGTCCCGCCCCGCCCTGCCGCGTCGGCCATCCCCTTCAGTCACTCACTCGTGTGTCCGGGTGGGGTGGGGTGCCCCGCCCCACTTCGTCCACAACCCTACTCAAACGCTTTGCGGGCGGGTGAGGTCCGGGCCGGGGCTGGGCTGGGAGGGGAGGGGAGAGGTCAGAAAGGGGTTGGCCCGGGTCGGCACGGACGGGATGGGACGGGAGGGCCCACCACCGCCCCGCCGAGAAAGGGAGACGAATGACCCCTGTCGGCCGCTATGCAGCCGCGCTGGGGCGGCGACGCGACGGAGGGCCGTTCTTCTTCCCCTTCCGCCTGCTCACGGCGAGGGAGAAACATATCTCTGAAATGTTTGTATGCACCCCGTCAATTATGACAATTTACAAAAATTCACAAAATTTAGCAATATGAAGGGAAGTTCTCAAAATTTTATGTAAAATTCAAGTGAAAATTCACAAAAATTCTATAAAAATTCAAAAAAAGGGGGAAATCAAAGTTCCCCCTTCCCACACCCACAACGCGCACCGCGCTCGCACTCTGTCCCCCACCTCATCTTACCGCTTTTGCTTTTCCCTTTATTTTTGCCATTTCTGCCTCCGGTTCCACCCGTCTCCTGCCGCTCCCGCGCGCCCCCAGCTTTTTCAATCTCGTGCGCCCGCACTGCTAGTCGTCTCGTTCTCGCGTCCTTTTATTGTGGAAGACCTACTTAACACGAAGGGCTCAAACCCCCGTTAGCATACTCCCAGATTCCTGTTTTCTTTTGCTTTGTGAGAGCGAGCGAGAGAAGGAGTAGAGGGAGATGTGTGGGGGGGGGGGGCGGAGGCGAGGTTGTCGTTCTCTTTTATTTTGACTTTAAAATTTGGCGGGGCAGACCCGTTGCGTGACGTCACTGCGGTCCAGTTGGCTCGGCCGGGTTAGTTGCCCCGCCCCGCTCCGCCCCGTCCACATATTTGGTGGGCTCGTATACAGGCGCCAGCAGGATTTTTATTTTATTTCTTTTCGAAAAAGCGGGAAGTTGCGTTTTTTAAGAGTCAAATTGTGCTCCGCTTGAGGTTAGGCGGCGCCAGGATGTTTTTCTTTTCTATCTTTTCTTTTTTTTTTTTTTTTTTTTTTTTTTTGTTGTCAAAAGAAATAACTAGAGGCAGTTATGTCTTTTAAGTGTCGAAAATGTGCCCCTCGTCGAGTCCAGATGTAGAAGGGCACGCGGGCGCTGCTGGAGACTGGGAGAGAAGTGCGCGGCCGGGCCGGCGCGGCCGACCCGCTGCTCCACTCGAGTATACTGATCGATTCGCAAACAACGCAGGCCGCACCTAATGGCTGGTAGGCCCTGCCCGGCCCGGCCCGGCCCGGCCCGGCCCGCAGGCGGTGCGAGGGGTTGCTGACCTCTACTCCCCTTGTCCTGTACTGCTCTCAGAGTCGCCGCGCGCTCAGGCCGCGCAGATCGGCCCCTAGTGTGGACGGGACAGGGCGGGGCAGGGCAGGGCAGACTATCGTAGAGTCGATCGGTGCTCGCGCGCGCGAGCCTTTCACCCGCCAGGGGGCACCTACCTCTGAGCGGGTTGGACAAGCTGCAGATTGGAAGGGGCGGGGCGGGGAGCTGAGCGAGATAGGCCATTTATTGGAGGACAAAGTGTCGCCGCGTAATAAATCACACAGCAGTCCATTCCAATAACCCCCCGCGAGCCACTTTGAAATTACTTTCGAGCGCTCTTCCAAGAGTCCGCACCAAAGACTCAAATGAGTATGGATTTCTTGAAGACATTTTTCAGATGTCCACACTCACTCACCTCCCACTGCTCGAGTGTCCAATTGCTCTCCACCATGGCGGCCAGCAGCGGCCACTACCCGTCCGTTCCGTCCGAGAGGAGTCCTCTGCCTCCGCCCTCGTTCCCTCTCTCTCTCTCCCTCTTTCTCCCTCCCTCTCCCTCCCCCTCTTCTCCCAAATGGCTGGTTATTGCCTCCTCAGCGCGCGAAACTGCCTTCAATGAGCGGAGCCGCTCCGCTCCGCACCCCGCGCGCGAGAGATGCCATGCCATACCATACCGCAAGGATGTGTCAGATCGCGAGCGCCTATTCTCTTTTCTCTCCTTCTCTCCTCATTTCCTTCTCTCTCTCTCCTCCTCTCCCTGCGGTTTGCTCTGCCTGGTCTGGCCGCGGCACCCCCGTCCTTCTCCCCCCCCCCTCACCTTCTCCCTCCCTCCCTCTCCTGCGCATTACCGCACCCCAGGCCGCTACGGCCGTATGGCGGAAGAGAAGAGAGAGGGCATTACTCTCGCCACGCCTCGCCACGCCGCGCCTCCCTCCCCCCACCACCACCACCTCTCCCCCACCCCACCCCTGTTTCTTGTCGCTGATGTGGGCCTTGTTGCTTTTCCGTGTGACCTGATCGTCATCATTTCAACTCCACAAGCGCGGGTGAGATGCAAAAGTGACCCTTCTCTTATGCCCCAGCCCGGCGGCAGACCTTGTATCACGCCGCGTCCACCTACCACCTACCCGCGTACCGAGGGGAAAACAACAATGAAATTTCTGTAAACCTCGTATAAGAAAAATTCTGAGAAATTTAGAACATTTCTGAGAAACTATGCATAAATAAGGAAAAATCAATAAAATTCACACAATTCTAGAAAAATACTCAAGCTAAAATTCACACTAAAAATTCCCCCAAATTCCCAAACTTTGTACGATCAAAATTCAGAGTTGTTTCCCCCTCTCCGTACGCACACGCGCGCTCAGTGTCTCCTCGTTGCGACTAGTCGTCGTCGTTTTGTCTTCTCCGCGCGGATTAATTGCGCTTCTCAAGACGTAAATGTGTTTGTGAAACGAGAGTAGCAGGGCGGGGCGGCCTGGCGCCCGCTTTAGTTTTAGTGTGCGAGCACGCCCCCTCCCCCGCCAAGGCTTTGACGAATAGTTATCGCCCTGGTCTCTCTCTCGGTCTCTCTCTCTCTCTCTCTCTCTCTCTCTCTCTCTCTCTCTCTCTCTCTCTCTCTCTCTCTCTCTCTCTCTCTCTCTCTCTCTCTCTCTCTCTCTCTCTCTCACTCCCCTCAACCTCTCTCCCTCTGTGTTTCTGTTCGATCCTTTTTTTTTTTCTTTTTCTTCTGCGGGCGTCACCCGTCTGTTCCTAACTCGGACGCGCGGGATAACAACTTTGCCAACGCTTTTCCTAGAGTCGCGCTGGCTCGGCTCGGCCACAACTGCCACCGCACCGCTCGAAATTATTAAGCTGCTTTCTAAAACGGCCTGAGCGCGACGCGGAGCCAAGGCGCGGGCTGAGCGCCGGGCGGGCCGAGCCTGGCCGGGCCGGGCCATGGCGCGAACTGAACCAAAACAACAGCTGCTGCTGCTGTGCTCAACGACAGACTCGCGGCAGCTTCACAGTTTCCACTCTCATTTTCACTTTTATTTTTGTTTTTGTCGCGCGCGAACTATACAACGTATCTGGTGGCAAACACTCTGGCGGCGGCGGCGGCGCAACGCGTTCACCCGCGCTGCAGGCCTGCACGCCGCAGCAAACACCCCCAGTACTTGCATTGCGGGGCGGGGCGGGGCGGGGCGGGGCACACGCCTACACCACGACAGGGAACCCCTTTCCCTCGCTGAACCTTGTTCTGTTTGCTAATGCGAGTGAGTCGTCTCCCGCCCCGCCCCGCCCCGCCCCGCCCCGCCCCGTCCTGGCCAGCCGCACGACGTCGACGTCCAAGTGGCATCACATACATGGGTGGACGACAAAGGATGCACCTCGGTATGTTTTTTTATTCTTCTCGTGCAGCTCTCGACGACCTCTTCCTTCCTCCTGCTCTCGCGGTCCTTTTTCGTGTACTCGCTCGCAGCTCGCTTCCAAAATCTTTTTTTTTTTTCCTCCTTTCATTTCCTTTTTTCTTTTCTTATTCTCCTAACGGTTTTGGGAGCGGCTCGCACGCGGCTCCATGCTTTACGACCTCAGCAGGCCCAGGCCGGCCGCGGTGGGGCGGGGCGGGGCGGGGCGGGGCGGGGCGGGGCGGGGCGGGGCGGGGCGGGGCGGGGCGGGGCGGGGCGGGGGTGGGGTGGGGCGGGGTGGGGCGGGGCGGGGCGGGGCAAGGTGGGGCCTCTCCCTCTGGAATTAATAACATCTCGTTTATAGTTCACACCTAAGAGCAGACACGGAAGAGAGAAAGAGGCCCCACCCCACCACCCCACCACGCCCCGCCCAGCCGCCTGATTCCGAAGATCGCTCTCGCGTCTCCTTCCTTGTCGCACTCTTGCGGGGCCCTGCCATTCCCAACAAAGCGGACCTCCATGGGTGCGACTAGGTCGGAGGTACGAAAGCGATATTCGGGAGCAGACGGCTGCCCCTCCGCCACCACGGCCCGCCACGCCCTCGCGTGGGTCAAGCCCCGCGTGCCCAAAGACCTGGACCGAACCTGGACAGGTCGGCCCGGGGCCCGGGTGGGCGGAGCCGAGCCGCCACCCTCTCGACTGGAACCTGATATCGATTGCTGACCGAATTAATCATCTCGAGTTAGCGGGAGCAGAAAGATGAGGAGAGAGAGAGAAGGGGGGGGGGCGATGCGGGACGGGGCGTGCGGGGGGAAATTACTGTACACTGAGACAGCCCAGCAGAGCGCGTAACTCGTGTTACAAACGGGATATCTTTTTATTGATTTTTTTTTATATGTAAGTTTTATTGTTGGGACGCGAGTGAGAGAGACGGAGGTGTGAGGAGGGAGGAGGGGGAGGTGGTGGAGTGGATGGATGGACGGTTTAGCCCTCAGGCGGGGGAGAGAGAGAGAGGGGGGGAGAGAGAGGGGGAGAGAGAGAGGGAGAGAGAGAGAGAGAGAGAGAGAGAGAGATTGAGATGAAGTTGGTATGTGTGTAGAGCCCGCGCCGCTTTGCACAGCGCACGCAGGGGCGTAGATAAGCCCGACGCGTACTCAGCGGTGTCAATGGCTGGCACTTCCGCGCGCCGCCCCGCTGAGAATGGCGTCATGCATGAGTGTGTGCGTGCGTGCGTGTCTTAGGATTCGGGGGGGGGGGGCTATGCCTGTGCTACTACAAGCTTCTGTCAGTGGACGCCCCCCCACCCCCTCCCCATCCCCCACTGCCCCATCCCCCCATCACAGATCAAGATCAAGCATAGCATAGCGTAGCTCGTCCGGCCCGCCGCACCCGCGCCAGCAGCAGGGAAGACCGGGATAAGGAGACCGCCCGAGACGCAATATACCCCTCTTGAAAATCCGCGGAGTCGTTCATCCCGCAAAAAAAAAGAAAGAAAAAAAATAAAAGAAAAAAAAGTAAAATGAGCGTACTCCCTAAACAAAATCAGTAAAGTTACAATCAGAACAAAATCACGAAAGAATTTCAATAAGCAGTAGAAATCAAGAAAAAATTACGAAAAAAAAAATCTGTAAAATCGGTGCGCGCTTGAATTTATTGTGAAGGACTCCTCGTGGAACACTCTGGAGTCGTCACCAGAACAACATTCTCATACTTTTTCGGGCAGAGCGAGCACGCAGCTGTAGAGCCCCACCACACCACACCACACCGTGCAGCACCCAGTCAGGGCGGGGCCTCTACCCCTGAATGGTTCACAAGTCGGCCGCCGAGGTGGCGGGGCGGGGCGGGGCGGGGCGGGGCGGGGCGGGGCGCGGGGCGTGGTGAGAGCGTTGCGTTGCCCGGCAGATCAGGTGAGATCCGGGTCGCCTGGCTTACGGCTCGGTTATGGGGCCGTGGAGGACGGTGCGGGGCGGGGTGGGGCAGGGCAGGGTGTGCGAGGAAGACCGCCGCGCGCATCTCAACGGGACGTTGGGGTCGCGGCAGCAGCTGGTGCAGAGCAGCCCGCAGTGATTCCGAACAGCGTTTCATAGTAGTGCCCTCTCTCGTGCTCCTTCTGGCCCTGCCGCATGAGAGTGACAAGGACAGTGTGCGCGGAGTCACCCTACCGAGCGGCTGGGGCAGGCCTGCTCGCCACAACAGTGTCTCCAGGGCGCGGTGTCTGGTGGTCCCCGCGGGAATCGCTGAGCTGAAGGGGGAGGGAGGCGCGACCCCGCGGACCTACCTGGTTGCGCTGCGCACGCTGCGCCTGGTCGCGCGCGGCCCCAGCTAGGACGCCCCCCCCCCCTTCTACCCCCACCCCTCCCCCCCAGCACCCACCTCCCAAACACAGTGGCACACCGCGGGGCCGGGGCGGGCCGGGCCGAGCGGTCGTTGAACCCGCCTGCCTCGCGCCGCTCGCGCTGTCCTTGTCTCTCTTTCTCTCTCTGTCCCTCCCCCTGCTGGGCCGTGCTCTCTGGCCTTTTCCCTCTCTCCTTGTGGCCCCTTCCCCGCGTGCCTTTTTTCGGCTGCTCCCCCCCCCTCACCCTCCTTTACCCCCTCCACTCTTCGCCATTCTCTGACCCACTGGCGCGCGCCGCCCCGCACCGCCACGACCAGCACGGTGCGCATACTGCGTTAGGATAGTCCTGCTTGGGCTGGGTTGGGACGCGGGGTGGAGCGGGCGGGGCGAGCCTTCGCCCGCCACAACCTCCGCAAGTAATCGCTCTATCAGCGCCCTACTGCACATGTGAGGGCCAAAGGGGCCCAGCAACTCAAACGGGAATCGTGACCCCTGGGGCGCATGGGCTGGGGCCGGGCGTGCGGGGAGGGGTGGTGGTCGTCCTAGTGAAATGAGTGGAGGCTATAGGCATGTTGTTCACTGGGTCAGCAAGGCACAAGCGTGCGGGGCAGGGCACGCCCCTCCACTCCCCCCCCTCCCCCCTCTGCGTGCGACCCGCGGCGGGAGGCGCCTCGCTGGAGGAGGAGGCGTTTTGCGGTGCTTGGTGGAAATGTGTGCCAGGCGGGCGGGCGGGCGGGTGGGCCGGGGCACGGCGCGGGCAACAGAGCAGCACCGGGTCATCCGAAACAAGGGCGACCCGAAAAGTGAAGACCGTCGTATTATTCCTAGGAGAGTGTTTTATCATTTTCTGTGTGTTATTTGCCGCGGGGTTTGGTGCACATTATATTTTCCGCGCGGTATGGTTTTGTTGTTGTCGTGACAAATGCTTTCCAGTGTAGGCCGCGCGCGCGGTACAACGGCGGCGGCGGATGGGCGTTCGGTCGGTCATTGAACCGGCGTCCTCCCTCCCCCCACCCCTCTTCATCCGTTCCTCCTGCCCCCCCCCCCCCCCTCGCTGACAGTGTTTTGTCTCTGCAATTGGCCAGCCCACGCCACCCAATGCGGCCCGCAGCGCCGCGGTCCATGGACTGCGACGCGCGGGCGTCATACTGCAGGCTGATTCCGAAGATCGCTCTCGTCCCTCCGTCCTTGTCGCACTCCTGGGGCCCTGCCATCCCCCAGATAGGGCATCGCCATAGGTGCGACAAGGACGGAGGGACGAGAGCGATCTTCGGAATCAGCTTGCAGTGCGGGCCGAGCGGCGACAGGGTCGCAAGCGCAAAGGGGGCTGCTGAGGTGCTGCCATGCCACACTGCAATGTGGGGCGGACCGGCGCGGACCACATACTTCCTGGAAGCTGTAGTATGTATTGGCTATATGAGTGAACGCGCGCGTTATAGCGTAGCGGCGCGCGAGGGCGAGGCGAGCTGTGCTGGCGATGCTGGAAGCGGAGTGTGTTGCCCCGCCCCGCCCCGCCCCGCCCGGCGCGTGCTCGCGAGCCGTGCACTATCGTGGACCCACACCGCCGTACCGCCGTGTGTAAGTGTCGTGTTTCAAGAGGGCGCGTAGCGCCGCCCCGCCCCGCCCCGCCCCGCCCCGCCCTGCGCCGCGCTCTAGACTTGGCCATATAGTGCTACTTGACCTCGTGCTCGCGCGCTTCGACGAGGACCTTCTCTTTGGTTCGACAGCGCGGCGGCGGCGCGGGGCCGTTGGCCGTTGCACCAATTCGATGGGCCGGGCCGTTTTGGACGTCTGGCCGCTGGGGCCGCTGGGGCCGGGCCGGACTAGCCAGCCACGTGCAGGTCGGTGAGGAGGAGGGGGCGGGTGAGGGGGAGGTCCTGGGCTCGAGGCCCTGCTGCTGCTGCTGCGGCTGTGAGGGGCTCGCGGGTTCGTGAACCCCGTGCGCTGTGCTCAGCCCCGCCCCGCCCCCGCCGGACGGCCCGCGAGCCGCGAGCCCATCCATGACTTATGCATTGAATCGCCAACACAGAGTCGCCTTCTGTCACCCATTCGCACAAAACTTTGACTTGTGATCCGATGGAGTGGGTATGTGGGGGAGGGGGGGGGTGTTTTTACGTGGCAGATGGCCGCTGTGCCTCCGGCAGGAGGCACAGATGTTGCGCGCCGAGGAGTTGCGGGAGACTGTTTGTCAGCTACTTACATGTGGGAGCGGCTAACCCTGCGCATCTTATCTGCGTCCATGAGCTCAAAAGTTAAGCGATGGGGGTGCCTGGGATACAGAGATGGCTATGGCATGCGCCTCTGTTATGCCAACCTTTGAATTTTGCCAAGCTGGAAAATTCAAAACTCTTCCGAGTGGGATCGATGCCGTGACAGTGCGCACACACAAAAAAGTTTGCCTCCGAGCAAAGAATATAGATCTCGAGCAAAACAAGCAGGCTGATACCTTCGTATCATCTGCTAAAAATACCTAAATAGACTCAGTTAATTTATTTAGCACCGGTGCAAATTTTTAGCTGTACAGCTAACTGCTATCTGAACAACTAATCCCACTTAGTTGTACTGCTAATTTGTTGTTCCTACAGCCAACTTTTTAGCTCGGGTGCTAAATTAGCCCAGTTAAGTCGATTAACACCAAACTGAATTATTATATATTTATTAATTTTTTTATTATTTTCTTTTTTTTTGCGTGTGGGGTGTAGCGTCATGCCGTCGTGCCTCCTCTCATCGAGCTATCGAAATGATGAAGAAGGTCCGTGCTGGACCGTATACGCTGCTTCTAAGTAGTGTTCATGGCACTGCAGCATCGTGTGTGACATGCCTGTCTCACTCGCACAGCGTCCCACCGTGCCCATCGCCGCCGCGAGTTGAAGCAAATGACTAAGTACATAAGCGACGGACGAGAGAGAGAGAGAGAGAGAGAGAGAGAGAGAGAGAGAGAGAGAGAGAGGCGCACTGCTGCGGAGGGAAGCGGGTGACAGTTTGGTCCCTAAGAAGTGAAGGGCATGACAAACCTGTGATGGAAATGGCTGCTGGGCCGGGCGTCGCGTCGTGACGCAGGCTGCGCAGGCCAGAGCCTCCCCTCGCAGACCTTGGCCGTCGTGTCCTCTCTGTCAGTCTGTCTGTCTCTGTCCCGAGGCTGCTGGTCTGCATCCGTGCTGAATCACGTTTGTTTGCCGGGGTGTCGGCGGCGGCGACGTGTAGTGTTCGCTCGAACCACTGGAACTTCCCTGGTTCGGGCCCAAAAGGGGAAAACAACTCTGAAATTTGGTGTACAACTTTTGTGAATTTTTCTGCGAATAACCCGATGGGACCCGACGAACTGCGTCCGAACCGAAAACGCGGCGCAGGCGCGAGCAAGATAACTGCGGAATCGAGTTCGTGCGTCCCGCTTGCACCTGCCTCTTTTGAACGCAGTTCGGGTCCAGTACCCTACCCGAATGATTTCCACTGTGTATCGATGAATTTTGAACAGTGATATTACTAGTTATAGGTATTGGTAATTTTTAAGCAAATGTATTGGTAGAGGTAATTAAGAAAGACGTGTAATTTTAAAGTGATATTTCCAGTAATGTTGCCGTAATATCAGCCCGTCACGGAGGAACATCGACGTTGACGATCCCCTGGGCATTACAACAATAAGTACCATTTTGTCAACGTCTCTTGGACCCCCGCTGACATTTTGTAACGAGAGCGCGATCGCTGCTGCTCCTGGTCAGAATGGCCATAATGTGGGCATCATCCCCTCTCTCGGGCAACCGCCCTCGCCGCCCCACGGCAAACGGGAAGAGGCATAGCAGCAGCCCCACAGCGGTGGCGATTATTCCCCATTTTCGGAGACCATTTCCGTCTCCTCGTCTCGGAGAGAGGATCTGAGATTCGTGGCGCGCGATATCTTCTCCGTTTGACTTGCATAGCCACTTGAGGCCGGCGCGGGCGCGACCAGGACGGTGCGGGCCGACCTCCAATGTCGGGGTGGCCAGCAGGGCGTTTCAATCTTTCATGAGACCCCGCGGGCCCAACCCCGCCCCGGCCCCGGCCCGCGCTGGATCCGCCCGCGGGGCGGGGCGGGGTGGGGCCGCGGCGGAATCGCGGCTGGTCGGCTTCCCGTCCGCATGTTGTTGTAGTTCTGCTCCAATCGCGCGTTTTCGAACCCGTCGTGCGCACCTCGCGAACAATTTTTTACTTTTGCAAAAGACAGCATGGGGTGCAATGCTGGCAAGAGAGAAACGACTCTAAATTTTCTGTGCACCTCGTAATTCAGAAAAAAATCAAGGAAATGCAGAAAAATGAAAAAAAAAAAGAATAATGCAAAATTTAAAAAGAATAAAAAGGAAATTTCACAAAAAATTGAAACATTTAGGAGAAATTGAAGAGAATTTCTCTCTGGGAGGCTGGCCGCTTGTCGGTACTCCGTGGGACGAGTATTCTTCTTGTGCCCCCGATAGTTTTGTGCTTGTGCAGTATCTTAGCGCACGCGCTCTGTTCCTGTTGTGCTGCCCGGGCCGGGCTGGCCATCAGACAGATTCAGAAGAGCGCTCTCCTCGCCCTGTCTCTCTTACACTCACTGTAAAAAATAGTAGTCAGGAGACTAGAGGTTGCACGTCGAGCACCTTGTTCTCGAACAAAGGAGTTGTTTTTAGAATTATACTTAAAAATATCCGAATGTTCTTACCATATGGCCCCATGCAAAAAACTGATGTGTATGGAACGGTATGGATGTGTTGTAACGTGACAACAAAATTTTTGTTAACTTTTTAACTAACACATTTTGTCGGAGAACAGTGAAGTTTGTAATTAATAATTGTAATAATAATAATATTGTAATTGTAATAATAATAATTGTAATTAATAAGCCTGCAGTGACCGCAGCGCAAGGGCCACGCCTCCATGTGGGAACTGGGCCTGCTGCTAGACGGACTGCATGGCGTTGCGCGGGGGCGGGTAAGCGGGGTGCCCTGCCCGCCCGGTCGAGCCATCCTGGTATTACTCTCCGATGACGCGTGGAGCGCAATCCCCGGGCAGGGTTGAGCTGGGCTGGGCTGGGCCAGGCCGAAGCACACGATACCTCATTGCGGTATACTGTAAAGAACAACGGGGCCTCGCTGCTGCGAAAAATCAGTGTACGGCCCACAAAAAATCATTTAAAAAATAAATATTAAAAAAAAAATAGAATAAAATTAAGAAAAAAGATAAAGAAGAAAAAAAACAGAACAAATGAACAAAACGCTTAAAAATAAATAACGAAAAAAGCCAGAAATAGGGGAGAAAAGATCAAACTTTCTCTGGAAACGCAAGTGTGTACTTGAATGCAGTATTTCCTGCATACCTACATGTATTCAGGAAATAATGTGTACTTAGTCAAGTATGCAGGAAATAATGTGTACCTGGTCAGGTATTCAGGAAATCCTGTGTACTTGACCAGGTACACACGAAAACCTCTATACATTTATGGGGGAGATTTAGTGTGTACCTGGTCAAGTACACAGGATTTCCTGCATACCTGACCAGGTACACATTATATCCTGCATACTTGACTAAGTACACATTATTTCCTGAATACATGTAGGTATGCAGGAAATACTGCATTCAAGTACACACTTGCGTTTCCAGAGTTATCAAAAAGTGAAATTTTTCTTGAAAAATCAAAACAATATATCAATTAAAAAATAAAAATCAGGAGTCACTGATGAAGTCATTGTACACATTTTGTATGAGTGGTCTGGCCAAGCCCGTCTGAATAGGACTGGCGGTGCAGAAGTGTGTTATTCACTCCTCACTCCTGTGCCTGTGAGCGGACCAGCAAGTCTCGTCTGGGGTCGGGTCGGAGTGACCACGGTAATTACACCAGTGGTTTGACACACTTCTGTTGGGTTATTTATCGCCCGCCAGCAGCAGCAGCAGTGTCGGCCATGGCGACAAGTTGTAAACATTTTTCCCGCGAAGCGCGCCTTTTGTGACTCGCGTCGTGTCCACTCCGTTCCGGTATGGTTCGGCTCGGCCTCGCGGGCCTCGTCCGGGTGTCTTGCACTCTCTCAGACGTGAATGCCTCTCCCCCACCCCCCCCCCCCCCCCCCCCCCCCCTTCCCACCAACGACCACACGCTAACCTCAAAATGATTTGGGCATTAGGCGGCAGTATGGAGTGCGTGCCGAGCTTGATTTATTGGCCACGCGGGGACAATACATTTTCGCTTCCTACTTTTTATTTTGTCCCGGGCCGGGGCCGGCCGGGGCCCGGCCTGCGAGCGTCGCGTACTGTACAGAAAGGGGCATTGACACTTTGGCACTGCACTTTTTTATGGCCCCCTGCTTCGGGCGGCCAGCCGGGCCAGGCGGGGCGCGGGGCGTGTGGTGCTGCCGCTGGACACCGTCGCGATATTTGCGAGGCTGCACGGCCGAGGGGGAAACAACTCTAAATAATACATATTTTTCTGATTTTTCTAGAATTTTTGTGAATTTTTCCGAAGCACTTTTCCAAAATTTTTGTAAATTTTTCAAAAAATTTGAATTTTTTGAACTTTTATGAATATTCCTGAATTTTTCTCTTCCTTTTTCTATTACGAGGCTTACAAATAGTCGTTTCTCCCAATGCGCGTTTTCTTATGGCCGTTCCCCATGAGTGCAACAAGGATAGAGAGAGAGAGACAAAACCTCTCTGTGCGGAATCACCCTGCTGCTGAGGCGGCGCGCCGCAGGCGGGCCACTGCAACGCGCGCCTGTGCAAAGGGTTGCCTATGCGCAGCCTGCGGGCGGCGCCTTTAGCCTCCAGCCTGCTGCCCTCAGCGCCGCGGCGCTTGCTGCAACCGCTGCGCTCCCTCTCCTCTCCTCCCTCTCCTCCTTTCCTCCCTCTCCCCCTCTCCTCCTTTTCTCCATCTCCTCTTCCGCTCCTCTCCTCCCTCTCCTCCTCTTCCCCTCCTCCTCTCTTCCCTCATCTCTGCTTACTTACCTATCCGATCCCGTCCTGTACCCGTGCCGTTCTCCACCGGCCGGGGGAGAAGGAGGGCAAAGGGGGAGTCTTCTTCTTGGTGCTACTTGTCGCTCGCATTCCCTAGCGCCCGCCCCACCCCCCCCCCACCCCGCCCTACTCCGCCCTGCCACGGCCCACTCCGGATGCAAGTGTAAAGGAGGCGATGTATCTAGGCTACATCCGCTTCCAGAAGATCCTCAGAGGATGATGAAAAGGCACGGCCGGCTAGGGGGCCAGGGCCTGGCCCGGCCCGGCCCGGCCCGGCCCGGCCAAGGGAAGGGGGTCACTAGCATAGCGCCGGCCTGGGCTGGTCGGGCCAGAACGAGCAGCAGCACCGGCACCTGGTGCTCGACGCCGTGCTCGACGCCGTACTCGAAGCCGTGCTCGACGCCGTGCTCGACGCCGTGCTCGACGCCGTACTCGAAGCCGTGCTCAACGCCCCTGTCGCCTTATTACCCCGCGGTCTTATTCATAAGTCCAGTGCCATCCGGGCCGCACGGACGCGCCCGCGCGACGTGCCGTATAGCGTAGGGGCTCTGCGATCGGATAAGTACTGGATCGTTGCCAAGCAACGGCTAAGGCAGCGGAGCTGGGCGGGGTTGGGCGGCGGGTGTGCGGAGATACCGCGACTAGCAATCATAGAATCAGCATCATCGCGCTGACCGCTATCTGAAAATCGCACCTCAAAGACATCATCATCATTACAAGGGAATGTAAAGTGGGCCGAGTGTGTGTGCGCGCCGCGCGGCGCGGGGGTCTCGTTGCCTTGGCCGTCTAGCTGTAAAATCTTTAAACCGATGACGAAATCGCCTATCCGCAAGTGTGTGTGTGTGTGTGTGTGTGTGCGCGCGCTCGCGCGCCGTGTCGTCCTCCCCCTCTTGCCTCGCAGATGCGATGGAATCTGTGAGGCTCTGGCTGTGGACCTCGTAGAGTCCAAGCGAAGGACCACCGCGCCGAGGGGTTCAACAACCGAAAACCAAGTGACTTAATATCGCGGCTAGAGAGTTAGACTACGCCTCTGATCCTTGAAACGTCCTTTCGACACTCCTCCCCTCCCTTTTCACCCCATCCCTTTCCATTTTTTTTTATTTTTTTTAAATTTTTAATGGTCGAAGAGAAGTGGTGCTGGAGGAAGCGGGAGAAGGGAGGGAATGGCGTAGGAGGATGAGTAGAGAGACCGCTGAACGGCTGCCATAGCGGCCTGGCGTGCCTGGCGAGGCCGGGACCATCGATTGGTCACTCAATCGTGGTTCTCGGGTGGAGAGCTGGGGTGAGGAGGGGGTAAGGGTCCCTAGTAGGAAGTGGAAAAGAAGCGTCCATCTTAACTTGGTCCATTTCAGTTTGCACTCGCTCGCCGGAGATCATTCAACCCTTGGAAGAGGAGAGGCCTCCTTCCTTGCCTCCGCCCTTCCCCTCCCCCTCCCCCCTGATCTCCAGCACCGAGTGTGCGGCGCCCCCGTTCCCCGCCCCGCCCCGCCCTGTCCAGTGGCACGGTGCGGTGTGGTGTTCTCACCCCCGCGTGCCATCCGTTATCCCGCCCCGTTACCGCACTTGTTCCAGCATCCCACGCTCCACTTGTACCCCGCAGCGCCCGTCCCTCCCCCCTCCCCTGGCCCACCTTGCCCTGCCCTGCCCTTCCCCGCCACGCCCTGACCTGAGGTAACCCAGTTGGCTGGGCCCCTTTAAGCCTTTAGGCCCTTACTCCTGGAGGTCCCCCCCCGGTGGAGGGAGGGAGGGAGAGAGGGAGGGGCGGCCTGCGCCCGCCCGCCCGCCGGTCCACCTCGCCTCGCCCCGCCCCGCCCCGCCCTGGCCCGCCCTGGCCGGGTGGGGCGGGGCGGGGCGGGGCCGGCCACACGGCGTATGGCTCAGGCGGGTCGCCCTCCTCTACTCCATTGCACTCCGCTCCTGCCACGCCCCGCCCCGCCCCGCCCCGCCCCGCCCCGCCCCGCCCCGCCCCGCCCCGCCACGCCGCGCCTTGCCGCGCCTCTCCTCGCCACACTGCTCCACTCCACTCCGCTCAGTCGCTCGCCAGCTCCACAGCGCTACGCACGGCCCGGGCCGGACACACGAGCGTGAGCGTGAGGAGCACGAGCGTGGGCAGCGTGGACGCAGCAGGGCGCGCGCGCGTGAGTGAGGCGAGCGTGCGAGCGTGCGTGCGTGCATGGTGCAGTGAGTGACAGTGCGGCTCTGACATGGTGCTGGGCATGCTGTGCGAGGCCGAGGCCACCCCAGACACTGCCCTCACCGAGGCCCTCGAGTCCCTCACCGTCTTGGACTGCGACGGCGCCAGCGACTCTGGCCTGAGCGGCGTGAGCGTCGGGCTCAGCGAGGGGGAAGGCCTGGGGGTCCTGGGGCTCGGCGCCGGCCTCCAGGAGGTCGCGAGGATGATCGAGGAGGAGCCCACGTCTCTGTCGCGGCTCCAGTACAACGTCCTGCTCGCCGACAACATGTAAGTACCAGGGCTGAGGACCTGACAGCGCGGTTAAGGTGCCGCGGGCCTCGCAGTTAAGGTTCCCGCTGGTCGTCGTCTCCGTCATCCTGGTGGAGGCATCGACGCCGGTCGTCCTGCTCTTTCTCTCGGCGCGGGCGTCGCGCGGCCTCGGCGCCGACACCAACAGGTGGGGTGCTGGGCACGGCACTGCGGGGCGCCAAGGCCTGGCGCGAGGGGCGTCGAGTCGCCTCCATCCGCCTCCCTCCTGCAGCACGGGCTACAGCGGCGCGTCTCGAACAAGTACCTGTCTAAGTCCGACTAAGCAGGGTGTGGACTGGGAGGGCCGGGCAGCAGCATACGAGGGGTCCTTCTCTTAAAAGAGCAGTGGACGCTCTTCTTCAACAAAATCAGTATTTTTTTTTAATTAAATCAAGGAAAATACGAAAAAAATCAGAATAAAAATCAGAAAGAAATGAGTAAAAGTCAAGAAAAATCAGAAAAATCGGTGTACGCTTGAATTTTTAGTGAAGGACCCCTCGGTGGCATAGGCAAAGCCCCGTCCCAGCCCAGCTCAGCCTCCGCCGTGGTGCCGTGCCGCGTGGTGCCGCGTCGGGCCGGGGCCGAGCCGGGGCCGAGCCGGGGCCGAGCCGGGGCCGAGCCGGGGCCGGGTAGCGCAGCCGCAGAGGGTCATTGACACCTCACGTCGTGGCCGAGGCCGGGCCCGACGGGGTCCAGGCCCACCAGCAGGGCAGGGTTCCCTCGTCTCTCCGCCCCCCCGCCGCCCCCGCCCCCGCCCCCGCCCCCCTCACCCAACCTCGCACGACCTGTCCGTATACCTTGTAGTACCGGGTGAACCGGAATTCCCTTGGAAAAATTATTTTTTCCGGTGCTCGCGAGATCGTTTGTAGTCGACGGAAAATCCCCTCTCCCTCCCTGGCGCAGCTCCGAAGTCCCACGTCCCTTATGGCACTAGCAGCAGCAAAGCGCTCTCGCTTTGCCCCTACAGATTAGGGACTTCTGCAGTCGGTTAAGATTGGCGACTGGATCGGCCCATTACGTAACACACGTTCCCTCCCGCGTCGCGACTCGTCCCGCCCCGTCCCGAGTTTTCTATCTCTTGTCTTGGACTCCCGGCCCGGCCCGCCCCGGCCCTGCCTCACGCGCGTCCTCTCTTCACACCTGTAGCGGGGCGGGACGGCAGGTGGCGAGGCGCTGCGGTTGCGCCGCGTCTATTTCTGAAGATGCCTCTCGCGCCCTTCTTCCTTGTCGCACCCATGGCGGTGCCGTATGTTGGGCACGGCGGGGCCCCATGAGTGCGACAAGGACGGAGGGCGCGAGAGCGCCATCTTCGGAATGAGACGGCTGGTGCAGCGAGCGCGGCTCGGCTCGGCGCCGCCGCGACGCAGCGCAGCGTAGCGCGCCACCACCTCGCGGGTGGTCGGTGTGTTTGGCGACCAAACAATCCCGCGGCCGCGACGCCACGGCGCACGGCTCGGACACGCGGCCTTGAACGTTTCACTCCTCCCGGAGTCCTTGTACAGCGCCACAGCCTTTCATCTGCATGTGCCCGTCCCGTCCATGTCCGTATCCTCTTGAGAGTCATGTGTGCGATGTCCTTGTCCTCAGGTCGCGCGCGAGGTAGTAAGTCCTTGTATGCTGCACGTAGCAAAGCACGTAATATCTCGCATTCGTGGCCACGCAAATCGTTCTTCCATATCGCAAACGCTTCCCCGAGGAGGAGCTATAAGCTGAGCTGACCCAGACCCAGCCCAGGCCGGGTGGAGTAGTAGCGTGCTCCTTCTCCCAGTAGCGCCTCGCCTCGCCTTTCGCTGCTGCAGTGCGTCCGAATGGGCCACCTAGATGCACCTGCCGGGCCGGGCCGCTGCACTGCGCCGCGCCACGCCACGCCGCGCTCCTGCAGGGCTGACCTTGATTTAGCCGACCTGGCCCACATTTAGTTTGCCCCATCACCGCAGCGAGGAGGAAGGCGCCGCCGTGCCGCCTGCAGTAGAGAACTTGTGGAATTATCGCCTTTGTTCGAGAATATTTTTTTGTTTTTTATATTTTTTGTATCCTCTCCGACATTTGCTCACGACAGGAGCACGCGCATGCACGCACACACGCATGTCTCAAGAAACGAGGTCTCAGAATTCTCAGTCAGTTTTTGGCCCTCGCGGTTGGCGACGGCGGCACGGCGGTAGGGCAGGGCAGGGAGAGGGCCGCGGCTGGCAGCGCGGGAGGGGAGGGGAGGGGAGGGGGGCGTGCTAGTTTTATTACCCCGATTGACTCGGTTCCGTTATGACATTGGAGGGAGGAGGTCCGGCCCGGCCCGGCCCGGCCAGGCAGGACCGGACTGCCACTCTGCATGATGTGGGCCCGCGGGGCCGCGGGGAGGGAAGGGAAGGGAGAGGATGACCTGGGGGAAGGGGAGGGGCGTCCTTAATTGGCTTGTGTTACATTCCCGCATGCCCGGGTCGCCGGGCCGCCGTCCCTGGAGAGGCGTGGCGTGGCGCGGCGTGGCGGGGTGGCGGGGTCAGTATTAGCGGACGCGAAGGCCGCGCGGCTCGGCTAGGCGCGGCACAGCGACTGCATTACGTTAACATGACGACGACGACGACGAGGAGGAGGAGGAGGAGGAGGTGTTTGTTGTGAAGGGCGAGCGCGCGCGCGCGCGGGTCGGGTCTGGTCGTTAGTCTGACCTAGGCCGTCGCGTCCCGAGTCCCGCGTCCCGCTCGAGTCTGTGTGGACGGTCACGGTGTGGTCCGTACGGGGCGGGGCGGGGCGGGGCAGGACGGTTGTCATTGGTGTCCACAAGGACAGCGCAGACACGGCGGGGCGGGGCGTGGCGGGGCGTGGCGGGGCGTGGCGTGGCGGGGGCGTTGTTTGGTCCCCTCTGCTTTGCGGTCGGGTCGGGTCGCGTCGGGCCCGTCCTGGGCCCGTCGGGTCCTTTGGGTCGGGCGCGTCCCCCCGCCCCGTCCGGCTCCAGCCGGTGCAATTGTTGGCGCGCTGGATGTGGGTCAGCTCAGCACAGAGCAGCACATTGATCCACGGTAATCACGGCCGCCACGCCACGCCGCGCCAAGCTCAGCGCCGCCGCCCCCGCCGCCGAGACGACCCGGTTATCAGCAGCGTTAGCGAGGCGGCCCAAAAGGGATTGGGAGCGCCCCGCCCCGAGAAGGATGAGATGCATAGAGTCTGATTTGAGGCGGGGCGGGGCGGGGCGGGTCAACGCCCCCGTACCGACACGCAGGCGAGGCGGGCAGCTCCTCGGCTGAGCTTTCAGCCTTGGGCCTGGCCATGGGCAGCGGGCCGGCTCACCTTGTGCGCACCGCACCGCGCTGGCGTGGCGTGGCGTGGCGGTGCCCTACTGACGTGACGTGACGGGGCCCTAGGGGGGCCTATGGGCCGCGCGTCACGCCACGCCAGGCCACGCCTCGCCTTGCCGCACCGAGCACGCCTCACTGAACCTGAGTGAACGAACCCCAGGCTCCTCCTCCTCCTCCTCCTCCTCCCTCTCGCCTGCCTAGCCCTGCTGCGGGGCAGAAGATGTCGGTCAAGTCAGTGGGGCAGAGGAGGCCCCCCTCCCTCCTCCCCCCCTCCTCCCCGCGCCCGGGGGCCGCGTAGCCGTGGGCGCGCGCGCGCGCGCACTCCGGGTCCTCCGTCAACCCTTTTCCCTCGGCTGCTCGACGGCAGTGGATTGATTTACAGGGGGGTCGAGGCCGCAGCCGCAGGGCCGCACGGCCGCGCCGGGGGTCGCGGTCAGAGCTGCGGGGTCCTCCGACGCACTGCGCAGTTGTTGAGGCCCGCCTGACGCCGTGACGTGCGGATTTCCTCGTTTCCGTGAAACGACGTCTGATGACCTGTCGCGTCCCTCCCGTCAGGCATGGCGGCGGTGCGGGCCGGGCCGGGCGGGCCGGGCCGGGCGGGCCGGGCAGGGCCGCAGGTAGGGCACGGCAGCCTGCCCTTGTGTCCTGGAAGTGGCCCTACCCGGCTTCCTGGACGTCGCGCCGTCGCGTTTGTGTTTGTGCTGCACCCCTAACCTGCTGCCCTCCGGCTGGTGGTGTGGGTGGTGGTGGTGGTGACAGCGTCCCCTTTCCTTCCCTGACGGACCGGGTCGGGCAGGGCGTGGCCTGGCGATCCGAAGAAGTCTCGTCTCCCGGAGCTGGCGGCCGGAGGACAAGGATAAGCTCCCCCAGTCTCCTCCGGGGCCGCGGGGATGAGACCGCGACAGGCGACAGGGTCCTGTCTGTATACGAAGGAAGCTGGAGGCGCGAGGCGGGGCGGGGCGGGGCGGGGCGGGGCGGGGCGGGGCGGGGCCCCCTGCAGCCAGCCGGCCAGGCAGCAGGCGAGCCGCGAGCCGCGCTGCCAGGTTTAGGGTCAATAGGTTAAGTGCCGCGGTGGCCCCAAACTCTTTTCGGTCGCGTCGCGCGAGCCATAGGCGCCATGGCGCGCCGACACTCCGAAGCGCGTCCAGCAGGGCAATATCCTGAGCCTGAGGCCGCAGCACGCTGATTCCGCACAGTGGTTTCGTCTATCTGTCCTTGTCACACTCGAGGGGCTCGGCCATGAGGGGGGGGGGAGAGAGAGAGAGAGAGAGAGAGAGAGAGAGAGAGAGAGAGAGAGAGAGAGAGAGAGAGAGAGAGAGAGAGAGAGGGGGAACACACAACTAAACGCTGTTCGGAATCACCCTGCTGCAGCGCCTTTTGCTGTCCTGCCTCTTTTCTTTTCTCTCTCTCTCCTCCACGCGGTTTCGTCATGACAAACTCTTTTCAGTTTCCGGTGAGGGAACACGACGCCTTCTCCTTCGCCTCGGGCTCATCGGCCACAGTCATCGTCCACCCACAGCCCTCCCCGCCCCGCACCGCCCCGCCGCCGGGCGAGCCCCTTCTGAACGTTACTCGATCTGATCTGCTGCAATTCGTCGCAGTTGATTGTTTCCTGCTGCGGGAGTGGCCGCGGGACGTGGCGAGAGGCGAGCCGAGCCGAGCCGAGCCGAGCCGTGGCGTGGCGTGGCATGCGGCGGGGCGGGGTGGAGAGGGACCCCTACAGCCACCCGTGCGTTCAGGTCCCCGCCCCGCCGCGGTGGACGCTTCGGTGCTGGCGCTACGGTAGGGGCACCGCGACCAGGGCGGGCCGGGGCGGGGCGGGGCGGCGTTGGTTTTTAGAAAGGACCGGCCCTGGCGGGGCAGGCAGACAGGCACGCCCGCCATGAGCGCTCCTGCGCTGTAACGGCGCGGCGCGCGGCGTTCACGACGCACGTTGCGTAATGCTGCTAGAGCGAAATGCGAGCGTGGCTCGGAGTGGCGTGCGGTGCGGGGGGCGGCTGCGGTGGGGCGGAGTGGAGCTGCGGAGCGCACCAGAAGCTTACTGCTGCTGCTGCTGCTGCGCGCTGGCCACCTCGCCACGCCCCGCCACGCCACGCCCCGCGGAGCAAGTCCTCTCCCCTCCCCCTCTCCACTTCCCCCCGCGCGGCCGAACATCGCTCTCACGCCTCTCCTTCCTTGTCGCACTCATGGGGACCCGCGCCGCCGTCGCCAGGGCACCGTCACAGGTGCGACAAAGACGGAGGCACGAGGGTGATCCTCGGAATCAGACGGCAGAGACGGTTATCATCGCCGTTCAAAGGGCGCCTCTTTCTCTTCCTCGCCCCGCCGCGGGTGTGGTCCACCCGGACGGCGATGCTGGTGGTTGTGGTGGTTGTGGTGGTTGGTGGTGGAGGTGGGCCGTTTGTTGCCGGAGAACAACCGCATCGCATTTATGGATTTAATCCTCTTAGTGTGCAAACACTAAGCGGTTCTGTTTGTCTCCCTGTGTGCCCGGCCGGCGGCCGGCAGGCCGTCATCCGCTCCTTCGCCTAATCTTTGTAGGCGGGACGAGACGAGACGAGACGAGGGACGCTTTTATCGTGTCTTGTCCGTGCGGATTGGTGTGGTGTCCGCCGCCCCGAGGACGCGGCCGGGTAGGGCGATTCCGCACAGTGGCCTCGTCTCTCTGTCCTTGTTGCACTCGCGTGGGGCACGGCCATAAGGAGCGCGAGAGAGAGGACACTACTCCACGCTGTTCGGAATCACCCCGTAGGACCGGACCGGACCGGACAGTCCACAGTCCTGCGCGGCGGAGACAGACCGACCCGGCCCGCGGCCCGGCCCGCCGGCCCGCCCGACTCGAAAACGCCGCCGCCGTTCCTCACATTCCATGCGGAACCGAAAAAGCTTGAAAAGTGCGGCGATGACAATGACAGCGACATGCGATTCGAACGAATTTCTAAATAACGAGGTGATTTACGGCGCTGTGTTGTGTTGTGTTCGGGTGCGGGCCGGGCCACGGGCCGGGCCAGGTCCCCGGGCCACCGCAGTACTTCCCGAAATCGCGTACGCCTCCCCCCTCCCCCTCCCCCTAAACGAGTGTACAGTACAGTAATAGCGGTCCGGTCCACGCGGTGGTGGCGGCTGGAGGCGGCGGCGGCGGGTCGTTCGCGGAACAAGAGCGACAGCAAGAGCTACATCATCCCCGCCATGATCATCAAGGCCTGCAGCAGCAGCGGGCGCGGGGACGGGGACGGGGCCCGGGGGTTTTGCGACCCCTGTTTTAAGTCGGGACAACCCTTAAGCCCACGAGATTTTCTTGGGTGGATTTTATTTTATTCTGCGTCGTTTGTCGCTTTAGATCTGATCGGACGTATGCAGTGTTGGTTCCGTGTTTTGGGCCGCAAGAAAAGTTTTGTACACCACTTATTCAGGAAAATTGAGAAAAAAAATAGAAAAATCAAGGAAAAATTCAGGAACATTTAGAAAAATTCACAAACATTCAGGAAAAATTCAAGCAAAACTTCACAACATTTTCTAAATAAAAATTCACATAAAATCACGAAAATAAATTCACAAAAATTCTCAAAATGTGAACACCTACATTCAGAGTTGTTTTCCCTTCGTTTTCCTCTCATATTCGGATCACCGAACCACATACTGTCCTGGGTCCCGCTGGGCTGGTGGCGCATTGCGAAGAGCAGAGGAGAGGCATTATAGGCTCCGTCCCGTCCCGTGTAGCAGTCACGCGCCGCCGAGTGCGTCGCCGTTCAGCCCCGCGGCGCGGAGCGTGGGAGCGCCGGCAGCGGGGCGGGGCGGGGCGGGGCGGGGCGGGGCGGGTCCTCGTGGGGTGATGTCAGCCGCGGACGTGACGATACCCATCTGATTAATCGCGGACGGGCGTCGCGCAGAGCTTATGCCGCCCCGCCCCGCGCCCCGCGCCGCCGCGGCCCTGCACCTCGGGGCGGGGCGGGGCGGGGCAGGGCGGGGCGGGGCGGGTACCCGCGCGGCTAGAGTGCGCACAATGCACAATGGGTGCTTGCACTGCTAGGCTAGGCAGGCCTCTCTGGCCTGGCCTAGTGCTAGTGCTGCAGGCAGGTGGGGCGGGGCGCTGGCGCTGCTGAGGCTCTGCATGTGAATGTGCGCGCGGGCGTGGTGGAGGTCATCTCCGTGCTCAGCAGTGCTCAGCAGTGCTCAGCAATCTCATTCACGTTATCAAAGCGCTCGCGCACCGTACCAAACTACTCTATACACCACCTCGTGTTCCGAGCCGAGCCGAGCTGCCGGGGCCATGCATGGAGGCGCCGCCCCGCCAGCGCGGGGAAGGGAGGAGAGGCTGGAAATGATAAGTGAGCAATTTTTAGATCAACGGCGGACACGATCACTCCCGGTACCTGTGCACCCCGATCACATATGGTATAGGTGTGGTCGGGTTTCGGCCGCGGGCAGGGCAGGGCGGGGCGGGCGGGCCGGGCCAGGCAGCCTGCTCGTGGTCCTCGTGTCGAATGGGCTGCCTACCTCCCAGGTGCAAGCGGGCTCCGCGAAGAGTCGCACCGCACATCTGGCCCAGATCTGGCTGACATTTCGCTCAGCACCCCCCCCCCCCCCTCCCGCCGTGTCGTGGGAATCCTTGCGGGTGACCTGCGCCATACGCACGCTCCTCTCGTTACTGAGAAAAAATCAGATATTAAGAGAGAAAAAAAGAAAGAAAAATTTCGGGAAATTTACAAAAATCCTTAAAAAGGAGGAAAACTTGAAGCAAAAATTGCAAAATCATCAACAATTTTTTTTTAATCAATCAGAAAAAAAATAGAAAAATTCACAAACTCTGTACATTAAAATTCAGAGTTGTTTCCTCCTCGCCCGTGCCCGACTGTCTTTCTACGGCCGCCGACTAATGTCACGACCTCTCTCTGTGTCCTTCCCGCAGGTCGGAGGTGGCGGGCGGCGCCCTGCACTGCCCCTTCCTGCTGGAGCAGGGCGAGGCGCACCTCGCGGGCACCCGGCCGCTGGAGCTCGTCTTCAGCGGGGTCAGCGTCTCGGTCGCCTCCAGGAGCATCCTGAGGGACGTCTCGGGCGTCGTCAGGCCGGGGGAGATGCTCGCCGTCATGGGACCGTCAGGTGAGTGTGTGTGTGTGTGTGAGTGTGAGTGAGTGAGTGTGTGAGTGCGAGTGAGGTAACGGTAGGGATAAATGAGCTTGAGTCCACAATGAGCATTGTGTGGTCCGGTGTGTCTGCGAGCTCATCAAAAGATCGCGGGTGAAAGTGCGCGCGCGGTGTGGAGCGGGGGGCGGGGCGGGGCGGGCCGGGGCGGGGCGGGGCGGGGCGGGGCGGGGCGGGGCGGGGCGGGGCGGGGCGGGGCGGGGCGGGGTTCTCTTGTGCCCGCGGCCGGCCCGGCCCGGACCACCCGGACCAGGCTCGTCTGATCGATGCACCTTTGTTGAGGCCGATGGCGATGCGGTGCGCTCCGCTCCGCTGCGCTGCGCAGGCCGCTGTATGCACACGGCGACCGGGCCAGCGGGGCGGGGTGGGGTGGGGCGGGGTGGGGTGGGGCGCGTGGACTGAGCAAGACGTGCGCCGATGTCCTCATCGCCCGCCTGGTGGTGTCTGGTGCTGCTGGTGCTTTCGCGGTTCAGCGCAGCTTTACTTGTCGCGACCAGTTGGCCCGCCCCACCCCGCCCCGCCCCACCTCGCCCTCCCCGCCCCGCGACTCCAGCCACCACGGCGGCGCGGCTACGGATTGCCCGTGGCATGGCGGTTTGGTTTTTTGAGAGGGCGTTGACCCGCCTGGCTGGGCTCGGCTTGGCTCGGCTCGACTCGACTCGACTCGACGAGACGCGGAAACAGTTGCTTTTAATTGCCCGCATTGAATATATTGCTTGATGGGCGGGGCATGGAACGGGCCAAGCCTGGCGGCCTGAGGGAGGCGCGGCGTGAAGGAGGAGGGGGGGGGGGGGGGGGGGGGGGAGTGAACGACCGAGCCAGCATTGGGACAGGTCAGGGGCCGCCGTGCCCCGCCACGCCACGCCCCGCCCCGCCCCGCCCCGCCGCGGCGCTCCCATCAGCTGTTCTGCTGGATCTCGCACGTCACGGCAATAACACTGTGAAACCAAGTATGCAACTGCTGAACACTTGTAAGTGTGCAACCCCCAGTTTTACATGTACAAGTTCTCAACCCAGAGTTGAGCAATAGCGAGTGTTTAACTCGGTAATTTTACATTTGAAAGTATTCGACTCAACAGTTATACACTTGGAAGTGTTTAACAACGAAAACGAAAGTGTTGTCCGGCGCAGTTGAACATTTTCAAGTGCACAACTGCCGTGTCGAACATTAGCAAGTGCACACCTGCAGTTGAGCAGTTGCAATCGCACAGCTGTTGAGTTGAACACTTTCACGTGATAAACATGGAGTTGCACACCTTACAAGTGTTGAACAGTTGCACACTTGGTTGAACTGTTAAGCCTCTCTAAAACGCTCTCCTCTCGCCTGCAGGCTGCGGCAAGACCACCCTCCTGAACTGCTTGTCGGGCCGCACCGAGCTGGACTCGGGCTGCATCCGCCTGAACCGCGAGCGCCTCACGAAGCGGTGGAAGCGACGCGTCTGCTACGTGCTGCAGCAGGACATCTTCTTCCCGGACCTGACGCTGCGCCAGACCCTGGAGTACGCGGCGCGCCTGCGCCTGCCCGAGTCCATGTCGCGCCGCCAGAAGATGCTCTACGTCGACCACATCATCGACGTCATGGACCTCACCGCCTGCCAGGACACGCGTGAGTATTTGCGTTTGCGGGTCTGCGCTCCCCAAGGGGAGAGAGATCACTTCGAAAAATCATTTTAAAAATTCATTACTGAATGTTCAATCTAGAAAAAAAGTTACAGAAACGTTCAAAAGTTGAGAAGAAATTAACAAAAAATTGAAAACAAATTGGAAAAGTAAGAAATTGTGAGGGGAAAAAAACAATTATTAAACAGTGACAGAAATTTATTTCATTCTCTTGAAAAATCAAAAGAATAATCAATTTACATATTTTTTGTCTGAGTGATCGCCGGCGCTGCCGTAGTGTTTCCAATCGGTCGGGTTCTGCCTGTACTCGACTGTCTTCCGTCTCTCTTCCTCTCACTTGACACGCATGAGAGTGAGAGAGACGGGAGACAGTCGGGTACAGCCAGAATCCGACCGATTGGAAACACTACGCTGCCGGTCTCCGGTGAGGCGGCGGTACGCTCTGCGTGCTGCCGCCCGCGGAACGGCGGATAGGCAACCCGCCGTGCTCGAGAGTGTTGCTGACGGCCTGGCCTGGCTGGCCCGTGTTCTGTCTGGCAGGAATGGGCGACTACACGAAGCGGGGGTTGTCCGGGGGAGAGAAGAAGCGAGCCAACATCGCCTGCGAGCTGCTGACCAACCCCGCCCTCATGCTGCTGGATGTGAGTGTGCGACGCTACGCGATGCGGGTGTGTGGCACCCGAGGGGGAAAACAACTTTGAAATTTTTGTACATCTCGTAATTCAGAAAAAATGAGAAACAAATTTAAAAAATCAGAAAAGAAAAACTAGGGAAACATTCAGGAAAATTTTGAAAAATCGCTACAATTTAGGTAAAATTCAAGCTAAACTTAACCAAAATTCTGTAAAAATTCACAAAATGTGTACACCAAATTTAAGAGTTCTTTACCCCTCGGTGGCGCCGCTTCTTGTCCCTGAACTTAGTGAGACTTAAGTGTGTCCCTTCTCTCCCGGGTGACAGGAGCCGACGTCGGGGCTGGATTCCCACTCGGCCTACACCCTCATGTCGAGTCTGAAGAGGTACGCGGAGAAGGAGAGCAAGACGCTGGTCGTCACCGTCCACCAGCCCTCCTCGCAGATCTTTTACATGTTCGACAAGCTGCTGTTGCTGTGCAACGGACAGACCGCGTACTTCGGTGACGTGAACAAGGTGGTCGATTTCTTCAACAACATTGGTCTCACCGTAACACCACACTACAACCCCGCCGATTTCATTTGTGAGTACGGGTTCATCTCGTCGGATGGTCGTGCTGTCAGAGAGGGTCGGGTCTCACCTTCTTTTCTGATTTGGTGTTTCCAGTGGAATGTGTGAAAGGTTCAGAGGAAATGAAGGAAAAAATTATTAATGCTGCGAAAAGTCTTCCTACTTATCAACAAGAGGCCATGAATGATTATTGTGCATTGCCTGCTCAACTTTATCAACACCAAGGTTGTAACGGAAGGGTACCAATAGTTGGCCACACCTTGGGCCATGCTGCCAATGGAACAGGATGTGATTTCAGTAAGCCTACCCTGTGGTCATCAACACCAAATGGCGCCCTTAACTCAACCACTCCAGTTTCCCTAACTTCAAAATGTGTGGTCAGCAATCACAACAGCCACAACCTCAGCAATCATGTGTATTCTACTATAGGTAAGGGAAAGAATTTTCGAGGCATGGTTGTCAACATTTTGCTTAGATGCTGAAAATGTGCTTTGAAGTAATGAGACAATTTCTAATTTCCAGTAAAAGATGAGGAAGGAAAGTCTCTGTGGCTTGACAGTCAGAGCCATGGGTCATCATCAGTGAGTAGCACAACAGATGATGATGTACGATGGCAGTGGCCTACTAGCTTCTGGACTCAGTTCAAAGTTCTTTCTGCAAGGAACTTCCAAGAGTCAAGACCTCGAATGCTGTCAAAACTGTATTGGCTCCAAACTATTGGTCTTGGACTCATGGTCGGAAATGTATACTTCCAATTGGAACGCAAAGAGGAATCGCTGCATGATATTCAGTCATGGATGTTTTTCTCCACAAATTATTGGATGCTGTTTGCCCTCTTTAATGCCTTGTCGTCATGTAAGTCCTCATTAATATTTTTATTCTCTCAGTTTTTAAAAAAATTGTATGTAGTGGTGGTACTAATTGGCTTTTACTCATCAACAGTTCCAGCAGAACGTGAAGTGGTAAACAAGGAACGGCTATCAGGTTCATATCGTTTGTCTTCATATTACCTGGCAAAAATGGCTGGCGAACTTCCTTTAACTATGACATTACCAGCTGTTTATCACATAATATCATATCCATTATTTGGTTTTCGGTCTTCATCTGTTTTTCTTACAATGCTTGGCTTCCTTCTGCTGAGCACTGTTGTTGCTCAGGTGAGCTCTTAAACTCTTTCCTTCTTAAACCTTACATTTAGCATACTTTTATCAACTATTATTTTTAGAACTACTTACATCTATATTTTTTAAAAATATTTTACAGAGTGCTGGATTTTTTGTGGGTGCAGCCTGCATGGATTTGGATGTTGCAATCACAATATCAGCCTTATACACACTTGCAACACAGCTGTTTGGTGGATATTTGGCGACCAATATTCCATCCTGGCTCAGGTGGATGAGATACCTTTCAATGGTTCATTATGCATACCAGAACATGCAGATAGTAGAGTTTAGTGAAGGGGAAAGAATACAGTATGTTCAAAAATCTTTGGAAATGTGTATCCATGCTTAGTTTCAGTGTTGAATTTTAATACATCTTATTTACTTTCAGGTGTGCTGTACAGTCAAAGTTTGAAGTTTGCTCCAACTCAACTCACATTCCTGTGTCTGTTATTTTGGAGCAACAGGGAGCTACCTTGCCGTTGTGGGCAAATACTTTGGTCCTGCTATTTTTCTTAGTAGTATTCCGAGTTTTGGGCTATGTTGTTTTGCGCTACTTTCGACAGCCAAAATAACTTGATATTGAGCCTTGTAGCAAACAAATAAGCTCCTCTGTTCCAAAGTTTGGAAGTTGTTAAAATCCTTTATCTGGATATTTTGTCCTTTTTTTTTTTCCCTTTGTTTGTTTGTTTGATATTGGATCTTAAAGTAAGCTCCGGTGTAAGCCACGTTAATGTGGTTTTTGTTAAGGCTTGTGGACTGGAAATTAATGTTAAATATAGATTGGCTGTGTTGTTAACTGTAATATTATTATTTTATTTTGTACAAGTTCTCCACTGTTTGATATCTGTATTTCACAAAGTGATTCATATTTTAAGGAGTCTGATTTGTAGTTTTAATTAGAATTGTAATGTATATATCACATGAATAATTTGTGACTGTCCTATCACTGGGTAAACAATAATTCACTAGTAAATTTCATACTTTTGCATCACTGAGAAAATGAGAATGAGTGAATGTGTACTTTTAAGATGTGTGATTGTCAGTGCAAAATGGAATTGATGACATGTTAATTCTTCTTGAAGTCACATATTTTACATGTCAGAATGGCATTCCTTGAAACTTTTATCTGGTATTGAAGAATCCTTCCTCAATAACATAGCAATTCATGTAAAGGGTACCGATGATGAAATTCATTTTCATTTATTGTGAATGACCTGTTTTAATTGATCATATGCCCTTGGAGTCAGATATGTATTGGATTATGTATCATGCTTATTAACTGTATTAGTGGCTTTACTGACAGACTTCGTTCAACATTTCCCTTTTTATATACCTAAATGAATCTGTCGCTTGTAGCCACAAATAGTCTGTAATCTTTTTATCCTTTGACTTTGATATTCTTAGGAAGTGTGATAATATTTCATCTTTTCAAAGTTCATTATTAAGGATGAAAGTATAAATGTGTTTATGAAAGACTTGCTCTGTCAATCAAATCAAAATTTAAAGTTTGTCAGTATGTGGTAAATATTGACTTTCTACCAAAAATTGCGGCTCTCAACATAATATTTTCTACAGACACACCCAGTCAATGAAAGTGTCAGTACAAGCTAGTTCTACAGTACCCCTGAGTTATTATTAATTGTAGTAGATAAGGACCACATCAGAGTAGTGAATAGTCAGCTTTATATAGACTTTAAACTTTTGAAATTTTATAAATCTTTTCTTTTCAAAATTAAGGTTTTGAGACATTGAACAATTGTATAATTAATTGTGCTACTAAAGCATCCTTGTTACCTTCTGGAAGAACACAGGATAGAGAGTACCTTTTATGTAATCTAATTTTAATGTACATATGTATTATAAAGAAAACAAACACTAACGCTTAAAATGTTGGAAGCTGCCTTCCAGATCAACATTTTTAATGTGATGGGAGTGTTTTGTTTTATTGGTATCATTGTGATCTCCAAACAAAATTTTATCCTACATGCCTCATAGCCTTTGATAAAGTGAAAGAGGACTTCAACTTGATTCTTTTCAGTCCTATTGTGTGCTATTTTTAAAGGAAATAATGATGGATGTGTTTAAGGGGGAAAAGAAAATTTTTGGAAAGCATTCAGTCACAAAATTATCTGTGTATACTTTTATTGGTGTCTTGAAATAAGCAGCTCTGTATATTACATTACTACCTTTCAGTTCATGACCAATCTTTTAAATTTTTATTGTGGCGGAAGATGGAAGAACACCAGAAGAGGCAGGAACAAAGTATAGGGTCACTTTCAGATTTGAGTGAGAAGATGTGACATCAAAGTAACTTTATGACTGTGTTATGTATTACCCTTGCCCTTAAAATTCTTTTATCTTATCAGTTCAAGGACGTCATAGATAAGAACCTGAAAAATCCGTGTTTGACAATGTGAATAGTGTGTAAGAATAATGAACTGCAAAACTGCCATTCTTGTGTTAAATTAAACTGGGCAATTCCATATAAACTTTGCACTGCCAAACCTTTTATGCAAACAATATGTGTTTCATGTTTTTTTCCTTTTAAATGTTCATTGAAATAGATGCATGTGTCATATCTATGATCATATTGGGCATAGAATTTATTAACACTATTCCCAGCCATCACCTTAACATAGTGAACTGATAAATTAATTGATTTTTTTTTTTTTTTTAAACCGAGTCCACCATTATAGCAAAGTGCTTTTTATTTTCAGTTTAACTGAATATTGATGTTGTATTTATATATGTGTGATAACAAAATAAATTTCATTATTCCAAGTGATATTATTAAGACTTTATTCAGTAAGAATCCCAAAGAACTCATAGTTCATCGTTGTTAACATTGCCTATTGCTGGGTTCTGTTAGATCCCTTTCATCTACTTAAGATAATAAGAAAGAGAGACCACTCTGTTCCCATACAGAGTTAAGAAGAGAACCTCATGGTGTATTTAGTTGAGTAAAGCCTTCATGACCAAAAACTAGCCAACAAGAGGCCTTAAATAGCTATTAGAACGAATCAATCTACTCTTTTCATTACGAGACGAAATCCAAATTCCCGCTTTCCCACGAACTGGATGCAGTATGGTAGATTTCGTTTTCTCGAAATGTTACCAACCTGCCACAGCTACTCGTCTCTAAATAAATGTCAGGTTCAGTCTTCAGAAAAATCGTCTTCAGAAAATTCAGATAAAATTTGTGTATGATTTTCAGTTGGGCTCTAATGAGGGGGTCACGCGGATTATCAAAGCGAAAACATAATTTTGTGTCACTGAACTGATCTATAAAAAAAAAACATGAATATGAGAAACTTATCGGTCAGAAGTCAGCATCAAACCTGGAAAACGGATGACAATAATGTTCTTGAAATAGGTTTTCCTGGCTGTCTTTGAATGTCTGCAGCTGTTTGATGTAAACAGTTGTATCACACATATTCAATTTGTTTTATTATACGATTGTGGCAACATGTCTGAAGCTGCTGCGCGTCGTGAAGCTCGTCGCAAGCGTATTTTGGAAAACTCGGAGAGTCGTCTGCGTGTGATTAGTGGGTTAAACAAAACTGGTAAGTTTGACTTTGATTCCGTTTTTCTCATGTCAATCAAGTTTCGAATTTGCAACACTCCTTTGTTTCAGTTGCTTAAAGGTTTTTATTTATTTATTTATTTATTTACTTATTTATTTATTTATTTATTTATTTATTTTTGAAGACAATGTAGAAGTATTTTCAGAGGACACTTTTGATGAGGGCTGCTCACCATCCTTGAAAATAGGTGAAATCCCACAAAATTCTGAAGAAGTGTTGAAAACGCCATCTGTCTCCAGTTCATCTTGTGTTGTGTCACCAGAAAAGGCATGTCTGCATATGTATTTTCTTCCGTCATCTTTAACTTGTTTCATGAAGTACGAAGAATTATTAATATTGTGTTATTTTTTGATTAAACAGGAAAAAAAGCCTGATGGTTTCTCTGAATCTTCCAATGACCCATTAAATCCAGCATTTCTTCGACAAACAGGAAGTTCTCATTCATTAATTTCAACTGTGTTTGGAACACAAATTCTGCTAATATTTCTTGCGGTTCTTGTACGAATCATATTATCTACCTGCCATGGGTACTGGATCGGCGAAGTAAGCTCTGAGGTCTTCCTCTTTCATTGCTCCATTTCTTTTCAGACTCTTGATTTAACAAGTTTTCTTTTTTTCTTTTCAGTCGGTGTTCGTTCCAATATTCACTTTACACTTACTGAAATACTGTGGTTTTTCTTTAAGATTAGATAGCCGCAATAGTGGTGGTGGTATAATAAATGCGGTTCTTTTATTGTCTGGTTTGCCTCCACAGCATATAAGTCGCTTCTTACAAATTATGGGAGGACTAAAGGAAATAATGGAAGATTTCTACATATATTTTTTCTCCTTTATCATATTTCATGTTTTCCTTGAACTCATCACTCAGTAACCCATGTTTTCTTCTTTTTCTTCCTTTTTTTTTCCCCCTTTGAATCTTGGTCTGAACTTTTCTTTCTCTTTTCGTCCATAAGTTGCATAATTTTTATACTTCCTTCTCTTTGAAAAGTTGCGCAAATAAAAACAGTCACAAAGCAGACTATAAGAAAAAAAAGAAAAAAAAATGTGTGTCATTCATCTTTGAAAGTAGGTATTCATTATTTTTCTCTTTCTTTCTCCCCAGTGTCAACATATTTAACAAACAGGACCTCAGGGATTAATTTGAGGAAACTTAAGTCATAATCAGACACATGTATGCCTGCAGACAATTTCAAACTGTCATTTTCTATTGCAGGGCCACTATTTTCCATATTCTTGTACAAGGGGCACTGAAGAAAATCACATTTTCTTCTCTCAAAGTCAAAGATGTATTTTTATTTTAGTTGTTAGATACTTTTCATTGTAAAATTTTAACGAGAAAATCAGACCCACAATTACTTCTTCTATTTTGATAGATTCCATTTGACATTAGCCAAAAGTGTGCGAACCGACAGCCTAGTGGTTACCGTCCCAGTCCCCAACTCCAAATCATCTAGGCTGTCGGGACGCTTTTTCGCTTTTGTCGTGTTTGAATCGCGGTCGATAATATATTTTTTCGACGATTTTCGGATGATTTCACTCCCAGGGGGTGATCTGGGGGCAGACTAGAGTCCACCTGGACAATCCCGTCCGTTTGGAGCAATTTTTTTTTCTTCGAAATCACTAAAACTGCAAAAATTTGGCCAAAAATCGATAGTCTCAGATTACGCTGAAATTCAAAAGGAATCTTCTTCACACACCGCGAAACATATATCAGTTCCCAGAAGCACGATACCGTTCTTGGTTTGGGAGAAATTCGCTTTTTACGCGAGGAATAGTGAATTGTTCAATCGGCGCCTTATGGATAGGCAACCCATTCGACGCCAGCCCGCGCCTGCATGTTTGAGAGAAAATCGTGCGAAACGAGCCGTATTCAACCCGGAGTTCAGAAGAGGCGAGGAGGTAACCTCCTCGAAATCGGCTCCTGGTACCAGAAGATTTTCGGAAGCTATGTGGTGCTTGCAGTGCCGCTAATAGCAGAAGTCTGTAGTCTAGTGGTTAGAGCAACGGACACCTGTTCAGGAGGCCTCGGGTTCGAACCCGAGCGCCGCAGACATTTTGCTATTTCCTTTTTTATTTTTATTTTTTAATATTTTTTTTTGTAATTTTAAGCTCCGGTCGTGGGAGAAAAGAAGAATACCTTTTTTCCTTCGAGTTGTATGATGCTTTAAATAGCGTACCCCCTCGATTGCATCTTTTGGGCCCTTAAAAGGTGACACGGAAAAGAAAATTCTTCTGGGCCGCGCCAGGCCCGTCCAGGCCGGTAGATAGGGATTCCTATTCGCATCGCCGACAGGTGTGCGAAGCGACAGCCTAGTGGTTAGCATACCCGTCCCCCGTCCCAAACCAACTAGGCTGTCGCGACGCTTTTGTCGTGTTCGAATCTCGGTCGACCGCAATTTTTTTTCGCCGATTTTCGGATGATTTCACCTTTGGGGGTTGGTCGGGGGATGCACTAGAGTCTGCCTGCACAACCCCCGTCAGTTTTAAGCAAATTATTTTTTCCATCAAAATCACTAAAAATGCAAAGGCTATAGCCTTTGCAAATTTGACCAAAAATCGATAGTCTCAGATCACGCTGAAATTCACAGGGAATCGTCTGTAGGCACTGCGAAACATATATCAGTAGCCAGAAGCACGATACCGTTCTTGGTTAGGGAGAAATTCGGAATCCTACTCGGAAAGGAAAACTCTTCTGCGCGCGCCGGGCAGGCCGGTAGATAGGGATTCCTATTCGCATAGCCGATAGGTGTGCGAAGCGACAGCCTAGTGGTTAGCATACCCGTCCCCCGTCCCAAACCAACTAGGCTGTCGCGACGCTTTTGTCGTGTTCGAATCTCGGTCGACCGCAATTATTTTTGGCCGATTTTCGGATGATTTCACCTTTGGGGGTTGGTCGGGGGCTGCACTTGAGTCCACCTGGACACGATACCGTTCTTGGTTTGGGAGAAATTCGCTTTTTACGCGAGGAATAGTGAATTGTTCAATCGGCGCCTTATGGATAGGCAACCCATTCGACGCCAGCCCGCGCCTGCATGTTTGAGAGAAAATCGTGCGAAACGAGCCGTATTCAACCCGGAGTTCAGAAGAGGCGAGGAGGTAACCTCCTCGAAATCGGCTCCTGGTACCAGAAGATTTTCGGAAGCTATGTGGTGCTTGCAGTGCCGCTAATAGCAGAAGTCTGTAGTCTAGTGGTTAGAGCAACGGACACCTGTTCAGGAGGCCTCGGGTTCGAACCCGAGCGCCGCAGACATTTTGCTATTTCCTTTTTTATTTTTATTTTTTAATATTTTTTTTTGTAATTTTAAGCTCCGGTCGTGGGAGAAAAGAAGAATACCTTTTTTCCTTCGAGTTGTATGATGCTTTAAATAGCGTACCCCCTCGATTGCATCTTTTGGGCCCTTAAAAGGTGACACGGAAAAGAAAATTCTTCTGGGCCGCGCCAGGCCCGTCCAGGCCGGTAGATAGGGATTCCTATTCGCATCGCCGACAGGTGTGCGAAGCGACAGCCTAGTGGTTAGCATACCCGTCCCCCGTCCCAAACCAACTAGGCTGTCGCGACGCTTTTGTCGTGTTCGAATCTCGGTCGACCGCAATTTTTTTTCGCCGATTTTCGGATGATTTCACCTTTGGGGGTTGGTCGGGGGATGCACTAGAGTCTGCCTGCACAACCCCCGTCAGTTTTAAGCAAATTATTTTTTCCATCAAAATCACTAAAAATGCAAAGGCTATAGCCTTTGCAAATTTGACCAAAAATCGATAGTCTCAGATCACGCTGAAATTCACAGGGAATCGTCTGTAGGCACTGCGAAACATATATCAGTAGCCAGAAGCACGATACCGTTCTTGGTTAGGGAGAAATTCGGAATCCTACTCGGAAAGGAAAACTCTTCTGCGCGCGCCGGGCAGGCCGGTAGATAGGGATTCCTATTCGCATAGCCGACAGGTGTGCGAAGCGACAGCCTAGTGGTTAGCATACCCGTCCCCCGTCCCAAACCAACTAGGCTGTCGCGACGCTTTTGTCGTGTTCGAATCTCGGTCGACCGCAATTATTTTTGGCCGATTTTCGGATGATTTCACCTTTGGGGGTTGGTCGGGGGCTGCACTTGAGTCCACCTGGACACGATACCGTTCTTGGTTTGGGAGAAATTCGCTTTTTACGCGAGGAATAGTGAATTGTTCAATCGGCGCCTTATGGATAGGCAACCCATTCGACGCCAGCCCGCGCCTGCATGTTTGAGAGAAAATCGTGCGAAACGAGCCGTATTCAACCCGGAGTTCAGAAGAGGCGAGGAGGTAACCTCCTCGAAATCGGCTCCTGGTACCAGAAGATTTTCGGAAGCTATGTGGTGCTTGCAGTGCCGCTAATAGCAGAAGTCTGTAGTCTAGTGGTTAGAGCAACGGACACCTGTTCAGGAGGTCTCGGGTTCGAACCCGAGCGCCGCAGACATTTTGCTATTTCCTTTTTTATTTTTATTTTTTAATATTTTTTTTTGTAATTTTAAGCTCCGGTCGTGGGAGAAAAGAAGAATACCTTTTTTCCTTCGAGTTGTATGATGCTTTAAATAGCGTACCCCCTCGATTGCATCTTTTGGGCCCTTAAAAGGTGACACGGAAAAGAAAATTCTTCTGGGCCGCGCCAGGCCCGTCCAGGCCGGTAGATAGGGATTCCTATTCGCATCGCCGACAGGTGTGCGAAGCGACAGCCTAGTGGTTAGCATACCCGTCCCCCGTCCCAAACCAACTAGGCTGTCGCGACGCTTTTGTCGTGTTCGAATCTCGGTCGACCGCAATTTTTTTTCGCCGATTTTCGGATGATTTCACCTTTGGGGGTTGGTCGGGGGATGCACTAGAGTCTGCCTGCACAACCCCCGTCAGTTTTAAGCAAATTATTTTTTCCATCAAAATCACTAAAAATGCAAAGGCTATAGCCTTTGCAAATTTGACCAAAAATCGATAGTCTCAGATCACGCTGAAATTCACAGGGAATCGTCTGTAGGCACTGCGAAACATATATCAGTAGCCAGAAGCACGATACCGTTCTTGGTTAGGGAGAAATTCGGAATCCTACTCGGAAAGGAAAACTCTTCTGCGCGCGCCGGGCAGGCCGGTAGATAGGGATTCCTATTCGCATAGCCGACAGGTGTGCGAAGCGACAGCCTAGTGGTTAGCATACCCGTCCCCCGTCCCAAACCAACTAGGCTGTCGCGACGCTTTTGTCGTGTTCGAATCTCGGTCGACCGCAATTATTTTTGGCCGATTTTCGGATGATTTCACCTTTGGGGGTTGGTCGGGGGCTGCACTTGAGTCCACCTGGACACGATACCGTTCTTGGTTTGGGAGAAATTCGCTTTTTACGCGAGGAATAGTGAATTGTTCAATCGGCGCCTTATGGATAGGCAACCCATTCGACGCCAGCCCGCGCCTGCATGTTTGAGAGAAAATCGTGCGAAACGAGCCGTATTCAACCCGGAGTTCAGAAGAGGCGAGGAGGTAACCTCCTCGAAATCGGCTCCTGGTACCAGAAGATTTTCGGAAGCTATGTGGTGCTTGCAGTGCCGCTAATAGCAGAAGTCTGTAGTCTAGTGGTTAGAGCAACGGACACCTGTTCAGGAGGTCTCGGGTTCGAACCCGAGCGCCGCAGACATTTTGCTATTTCCTTTTTTATTTTTATTTTTTAATATTTTTTTTTGTAATTTTAAGCTCCGGTCGTGGGAGAAAAGAAGAATACCTTTTTTCCTTCGAGTTGTATGATGCTTTAAATAGCGTACCCCCTCGATTGCATCTTTTGGGCCCTTAAAAGGTGACACGGAAAAGAAAATTCTTCTGGGCCGCGCCAGGCCCGTCCAGGCCGGTAGATAGGGATTCCTATTCGCATCGCCGACAGGTGTGCGAAGCGACAGCCTAGTGGTTAGCATACCCGTCCCCCGTCCCAAACCAACTAGGCTGTCGCGACGCTTTTGTCGTGTTCGAATCTCGGTCGACCGCAATTTTTTTTCGCCGATTTTCGGATGATTTCACCTTTGGGGGTTGGTCGGGGGATGCACTAGAGTCTGCCTGCACAACCCCCGTCAGTTTTAAGCAAATTATTTTTTCCATCAAAATCACTAAAAATGCAAAGGCTATAGCCTTTGCAAATTTGACCAAAAATCGATAGTCTCAGATCACGCTGAAATTCACAGGGAATCGTCTGTAGGCACTGCGAAACATATATCAGTAGCCAGAAGCACGATACCGTTCTTGGTTAGGGAGAAATTCGGAATCCTACTCGGAAAGGAAAACTCTTCTGCGCGCGCCGGGCAGGCCGGTAGATAGGGATTCCTATTCGCATAGCCGACAGGTGTGCGAAGCGACAGCCTAGTGGTTAGCATACCCGTCCCCCGTCCCAAACCAACTAGGCTGTCGCGACGCTTTTGTCGTGTTCGAATCTCGGTCGACCGCAATTATTTTTGGCCGATTTTCGGATGATTTCACCTTTGGGGGTTGGTCGGGGGCTGCACTTGAGTCCACCTGGACACGATACCGTTCTTGGTTTGGGAGAAATTCGCTTTTTACGCGAGGAATAGTGAATTGTTCAATCGGCGCCTTATGGATAGGCAACCCATTCGACGCCAGCCCGCGCCTGCATGTTTGAGAGAAAATCGTGCGAAACGAGCCGTATTCAACCCGGAGTTCAGAAGAGGCGAGGAGGTAACCTCCTCGAAATCGGCTCCTGGTACCAGAAGATTTTCGGAAGCTATGTGGTGCTTGCAGTGCCGCTAATAGCAGAAGTCTGTAGTCTAGTGGTTAGAGCAACGGACACCTGTTCAGGAGGTCTCGGGTTCGAACCCGAGCGCCGCAGACATTTTGCTATTTCCTTTTTTATTTTTATTTTTTAATATTTTTTTTTGTAATTTTAAGCTCCGGTCGTGGGAGAAAAGAAGAATACCTTTTTTCCTTCGAGTTGTATGATGCTTTAAATAGCGTACCCCCTCGATTGCATCTTTTGGGCCCTTAAAAGGTGACACGGAAAAGAAAATTCTTCTGGGCCGCGCCAGGCCCGTCCAGGCCGGTAGATAGGGATTCCTATTCGCATCGCCGACAGGTGTGCGAAGCGACAGCCTAGTGGTTAGCATACCCGTCCCCCGTCCCAAACCAACTAGGCTGTCGCGACGCTTTTGTCGTGTTCGAATCTCGGTCGACCGCAATTTTTTTTCGCCGATTTTCGGATGATTTCACCTTTGGGGGTTGGTCGGGGGATGCACTAGAGTCTGCCTGCACAACCCCCGTCAGTTTTAAGCAAATTATTTTTTCCATCAAAATCACTAAAAATGCAAAGGCTATAGCCTTTGCAAATTTGACCAAAAATCGATAGTCTCAGATCACGCTGAAATTCACAGGGAATCGTCTGTAGGCACTGCGAAACATATATCAGTAGCCAGAAGCACGATACCGTTCTTGGTTAGGGAGAAATTCGGAATCCTACTCGGAAAGGAAAACTCTTCTGCGCGCGCCGGGCAGGCCGGTAGATAGGGATTCCTATTCGCATAGCCGACAGGTGTGCGAAGCGACAGCCTAGTGGTTAGCATACCCGTCCCCCGTCCCAAACCAACTAGGCTGTCGCGACGCTTTTGTCGTGTTCGAATCTCGGTCGACCGCAATTATTTTTGGCCGATTTTCGGATGATTTCACCTTTGGGGGTTGGTCGGGGGCTGCACTTGAGTCCACCTGGACACGATACCGTTCTTGGTTTGGGAGAAATTCGCTTTTTACGCGAGGAATAGTGAATTGTTCAATCGGCGCCTTATGGATAGGCAACCCATTCGACGCCAGCCCGCGCCTGCATGTTTGAGAGAAAATCGTGCGAAACGAGCCGTATTCAACCCGGAGTTCAGAAGAGGCGAGGAGGTAACCTCCTCGAAATCGGCTCCTGGTACCAGAAGATTTTCGGAAGCTATGTGGTGCTTGCAGTGCCGCTAATAGCAGAAGTCTGTAGTCTAGTGGTTAGAGCAACGGACACCTGTTCAGGAGGTCTCGGGTTCGAACCCGAGCGCCGCAGACATTTTGCTATTTCCTTTTTTATTTTTATTTTTTAATATTTTTTTTTGTAATTTTAAGCTCCGGTCGTGGGAGAAAAGAAGAATACCTTTTTTCCTTCGAGTTGTATGATGCTTTAAATAGCGTACCCCCTCGATTGCATCTTTTGGGCCCTTAAAAGGTGACACGGAAAAGAAAATTCTTCTGGGCCGCGCCAGGCCCGTCCAGGCCGGTAGATAGGGATTCCTATTCGCATCGCCGACAGGTGTGCGAAGCGACAGCCTAGTGGTTAGCATACCCGTCCCCCGTCCCAAACCAACTAGGCTGTCGCGACGCTTTTGTCGTGTTCGAATCTCGGTCGACCGCAATTTTTTTTCGCCGATTTTCGGATGATTTCACCTTTGGGGGTTGGTCGGGGGATGCACTAGAGTCTGCCTGCACAACCCCCGTCAGTTTTAAGCAAATTATTTTTTCCATCAAAATCACTAAAAATGCAAAGGCTATAGCCTTTGCAAATTTGACCAAAAATCGATAGTCTCAGATCACGCTGAAATTCACAGGGAATCGTCTGTAGGCACTGCGAAACATATATCAGTAGCCAGAAGCACGATACCGTTCTTGGTTAGGGAGAAATTCGGAATCCTACTCGGAAAGGAAAACTCTTCTGCGCGCGCCGGGCAGGCCGGTAGATAGGGATTCCTATTCGCATAGCCGACAGGTGTGCGAAGCGACAGCCTAGTGGTTAGCATACCCGTCCCCCGTCCCAAACCAACTAGGCTGTCGCGACGCTTTTGTCGTGTTCGAATCTCGGTCGACCGCAATTATTTTTGGCCGATTTTCGGATGATTTCACCTTTGGGGGTTGGTCGGGGGCTGCACTTGAGTCCACCTGGACACGATACCGTTCTTGGTTTGGGAGAAATTCGCTTTTTACGCGAGGAATAGTGAATTGTTCAATCGGCGCCTTATGGATAGGCAACCCATTCGACGCCAGCCCGCGCCTGCATGTTTGAGAGAAAATCGTGCGAAACGAGCCGTATTCAACCCGGAGTTCAGAAGAGGCGAGGAGGTAACCTCCTCGAAATCGGCTCCTGGTACCAGAAGATTTTCGGAAGCTATGTGGTGCTTGCAGTGCCGCTAATAGCAGAAGTCTGTAGTCTAGTGGTTAGAGCAACGGACACCTGTTCAGGAGGTCTCGGGTTCGAACCCGAGCGCCGCAGACATTTTGCTATTTCCTTTTTTATTTTTATTTTTTAATATTTTTTTTTGTAATTTTAAGCTCCGGTCGTGGGAGAAAAGAAGAATACCTTTTTTCCTTCGAGTTGTATGATGCTTTAAATAGCGTACCCCCTCGATTGCATCTTTTGGGCCCTTAAAAGGTGACACGGAAAAGAAAATTCTTCTGGGCCGCGCCAGGCCCGTCCAGGCCGGTAGATAGGGATTCCTATTCGCATCGCCGACAGGTGTGCGAAGCGACAGCCTAGTGGTTAGCATACCCGTCCCCCGTCCCAAACCAACTAGGCTGTCGCGACGCTTTTGTCGTGTTCGAATCTCGGTCGACCGCAATTTTTTTTCGCCGATTTTCGGATGATTTCACCTTTGGGGGTTGGTCGGGGGATGCACTAGAGTCTGCCTGCACAACCCCCGTCAGTTTTAAGCAAATTATTTTTTCCATCAAAATCACTAAAAATGCAAAGGCTATAGCCTTTGCAAATTTGACCAAAAATCGATAGTCTCAGATCACGCTGAAATTCACAGGGAATCGTCTGTAGGCACTGCGAAACATATATCAGTAGCCAGAAGCACGATACCGTTCTTGGTTAGGGAGAAATTCGGAATCCTACTCGGAAAGGAAAACTCTTCTGCGCGCGCCGGGCAGGCCGGTAGATAGGGATTCCTATTCGCATAGCCGACAGGTGTGCGAAGCGACAGCCTAGTGGTTAGCATACCCGTCCCCCGTCCCAAACCAACTAGGCTGTCGCGACGCTTTTGTCGTGTTCGAATCTCGGTCGACCGCAATTATTTTTGGCCGATTTTCGGATGATTTCACCTTTGGGGGTTGGTCGGGGGCTGCACTTGAGTCCACCTGGACACGATACCGTTCTTGGTTTGGGAGAAATTCGCTTTTTACGCGAGGAATAGTGAATTGTTCAATCGGCGCCTTATGGATAGGCAACCCATTCGACGCCAGCCCGCGCCTGCATGTTTGAGAGAAAATCGTGCGAAACGAGCCGTATTCAACCCGGAGTTCAGAAGAGGCGAGGAGGTAACCTCCTCGAAATCGGCTCCTGGTACCAGAAGATTTTCGGAAGCTATGTGGTGCTTGCAGTGCCGCTAATAGCAGAAGTCTGTAGTCTAGTGGTTAGAGCAACGGACACCTGTTCAGGAGGTCTCGGGTTCGAACCCGAGCGCCGCAGACATTTTGCTATTTCCTTTTTTATTTTTATTTTTTAATATTTTTTTTTGTAATTTTAAGCTCCGGTCGTGGGAGAAAAGAAGAATACCTTTTTTCCTTCGAGTTGTATGATGCTTTAAATAGCGTACCCCCTCGATTGCATCTTTTGGGCCCTTAAAAGGTGACACGGAAAAGAAAATTCTTCTGGGCCGCGCCAGGCCCGTCCAGGCCGGTAGATAGGGATTCCTATTCGCATCGCCGACAGGTGTGCGAAGCGACAGCCTAGTGGTTAGCATACCCGTCCCCCGTCCCAAACCAACTAGGCTGTCGCGACGCTTTTGTCGTGTTCGAATCTCGGTCGACCGCAATTTTTTTTCGCCGATTTTCGGATGATTTCACCTTTGGGGGTTGGTCGGGGGATGCACTAGAGTCTGCCTGCACAACCCCCGTCAGTTTTAAGCAAATTATTTTTTCCATCAAAATCACTAAAAATGCAAAGGCTATAGCCTTTGCAAATTTGACCAAAAATCGATAGTCTCAGATCACGCTGAAATTCACAGGGAATCGTCTGTAGGCACTGCGAAACATATATCAGTAGCCAGAAGCACGATACCGTTCTTGGTTAGGGAGAAATTCGGAATCCTACTCGGAAAGGAAAACTCTTCTGCGCGCGCCGGGCAGGCCGGTAGATAGGGATTCCTATTCGCATAGCCGACAGGTGTGCGAAGCGACAGCCTAGTGGTTAGCATACCCGTCCCCCGTCCCAAACCAACTAGGCTGTCGCGACGCTTTTGTCGTGTTCGAATCTCGGTCGACCGCAATTATTTTTGGCCGATTTTCGGATGATTTCACCTTTGGGGGTTGGTCGGGGGCTGCACTTGAGTCCACCTGGACACGATACCGTTCTTGGTTTGGGAGAAATTCGCTTTTTACGCGAGGAATAGTGAATTGTTCAATCGGCGCCTTATGGATAGGCAACCCATTCGACGCCAGCCCGCGCCTGCATGTTTGAGAGAAAATCGTGCGAAACGAGCCGTATTCAACCCGGAGTTCAGAAGAGGCGAGGAGGTAACCTCCTCGAAATCGGCTCCTGGTACCAGAAGATTTTCGGAAGCTATGTGGTGCTTGCAGTGCCGCTAATAGCAGAAGTCTGTAGTCTAGTGGTTAGAGCAACGGACACCTGTTCAGGAGGTCTCGGGTTCGAACCCGAGCGCCGCAGACATTTTGCTATTTCCTTTTTTATTTTTATTTTTTAATATTTTTTTTTGTAATTTTAAGCTCCGGTCGTGGGAGAAAAGAAGAATACCTTTTTTCCTTCGAGTTGTATGATGCTTTAAATAGCGTACCCCCTCGATTGCATCTTTTGGGCCCTTAAAAGGTGACACGGAAAAGAAAATTCTTCTGGGCCGCGCCAGGCCCGTCCAGGCCGGTAGATAGGGATTCCTATTCGCATCGCCGACAGGTGTGCGAAGCGACAGCCTAGTGGTTAGCATACCCGTCCCCCGTCCCAAACCAACTAGGCTGTCGCGACGCTTTTGTCGTGTTCGAATCTCGGTCGACCGCAATTTTTTTTCGCCGATTTTCGGATGATTTCACCTTTGGGGGTTGGTCGGGGGATGCACTAGAGTCTGCCTGCACAACCCCCGTCAGTTTTAAGCAAATTATTTTTTCCATCAAAATCACTAAAAATGCAAAGGCTATAGCCTTTGCAAATTTGACCAAAAATCGATAGTCTCAGATCACGCTGAAATTCACAGGGAATCGTCTGTAGGCACTGCGAAACATATATCAGTAGCCAGAAGCACGATACCGTTCTTGGTTAGGGAGAAATTCGGAATCCTACTCGGAAAGGAAAACTCTTCTGCGCGCGCCGGGCAGGCCGGTAGATAGGGATTCCTATTCGCATAGCCGACAGGTGTGCGAAGCGACAGCCTAGTGGTTAGCATACCCGTCCCCCGTCCCAAACCAACTAGGCTGTCGCGACGCTTTTGTCGTGTTCGAATCTCGGTCGACCGCAATTATTTTTGGCCGATTTTCGGATGATTTCACCTTTGGGGGTTGGTCGGGGGCTGCACTTGAGTCCACCTGGACACGATACCGTTCTTGGTTTGGGAGAAATTCGCTTTTTACGCGAGGAATAGTGAATTGTTCAATCGGCGCCTTATGGATAGGCAACCCATTCGACGCCAGCCCGCGCCTGCATGTTTGAGAGAAAATCGTGCGAAACGAGCCGTATTCAACCCGGAGTTCAGAAGAGGCGAGGAGGTAACCTCCTCGAAATCGGCTCCTGGTACCAGAAGATTTTCGGAAGCTATGTGGTGCTTGCAGTGCCGCTAATAGCAGAAGTCTGTAGTCTAGTGGTTAGAGCAACGGACACCTGTTCAGGAGGTCTCGGGTTCGAACCCGAGCGCCGCAGACATTTTGCTATTTCCTTTTTTATTTTTATTTTTTAATATTTTTTTTTGTAATTTTAAGCTCCGGTCGTGGGAGAAAAGAAGAATACCTTTTTTCCTTCGAGTTGTATGATGCTTTAAATAGCGTACCCCCTCGATTGCATCTTTTGGGCCCTTAAAAGGTGACACGGAAAAGAAAATTCTTCTGGGCCGCGCCAGGCCCGTCCAGGCCGGTAGATAGGGATTCCTATTCGCATCGCCGACAGGTGTGCGAAGCGACAGCCTAGTGGTTAGCATACCCGTCCCCCGTCCCAAACCAACTAGGCTGTCGCGACGCTTTTGTCGTGTTCGAATCTCGGTCGACCGCAATTTTTTTTCGCCGATTTTCGGATGATTTCACCTTTGGGGGTTGGTCGGGGGATGCACTAGAGTCTGCCTGCACAACCCCCGTCAGTTTTAAGCAAATTATTTTTTCCATCAAAATCACTAAAAATGCAAAGGCTATAGCCTTTGCAAATTTGACCAAAAATCGATAGTCTCAGATCACGCTGAAATTCACAGGGAATCGTCTGTAGGCACTGCGAAACATATATCAGTAGCCAGAAGCACGATACCGTTCTTGGTTAGGGAGAAATTCGGAATCCTACTCGGAAAGGAAAACTCTTCTGCGCGCGCCGGGCAGGCCGGTAGATAGGGATTCCTATTCGCATAGCCGACAGGTGTGCGAAGCGACAGCCTAGTGGTTAGCATACCCGTCCCCCGTCCCAAACCAACTAGGCTGTCGCGACGCTTTTGTCGTGTTCGAATCTCGGTCGACCGCAATTATTTTTGGCCGATTTTCGGATGATTTCACCTTTGGGGGTTGGTCGGGGGCTGCACTTGAGTCCACCTGGACACGATACCGTTCTTGGTTTGGGAGAAATTCGCTTTTTACGCGAGGAATAGTGAATTGTTCAATCGGCGCCTTATGGATAGGCAACCCATTCGACGCCAGCCCGCGCCTGCATGTTTGAGAGAAAATCGTGCGAAACGAGCCGTATTCAACCCGGAGTTCAGAAGAGGCGAGGAGGTAACCTCCTCGAAATCGGCTCCTGGTACCAGAAGATTTTCGGAAGCTATGTGGTGCTTGCAGTGCCGCTAATAGCAGAAGTCTGTAGTCTAGTGGTTAGAGCAACGGACACCTGTTCAGGAGGTCTCGGGTTCGAACCCGAGCGCCGCAGACATTTTGCTATTTCCTTTTTTATTTTTATTTTTTAATATTTTTTTTTGTAATTTTAAGCTCCGGTCGTGGGAGAAAAGAAGAATACCTTTTTTCCTTCGAGTTGTATGATGCTTTAAATAGCGTACCCCCTCGATTGCATCTTTTGGGCCCTTAAAAGGTGACACGGAAAAGAAAATTCTTCTGGGCCGCGCCAGGCCCGTCCAGGCCGGTAGATAGGGATTCCTATTCGCATCGCCGACAGGTGTGCGAAGCGACAGCCTAGTGGTTAGCATACCCGTCCCCCGTCCCAAACCAACTAGGCTGTCGCGACGCTTTTGTCGTGTTCGAATCTCGGTCGACCGCAATTTTTTTTCGCCGATTTTCGGATGATTTCACCTTTGGGGGTTGGTCGGGGGATGCACTAGAGTCTGCCTGCACAACCCCCGTCAGTTTTAAGCAAATTATTTTTTCCATCAAAATCACTAAAAATGCAAAGGCTATAGCCTTTGCAAATTTGACCAAAAATCGATAGTCTCAGATCACGCTGAAATTCACAGGGAATCGTCTGTAGGCACTGCGAAACATATATCAGTAGCCAGAAGCACGATACCGTTCTTGGTTAGGGAGAAATTCGGAATCCTACTCGGAAAGGAAAACTCTTCTGCGCGCGCCGGGCAGGCCGGTAGATAGGGATTCCTATTCGCATAGCCGACAGGTGTGCGAAGCGACAGCCTAGTGGTTAGCATACCCGTCCCCCGTCCCAAACCAACTAGGCTGTCGCGACGCTTTTGTCGTGTTCGAATCTCGGTCGACCGCAATTATTTTTGGCCGATTTTCGGATGATTTCACCTTTGGGGGTTGGTCGGGGGCTGCACTTGAGTCCACCTGGACACGATACCGTTCTTGGTTTGGGAGAAATTCGCTTTTTACGCGAGGAATAGTGAATTGTTCAATCGGCGCCTTATGGATAGGCAACCCATTCGACGCCAGCCCGCGCCTGCATGTTTGAGAGAAAATCGTGCGAAACGAGCCGTATTCAACCCGGAGTTCAGAAGAGGCGAGGAGGTAACCTCCTCGAAATCGGCTCCTGGTACCAGAAGATTTTCGGAAGCTATGTGGTGCTTGCAGTGCCGCTAATAGCAGAAGTCTGTAGTCTAGTGGTTAGAGCAACGGACACCTGTTCAGGAGGTCTCGGGTTCGAACCCGAGCGCCGCAGACATTTTGCTATTTCCTTTTTTATTTTTATTTTTTAATATTTTTTTTTGTAATTTTAAGCTCCGGTCGTGGGAGAAAAGAAGAATACCTTTTTTCCTTCGAGTTGTATGATGCTTTAAATAGCGTACCCCCTCGATTGCATCTTTTGGGCCCTTAAAAGGTGACACGGAAAAGAAAATTCTTCTGGGCCGCGCCAGGCCCGTCCAGGCCGGTAGATAGGGATTCCTATTCGCATCGCCGACAGGTGTGCGAAGCGACAGCCTAGTGGTTAGCATACCCGTCCCCCGTCCCAAACCAACTAGGCTGTCGCGACGCTTTTGTCGTGTTCGAATCTCGGTCGACCGCAATTTTTTTTCGCCGATTTTCGGATGATTTCACCTTTGGGGGTTGGTCGGGGGATGCACTAGAGTCTGCCTGCACAACCCCCGTCAGTTTTAAGCAAATTATTTTTTCCATCAAAATCACTAAAAATGCAAAGGCTATAGCCTTTGCAAATTTGACCAAAAATCGATAGTCTCAGATCACGCTGAAATTCACAGGGAATCGTCTGTAGGCACTGCGAAACATATATCAGTAGCCAGAAGCACGATACCGTTCTTGGTTAGGGAGAAATTCGGAATCCTACTCGGAAAGGAAAACTCTTCTGCGCGCGCCGGGCAGGCCGGTAGATAGGGATTCCTATTCGCATAGCCGACAGGTGTGCGAAGCGACAGCCTAGTGGTTAGCATACCCGTCCCCCGTCCCAAACCAACTAGGCTGTCGCGACGCTTTTGTCGTGTTCGAATCTCGGTCGACCGCAATTATTTTTGGCCGATTTTCGGATGATTTCACCTTTGGGGGTTGGTCGGGGGCTGCACTTGAGTCCACCTGGACACGATACCGTTCTTGGTTTGGGAGAAATTCGCTTTTTACGCGAGGAATAGTGAATTGTTCAATCGGCGCCTTATGGATAGGCAACCCATTCGACGCCAGCCCGCGCCTGCATGTTTGAGAGAAAATCGTGCGAAACGAGCCGTATTCAACCCGGAGTTCAGAAGAGGCGAGGAGGTAACCTCCTCGAAATCGGCTCCTGGTACCAGAAGATTTTCGGAAGCTATGTGGTGCTTGCAGTGCCGCTAATAGCAGAAGTCTGTAGTCTAGTGGTTAGAGCAACGGACACCTGTTCAGGAGGTCTCGGGTTCGAACCCGAGCGCCGCAGACATTTTGCTATTTCCTTTTTTATTTTTATTTTTTAATATATTTTTTTTGTAATTTTAAGCTCCGGTCGTGGGAGAAAAGAAGAATACCTTTTTTCCTTCGAGTTGTATGATGCTTTAAATAGCGTACCCCCTCGATTGCATCTTTTGGGCCCTTAAAAGGTGACACGGAAAAGAAAATTCTTCTGGGCCGCGCCAGGCCCGTCCAGGCCGGTAGATAGGGATTCCTATTCGCATCGCCGACAGGTGTGCGAAGCGACAGCCTAGTGGTTAGCATACCCGTCCCCCGTCCCAAACCAACTAGGCTGTCGCGACGCTTTTGTCGTGTTCGAATCTCGGTCGACCGCAATTTTTTTTCGCCGATTTTCGGATGATTTCACCTTTGGGGGTTGGTCGGGGGATGCACTAGAGTCTGCCTGCACAACCCCCGTCAGTTTTAAGCAAATTATTTTTTCCATCAAAATCACTAAAAATGCAAAGGCTATAGCCTTTGCAAATTTGACCAAAAATCGATAGTCTCAGATCACGCTGAAATTCACAGGGAATCGTCTGTAGGCACTGCGAAACATATATCAGTAGCCAGAAGCACGATACCGTTCTTGGTTAGGGAGAAATTCGGAATCCTACTCGGAAAGGAAAACTCTTCTGCGCGCGCCGGGCAGGCCGGTAGATAGGGATTCCTATTCGCATAGCCGACAGGTGTGCGAAGCGACAGCCTAGTGGTTAGCATACCCGTCCCCCGTCCCAAACCAACTAGGCTGTCGCGACGCTTTTGTCGTGTTCGAATCTCGGTCGACCGCAATTATTTTTGGCCGATTTTCGGATGATTTCACCTTTGGGGGTTGGTCGGGGGCTGCACTTGAGTCCACCTGGACACGATACCGTTCTTGGTTTGGGAGAAATTCGCTTTTTACGCGAGGAATAGTGAATTGTTCAATCGGCGCCTTATGGATAGGCAACCCATTCGACGCCAGCCCGCGCCTGCATGTTTGAGAGAAAATCGTGCGAAACGAGCCGTATTCAACCCGGAGTTCAGAAGAGGCGAGGAGGTAACCTCCTCGAAATCGGCTCCTGGTACCAGAAGATTTTCGGAAGCTATGTGGTGCTTGCAGTGCCGCTAATAGCAGAAGTCTGTAGTCTAGTGGTTAGAGCAACGGACACCTGTTCAGGAGGTCTCGGGTTCGAACCCGAGCGCCGCAGACATTTTGCTATTTCCTTTTTTATTTTTATTTTTTAATATTTTTTTTTTTGTAATTTTAAGCTCCGGTCGTGGGAGAAAAGAAGAATACCTTTTTTCCTTCGAGTTGTATGATGCTTTAAATAGCGTACCCCCTCGATTGCATCTTTTGGGCCCTTAAAAGGTGACACGGAAAAGAAAATTCTTCTGGGCCGCGCCAGGCCCGTCCAGGCCGGTAGATAGGGATTCCTATTCGCATCGCCGACAGGTGTGCGAAGCGACAGCCTAGTGGTTAGCATACCCGTCCCCCGTCCCAAACCAACTAGGCTGTCGCGACGCTTTTGTCGTGTTCGAATCTCGGTCGACCGCAATTTTTTTTCGCCGATTTTCGGATGATTTCACCTTTGGGGGTTGGTCGGGGGATGCACTAGAGTCTGCCTGCACAACCCCCGTCAGTTTTAAGCAAATTATTTTTTCCATCAAAATCACTAAAAATGCAAAGGCTATAGCCTTTGCAAATTTGACCAAAAATCGATAGTCTCAGATCACGCTGAAATTCACAGGGAATCGTCTGTAGGCACTGCGAAACATATATCAGTAGCCAGAAGCACGATACCGTTCTTGGTTAGGGAGAAATTCGGAATCCTACTCGGAAAGGAAAACTCTTCTGCGCGCGCCGGGCAGGCCGGTAGATAGGGATTCCTATTCGCATAGCCGACAGGTGTGCGAAGCGACAGCCTAGTGGTTAGCATACCCGTCCCCCGTCCCAAACCAACTAGGCTGTCGCGACGCTTTTGTCGTGTTCGAATCTCGGTCGACCGCAATTATTTTTGGCCGATTTTCGGATGATTTCACCTTTGGGGGTTGGTCGGGGGCTGCACTTGAGTCCACCTGGACACGATACCGTTCTTGGTTTGGGAGAAATTCGCTTTTTACGCGAGGAATAGTGAATTGTTCAATCGGCGCCTTATGGATAGGCAACCCATTCGACGCCAGCCCGCGCCTGCATGTTTGAGAGAAAATCGTGCGAAACGAGCCGTATTCAACCCGGAGTTCAGAAGAGGCGAGGAGGTAACCTCCTCGAAATCGGCTCCTGGTACCAGAAGATTTTCGGAAGCTATGTGGTGCTTGCAGTGCCGCTAATAGCAGAAGTCTGTAGTCTAGTGGTTAGAGCAACGGACACCTGTTCAGGAGGTCTCGGGTTCGAACCCGAGCGCCGCAGACATTTTGCTATTTCCTTTTTTATTTTTATTTTTTAATATATTTTTTTTGTAATTTTAAGCTCCGGTCGTGGGAGAAAAGAAGAATACCTTTTTTCCTTCGAGTTGTATGATGCTTTAAATAGCGTACCCCCTCGATTGCATCTTTTGGGCCCTTAAAAGGTGACACGGAAAAGAAAATTCTTCTGGGCCGCGCCAGGCCCGTCCAGGCCGGTAGATAGGGATTCCTATTCGCATCGCCGACAGGTGTGCGAAGCGACAGCCTAGTGGTTAGCATACCCGTCCCCCGTCCCAAACCAACTAGGCTGTCGCGACGCTTTTGTCGTGTTCGAATCTCGGTCGACCGCAATTTTTTTTCGCCGATTTTCGGATGATTTCACCTTTGGGGGTTGGTCGGGGGATGCACTAGAGTCTGCCTGCACAACCCCCGTCAGTTTTAAGCAAATTATTTTTTCCATCAAAATCACTAAAAATGCAAAGGCTATAGCCTTTGCAAATTTGACCAAAAATCGATAGTCTCAGATCACGCTGAAATTCACAGGGAATCGTCTGTAGGCACTGCGAAACATATATCAGTAGCCAGAAGCACGATACCGTTCTTGGTTAGGGAGAAATTCGGAATCCTACTCGGAAAGGAAAACTCTTCTGCGCGCGCCGGGCAGGCCGGTAGATAGGGATTCCTATTCGCATCGCCGACAGGTGTGCGAAGCGACAGCCTAGTGGTTAGCATACCCGTCCCCCGTCCCAAACCAACTAGGCTGTCGCGACGCTTTTGTCGTGTTCGAATCTCGGTCGACCGCAATTTTTTTCGCCGATTTTCGGATGATTTCACCTTTGGGGGTTGGTCGGGGGATGCACTAGAGTCTGCCTGCACAACCCCCGTCAGTTTTAAGCAAATTATTTTTTCCATCAAAATCACTAAAAATGCAAAGGCTATAGCCTTTGCAAATTTGACCAAAAATCGATAGTCTCAGATCACGCTGAAATTCACAGGGAATCGTCTGTAGGCACTGCGAAACATATATCAGTAGCCAGAAGCACGATACCGTTCTTGGTTAGGGAGAAATTCGGAATCCTACTCGGAAAGGAAAACTCTTCTGCGCGCGCCGGGCAGGCCGGTAGATAGGGATTCCTATTCGCATAGCCGACAGGTGTGCGAAGCGACAGCCTAGTGGTTAGCATACCCGTCCCCCGTCCCAAACCAACTAGGCTGTCGCGACGCTTTTGTCGTGTTCGAATCTCGGTCGACCGCAATTATTTTTGGCCGATTTTCGGATGATTTCACCTTTGGGGGTTGGTCGGGGGCTGCACTTGAGTCCACCTGGACACGATACCGTTCTTGGTTTGGGAGAAATTCGCTTTTTACGCGAGGAATAGTGAATTGTTCAATCGGCGCCTTATGGATAGGCAACCCATTCGACGCCAGCCCGCGCCTGCATGTTTGAGAGAAAATCGTGCGAAACGAGCCGTATTCAACCCGGAGTTCAGAAGAGGCGAGGAGGTAACCTCCTCGAAATCGGCTCCTGGTACCAGAAGATTTTCGGAAGCTATGTGGTGCTTGCAGTGCCGCTAATAGCAGAAGTCTGTAGTCTAGTGGTTAGAGCAACGGACACCTGTTCAGGAGGTCTCGGGTTCGAACCCGAGCGCCGCAGACATTTTGCTATTTCCTTTTTTATTTTTATTTTTTAATATATTTTTTTTGTAATTTTAAGCTCCGGTCGTGGGAGAAAAGAAGAATACCTTTTTTCCTTCGAGTTGTATGATGCTTTAAATAGCGTACCCCCTCGATTGCATCTTTTGGGCCCTTAAAAGGTGACACGGAAAAGAAAATTCTTCTGGGCCGCGCCAGGCCCGTCCAGGCCGGTAGATAGGGATTCCTATTCGCATCGCCGACAGGTGTGCGAAGCGACAGCCTAGTGGTTAGCATACCCGTCCCCCGTCCCAAACCAACTAGGCTGTCGCGACGCTTTTGTCGTGTTCGAATCTCGGTCGACCGCAATTTTTTTTCGCCGATTTTCGGATGATTTCACCTTTGGGGGTTGGTCGGGGGATGCACTAGAGTCTGCCTGCACAACCCCCGTCAGTTTTAAGCAAATTATTTTTTCCATCAAAATCACTAAAAACGCAAAAATTCGAAAGTCTTAGATCTCGCTCAAATTCAGATGGAATATTTTTGACGTATTGTAAATTATGTTTCAGTCACCAGAAGAACGATACCGGTATTTGTTAGGGAGAAATTCGCCTTTCACGCGATGAAAAATGAGTTGTTCAATGGGCGCCTTATGGATAGGCAACCCATTCGACGCCAGGCCCCATTTGGTGCTTGCTGGTTTCCTGGCAGCGCAAGTCGGTGGTCTAGTTGATAGAGCGACAGCCGTCTGCTCTTGAGAGTCCAGGTTGAAAGCTTTGTGTAGAATTTTTTTTTCTAATTATTTTTCGACGGTGTCGGTGGAGGAGAAGAATGTCTTACTTTCCCTGAGGTTTATATTGCATTAAATACTGTATCTTTTTGAGGCATCTTTTAGGCGGTTTAATTTCTTTCAATTTTTTGATGTACTTCACCTCTAAACTCATAAACAATGCACATATTGAAAATAGCTTATGGAATGGCAAGTACTTACAGGTAAAAAAAATATCATATATGTACTCATTTCTGTGTTTAATTTCTGCAGCTTTATGTATTTTTTTAATATCCAGGTACATGGTAATATTTTATTAAAAACACTTCACAAATTTAAACAAAAGAGAAAAAAAGAAAAGAAAAGAAAGAATGTATATTTTTAGTGCTAAAATTTGCTACTTGTAACAAATAATTTGTGTTTTGCTTTTCACACACACACACACACACACACACACACACACACACACGCACGCACACGCACACGCACACACACGCACACGCACACACACATTTTTATTATGGTAGTTTGAGTTTTTCTTTGTTGTAGCAAGTTTTTGATCAGATTTGGGAACACGTACCATTTGTAATTGGTAAACTTCACAAACAATGATTTCTTTGCTGGGCAATTCGGCAATTGTCCCCAATGCTGCATAATCAAACATAAACAATAAGCATCTTTAAATGAAAATGTACTTCAATCTATAGTGCTAGAGCATGTCAGGAAATGGGTGACATCGTTCTTCATAATGTGAAATGTGCTAAAAAATAATTCTACTGTGGCATAATTGCTGGTCCTATAAAGAGATTTAAACTTTTAAAATGATAAGTACAAAGAATCCAGGGGCGTAATTAGGGCCCACGAAAAGGGGTGGGGAAGAGAGTTGCTTTTCTGGTTGCCTACATTCAGGGATAAATTTTAATTATGTAATCTAATCTCGATTAAATGCAGCGATGACTCTCGCTCCCCCGCCCCCCTCTCCCTAAATTATGCCCCTGAAAGAATCACAGATTTGTATCTAAGAAAATCTTACAGGTACTTGGTTCTTTATTTTAAAAAGTGTGCATTTGCTTTTCTTATTACAACAATCAAGTGTATTGTGCCTCTGGTGTTAGTCTTATGAAAAGTAAATAAGGTAATATGGAGAAGAGCTTTGAAATGATACGTTGGGACCTGTTGCACTACAACTTTTAACAGCGAACAGAAAACAAACATGTAAATATACATCTCCAGGGTAGGTTTCACACATTCACATCCCTTGACAAAGTTGTTTAATAAAATATATATCATAACTTAGAGATAAACAATCAAGTTTAGGACCCTGTAAATCCGTTATTGCACTAAGAATAATCAGGCGGTGAAATAATGTCATTGTATATTCAGAATGAAATTACTTATGACACAATTGAATTCTTCTACAGAAGGATTACTCATACAAAATGTAAAAAGAGAGAGAGTATAACTTGTAACCTAAGTTGTAAAAATAAATAAATAAAACAATAAATTTTGATTTGGTAGGAAAATGCCCACATGAGTACATGGAATACTATGACTACAAACTATCAATGCTTTTGATAATAATAAACACTGGGTTATTTTACACAGGTAAGACTAGCCTTGGAAGCAATGATAATCTTTGTTGGTGTACCCCATCACAGTTAGCAGTCTGAAAAAAAGTGGGGAAAAAAAAGGTTATAGCTCACCTTTGTTTTAAATGTCATAAATGAGCTAAAAAAGGTCAAAAATACAATTAACATGCGTAACCAACCCTCCAGTCAACTGTGTGAAAGCAGTAGGTCCACAAACAAAAACAAAAGCTTTAGGTTCATCCTGAGGATTTCTTGAGGGCAATTGTGAACGTAATAATTCTCCATCCACCCTTCCCCTCAGCCCAGTCCATGTTTCATCAGCCTCAGACAATACATGCGAAACAGTAAATCTGTCCAAAGGAAAACTACTTTAGATAAGGAAAGATGGAAGTTCAGATTATGTAAAATAGTCTGTGTACATACCGAGAATCTTTTTGCACCAGTCTTTCAAGTTCATCTTTCCATAAAATGTCTTTTTCAGTACGGTTGAAGAATGTAAGACTAATCTTTGTGCTAAGTGTAATAATGATACATTTTAATATGATGTTTCACTTGTTTTAAATGTTATTACTTTTAAAAACAATTTCTTTCAGACTCAAATATTTACCATTTTCCAATAACAATCTTCCTAGCAAAATTAATCACTCCAACCATAGGTGTGAAGCCAGTCCCTGCTGCAAATAGATACAGCTCTTTTCTGTTAATTAAGCAGCTAGTTTGGAAAGAGCCCTCGGGAGAACTGACTTCTAAAATGTCATCTATTGATCTTGATGCAAGCCAGGAACTTAACAAGCCAGTTTCATATTTTTTGACCATCAAATAAATAAGTGTTTGATCCTCTTCACTTTGTGGCTCTACCATACTTTTGCATATAGGCGTGTAACATCTCTCAATTTCCTCACCTGTGAATTGTACAAATTAATAATAAAACATTTTAAACTATTCAGGAATAAATGTGTACTTCTTACCATCAAATACATTGCGAACTCTAACATGATGCCCCACAGGAGTTGTAGAAAATGTTTGGTCTAAGTATGACAAAGCTAGTATTTTAGTATTATAATTAACTGAAAATATATTGTTAACCTTCATCTTGGAGTAATGTAAACAAGTTGAAGGCACATTGTTTTCTTGCAAGAGATGCCCGAAAGTTTTCCAATGACCTGGTTTACTTTTTTTTAACTGAAGTTCTACCTGGAAAACAAAAAGGAAATCGGCATTTTTCCTCAAAAAGAGAGAATTGTACTCACATGCAAATTACCTTGCTAGAGTTGGGGATTTGAATGAGTCTTGGAGGCCAAACAATGTCATTTTCAAGTAATATGTGGAGGGACTGGATCTCTCCTTTTTCACAAACTAATAATAGTAAGTCCTTGTTATCTTCACCCAGAGTAACTTTCACACTTGGTTCCTGAGTCTGACAGTATAACACAATGGACCCCCTTTCCTCCTGTTCATACCAATCATAACGAAGTTTTCCTAAGAAGATCAAGCACACAATCAGCAAACATGATAAAGTCACCTTAATAACAAAAGTTTTTGGTTTAAGAACATGAGAAAAATGCATAGGAAACAGAACATTCTCCTGTTTTTTATCATACTTGGTGGAGGCTGGGTAGGTGTGTTTCGGCCGACATTATGCTTCTCTTTCTCCTCCTTTGTGGCTAAAAACACGCCAAGTCCGACTTCTGGTGAGGTTGGAGAGCTTCCTTCACCACTCCTGGGTCGATAGCGACCAACCAGACATTTCTTGAGAATGGAGTCGTAATTCACCCAAGCATGAACCTATCACACACAATTAAACAGTTTTTGTTATTTTTAAATTGAATTACCACATTAATACACACATAAACTGAAAGCAAAACCTCCATAACTTAGGTGGCACTATAGAAACAAAAAGAAATATTACCTGGGAGAAAAGTTTTGTAGCATCTGTCCCAATGCCCCTCTCTAACTCTTCAACCCCTCCTGGGTGAAAGTTCATGTAAGGAGTTACATTATATACATTTCCTGAAAGAAAAAGATTCACAAAAATATTTCCAAAATTATGGCAAAGATTATACACTGCTCAACAAAATAAGCGGGCCACTTTTTAAATCCGTTGTAATTTCAATGTTTTTCGAGCTAGGATGGTAAGATTTATCAGGGCTGTGCATCCTTCGTTCGTCTTGAGACTTACGAAGTGCGCGATCCATGCTCCACCCCTTACGAGCGGTGCAACCCCTCAAGTGGCGGAGGGTAGAAAAATCGACTTTCAGATGTCCGATTCTCTCACTTTAATGGCCCAGAATGTCGCAATTTTTGGTGTTCGGACTCTATTTGGTGCCCTCTTTCGAAAGGTGCATGCGAAATCGCGATAGGAAAAAAAACAACCCCTTCCGCATTCACCCCCATAATAATAATAATAATAATAATAATAATAAGCCCGCTTTTATGCTTTTCCAAAGCAGAAGGGCGGGCTAAAAAAACTTACAATAAGAAAAAAAGTCTCTTGGTTGAAGCAACCGTGTGTGTTACCCAAGGGGTCCTTCACTCAAAAATAATCAGTGTACACGCTCACGTCCTCAGTTGCAAACACAAATTTAAAAAAAAAAAACACTAAAAAAATCAGTAAAATTAGAAAAAAAATAAGGAAAAATCAGAGAGAATTTTTTTTTACAAATCAGGAAAAATCAGGAAAAATCAGAAAAAATCAGTAAAAATCAAGGAAAATCACGAAACACCAGAAAAATCAGAAAGATCGGTGCACGCTTGAATTTCTAGTGAAGGACCCCTCGGTGTTACCCCGGGCCGGGCCGGACCCACCTCGGATGGCCAGCCACGCGTCGTCCCGGCGGCAGTGCTGGGCCAGCTGCTCGGGGCCCACGTCCTGCAGGCGGCCGCCCACTCCCGTCAGGTCCGCGCCCGAGTTGCCCAGGCGGATCCAGTCCATGAGCGAGTGCCCGGGGGCCAGCGCCACTTTGTTGCGAGGGTTGCCTGTGGACACAAGAGAGAGAGAGAGAGAGTGGAGGGAGCAGAGCAGAGCTCACAGGGGGTAACAAAATCACTTCTGCAGGGCCGCGCTGCGAGGGCGGGGGAAGAAAGGGAGGGGTTGGAATGGCTGCCAGGTCCGCCCAAGCGACCCAAGCCTACAGCCCCGACTGGAACAAATTGCACGAATCTAGGAAATTCTTTTGACGTTTACGAGTAACAATGAGAATCAGAAAAGCCAGGACGTACGAGCATGAGCATGAGCAATGTTCACTGAGAAATGCAGTGCACAATTCTGACGGTTCAATTTTCCGCGCACTTTCCATGCAGCTTTCATAGCTTTCAGTTGCACACGGAGCTACTCACGCAGGACAATAAAACCCCTCACTGATGGTCGCGAGGAGGGAAAAAAGTAGCAGCGCAGTCGGAGTCGGGGCACGGCATTGAGGAAAACAAAAACAAAAAATTACACGCGAAAAACAAAACTGTGCCGGCGGCGCGTAATAAAAAGGGAAGGCGAATTAATCCAACAGACAGGTCATAGGAGAAGACAGCGGCCTGTTGAGCTGACCGCGTCCAATCAGCTGAGTGCTGGTCTAGGGGCGCGGCCTGGGGCGGGGCGGGCCCGGGAGGGGAGGGAGGGAGGGGGCGGCAAACGGCAAACAGGGGTGCAGGCAGAACCGGGAGCGGTGGAGGATCTTTTAGCTCGTCAAGATTCGGGTCTCGTTAAGAGGAGGCTAAAGGCCCGGCCGTCCAGCCCGCTGGCGGGCTGCGCGCGGCGCTCGCAGCGCCTTGCACGGGCAAACATCTCACGCTGTTTCTCAAAAACCTGTGTTCCGAAAAAATCCAAATTTGGCAAGTGGGTCCTTGAAGGACGAATCTCGATGTCGAGCGTATTAGTTTGCCTGTGGCATTGCCTGTATTGCCTACAATGACCTCATTGACTCGGCCACAACAGTTTTTTTTCGTGGGCGCTTTTTGTGGAATATTGCGTCTTCACGAGGTAGCCACATCCTTTATCTACCTTGTATCAAAATATGAGATCGATATCTCCAACGGTTTGTCTGAATTAATGCACGATCCGGACCTCTGCACGGGTCGTCACGGTTGTTTCCTTCGGTCAGACAGCGAGAGTTAAAAGAATAAAGGACCGGCCCTTATCTTCGCCCCCTCCCACCTCCCACTGCCCCGCGTAAATCTGAGTCAGCAGCAGAGCTCCGCCGGGGCCCCTGCGACATGCCGTGCCGTGCGTAGCCGGGCCGCACGTCCGTGCCGTGCGTACGCTGGGCGAGGCGCCGCGCGCCGGGTCGCGTTGCGGCGCTGGCGGCCCCATGCCCGAGTTTCGAACCCGAGCCCTAGTCCAGTCAATATGTGCCAAAACGGCCCCTAACCCAAGAAAAATTCCGAACAGTACGAAACTTTGGGGATCGTTTTAGGAATGTCTAAGGAGTGCTTGGCCAACATTCCCCAAAAAATCCAACAGTGCAGATCGGCTTAAATCACGTTCAAAGTTCAAATTTGGGGCTTTTGAACAAATACAGTTTTTTCGGTTCCTATTTGAGATGTACGAATGCGGTTTCCACCATTCAATGCAGCATGATCTCTTTTTTCAGAATATATCAGGGTTTGTGATATTTCGAGTATAACTTTCGTGTGCAGAAGGAAATATCTATATTTTTTCAACAATTTGTGTTTTTCAAAGTTTTTTGTTTAAGTGTATCAACGTAACCAGCCCAAAATTGTAAAAAATACCTTTTGTAATTGTTGTTGCTCTGCAAACTAAAGTGTGAGACAGTATCACACGTTTTACTGCAGTACCACTGCATCTCACACTTTCAAAAACTATTTTCTGTCGTTGACTAGCAATCACGTTTTGGAGAATAGCATCAGCTTTGGTTCAAAATCTCGGTTAAAACGAGCTACCATGTGATGGGGTTCTGATCGCAAACAACAACGTTCCTATAAATTTTCAAAACCATTAATTTACGATTATTTAATGTATTGTTGTTCCAAACCCCAGCACATGGTAGCTCGTTTTAACCGAGATTTTCAACCAAAACTGATGCTGTTCTCTAAAACGTGATTGCTATTCAACAACAGAAAATAGTTTGTAAAAGTGTGAGACGCAGGGGTACTGCAGTAAAAAGTGTGATACTGTCTCACACTTGAGTTTGCAGAGTGGCCTTTTATTCCTCTACAACTTTGCTTTTTACACAATTTGTCTATGATCAAATTTACAGGTGCTATGTGGACCGACGACCCTGAAAACGGGTCGAGATTTGTCAGCTTCTATGCACAAACCCCCTAAGGGGCGGTAGGCAACCAACACGACAAGCTCGTTTTTCCTCGTTTCATTGCGTTTCGCTTTGATTTTCTCCCATATAAAGAGTTGTACGGACTGGGAGTTTTGTATCAGCTGTCTCTCTGCTAATTAGGTCCAAGTAATTTTCTTTTTTTCCGACCTTCACGACCGTATTGGCCAGCTTGACTTTCAAAACGTATTTTCAGACTTTCTTAAAATTTGCTTAAATTGACTTTTAACGCAGCCTACTGACGAACCAGTGCGAGTTTAGTGTTTTGAACTGGGTTGTTACGGAGAGGGGAAGCGAGAGGTTCGGCTTCGACATGTGTTTAGTTGATTATTACACTGAAAATCCAACAGTGAGCATTGCACACTGTATATAAAGCGTGCATGGCATGCACGCTTTATAAAGAGTGTGCACAGTATGCTCACTGTTTATAACGTGTGCATGGCCATGCTCACTGTAGGTAATGTGTGCATGGCAATGCTCACAAACCTCATAGTGGTTTGCACGCCCACCGCAAGCCTGTGTGTGAGTGTGTGTAAGAGAGAGAGAGAGAGAGAGAGAGAGAGAGAGAGAGAGAGAGAGAGAGAGAGAGAGAGAGAGAGAGAGACAGACAGACAGACAGACAGACAGACAGACAGACAGACAGACAGACAGACAGACAGACAGACAGACAGACAGACAGACAGACAGACAGACAGACAGACAGACAGAGACAGAGAAGGAGGGGATAGGGTTGGGTGAAGGAGGAGATTGGAAGAGAGGAGAGAAGAGCGAGGCTCGTCCCGCCCCGCCCCGCGCCCAGCGCTAACTTGGCCTGCCCAGCCTGCCGCTCGAATTGGAGGAGGATAAGGACGGTGGCCCCGCCCGGGCCCGGGGGGCCCAACCCCCTAACACCTCGGCCCGGCCCACACCAGTGCCGGGACCGGGACCGCGGAGCGGCGGCGAGGCGAACCGGCAACCGGAGAACCGTGTCTAAAAAGTTGATCTTATTTCCACGACCTGGAAGTGAAGATGGACCCTGTCCTGTGATAAAAATAAATAAATATTTTAAAATAACAGCAACGGACGAGGCGGGAGTGCGCTGAGCTGTTCTCTCCAAATAGTGTCCATCACAACAGGCGGGGCCGAGGGAGCGGCGCGGCGCCCAGCCCCAACAACACACGAGAAGTACAAAATACCTGTGTGATCACCGTGATCATAGGCCGCCCACACTCAGAAATTTTTACAAAGAAAATTCTTGTAGTGCAAAGAATAATTCTGTGCCACCGAAATACAAAGCCAAATTTTCTTTGTAATACAAATAAAAAACCGTTGCGTCGTGAACAGAAAAAAGAATTGTAATACAAGAAAATTTCCTGTATATGACGGTTGCACAGAATAAATTCTTTGTATTGTACGAAATATTTCTTTAAAGAATATTTAGAATGCATCAACAATACTGAACTCCCTCCCTCTCTCTCTCTATCCTGCAGGTAGAATGGCCCAGACGACGTGATTGGCCCCTTCTTCTCCCCTCCCCTCCCCGAGGGGGAATTAGACGCCCCCCATCCCCCTCCCCTCGGCTCTTTAGGCAGCCCGGCGCCACACGGCACATCGGATGGCGGCGCCACTAATGAAGTGGCGGTGGAGTTTACCCCCACCCCCCACCCTCTTCACCTATCGAGTCACACTACCCCCCCCCCCCCCTCACACACACATACACTCGTGTGCTAGGGACGGAGCGGCGCGATGGAAACGGAATAGAAAGAGTGGAGGTAGAGAGGGCGGGACAGTAGTTCAGCAGAGGCACACGGCTATATAGGGGCAGATAAAGCAGTGCAGGGGAGGGGAAAGGAGGGGGGAGGGGAGGGGAAAGGAGGGGGGAGGGGAGGGGAAAGGAGGGGGGAGGGGAAAGAAAGTGTGGAGGTTGGGGGTAGGGGGGTAGAGGGAAGAGAGGGGAAGGGCACTCCACCAGGTGGCATACAGGTGCGTGGAGCGGAGGAGAATGAGGTAGAGGTGTGTATGGAGTAGAAGGGGGGGGGGGGGTCAAGCGCCGCCCTAGTGGAAGGTACATAATGGGAAGGCAGGGCGGGGAGGAGAGTAGGGGGCGCAGCAAGGGGGCGCGGGCGGCTCAAGGGGGACTGTTGGTGCTGAGTGAGGGGGAAGGGGGTCCCCGAGCTGAGTTCAGCTAACCCTGTACTAAAGCCGGCGGGGAGCGACGGACTTGCACTGGAAGTTTATCTCGGCGTCGTCAAGTTTCCGCAGGCGAGCCAAAGTAAACCTTGTTTTCGGCGGCGCGGCTAACCGTCCGGGTCCGTGGGGGCCGGGGCGAGGATAGCCAGGCAAGGCCAGGCAGGCCAGGCTAAAGGGAGGCGGGGCGAGGCGATTCGGTGCGGAGCGGGAGTGTAGAGGGGGCGTCCGAGCGGAGGGCACCTCGCACCCCCACCACCCCTAACGCACTCGCGCAGTCAGGGGGCCTAAATCCCACTCCAAGCCACAAAGCCAACGCCCAAGCTTCGTTTAATAACGTCATTTCCGTCGCCCTCAGCGGGCCCCCAGAGTCCACACGTTGAGAGTACGGCGACTTGGGGAAGGTGGGATGGATTCGCTCCAAAACTTTCTCCTCGCGACCTTTCCTGTTCTTTTCTTGTCGCCACGTTTTCACATGGAGTGGCGCGCGTCCGCCCCGCCCCGCCCCGCCCCGCCCCGCATCGCCACCTCACCCGACCTCACCCTCCCGCCAACGCTGTTCTGTCGCCGCTGCGGGCCGCAGAAAAAGAGAATTCTCAACTGGCTGAAAGGGCTGAAGGAGCTGGGACTGAAGGCCGCCCCGCCTTGCAGACGTGCCGGGCCAGAGAAAGAATATGCTGTCATTTTTTATCAGGATGCGAGACACTTTGAGACGTCACGTGAGCGGCGTGCCGCGCGAGATGCTGGAGGGAAAGGGGGTATAATAGAGAGAGTGAGAGAGAAGGGGAGAGAAGAGGGAGGGGTGGCGCAGGAGATGGACGGCCTTGTTTACCGCACTCCCCCGCCCCCGCACGGAGGATCATCCAATCACCGAGATAAGGAGGAAAAAAAAAAAGAAGATAGGGGCGATGTAATCTATTTTCCAGCGAGCTGAGCTACTCGGATAAAAAAAAAAAGTATAAGGAACCTGCCGACGAAGGTTGCGCGCGCGTATAGGCGCTCGTGCTCGGCTAACTCGTGGCCGACATCAGCGAGGGCGGGGTCCGATATCGATATAAATATACCGCAGCGGCCAACCGTTTGTATAATTCGTCTCCCTGATAGCGCGGACCTCTTCAACCGTTTTATTCGTCCGATAACGTTACAGCAGCACAAGCGAGGGGGACAAAAACCCGATACACTCCAGAGAACGAGAACATCAGGGAAAATAAAGGCCATGGTTTGGTGGAGAGCGAGGGGTCAACGCGTACTTGCGGTTGTACTCCATGTACTCCGAGTGTTCCCGGGGTGAAATATGCCAGTACTCCGGTTCCTAAACCGACGTACTATCAGGTTTACTCCAACAGGTCTCCGATGTACTTTGCTAGCTGTACTCTCGGACTGAACTCCTGTTTTCCCGAAAAAACACGAAATTGCAACCAGTCGGTTGAGAGGCGCTCGAGGCACTCATCGCGCCAAGAACCGCGTGTCTTTTCACGTTGAGAAACGAGCGCTGAGTGGCAAGGCGCCTGATGGGTAGGCAACACGGTGTCTGCATAACAGACGTGTTTTGCGGGCTGGTCTATCCCGAGTCTCACAGGCGCCAAGCCGAGGCCGCAACGGTAAAAACAATGTCTGATTTACTTTTTTTTTTTAGGAGAAATGGAAAACTTTGAGGCACTTCCTGATTTTGTGGATAACTCCTCACATTAAGAGGAAGTTTCCTTAAAAAATAAGGGAAATTTCCTTCTTTTTTTAAGGGACTTACTCAAAATCCAAGCAAGAGTTTTCCTCAAATCTATGAAGTGCCTCGAAGTTTTCCCTTTGTCCTTAAAAATTCATCAGACATCGTTTTTACCGTGACTTGCCGCACAGCAAGGGTCCAGTGGTTCTTCTTCAGTCCGCCTTTGCGCCTCGCTCACCATCAGGGTCGCCACCTTCCCGGACCTCATCCGCGCGTTTCGCCGTCGGCGCCGGCGCCTCCTCTGGTCGGGAGGCGGCGGCTGGCCGCGCTGGGGACGGCGTTGACGGGGACGCCGGTGCAGCGGCGGGGCTCGGCGGCGCCGCGGCCGCGGCGGGGTCCCTCGACCCGCAGCAGCACAGCAGCCTGGACCACGTGGTGGACGTCGGCGGCCCCGGGTCGCGGCGGCCCCCGTAGGCTCCAGAGCCGGCTGGCTGGATGGTCGGGGCGGGAATCGCACCGCGCGCGCGGCGCCCCCGGGCCCCCCGGGGACTTCCCTGCGGTGGTGCTCGGCGCGGTGGCGAGATGCGAGAGCTCTGTGCGGAGCGGGGCGCGGCGCGCGGCCCGGCCTGCGCGGGGGCGGGGCGGATGGTGGAGTGAGCCTTGCGGCCCGGCCCGGCGGCGCGCTCGCCCCCCCGCCTGCTCAGCTGATCGCGGGGAGGGGTGGGGGGCGCAGCGCGCAGACCCCGCCCGCACGGCCGCGGCCTAGCGCGGGGGGGAGCCCAGGCTCGCGCTGTGCTGTACCCGGGCCTGCCCGCCCCCGCCCCCCCGCGGGCCGAGCTGGTGGTGCCGCATCTCCTGCTGCTGCCGCTGGGCCGGGCCGGGCCGGGCCGAGGGTCCGGACCCGGACCTGAGCTGAGCAGGGTACGGCCCGCGCCAGGCCCACCACTGTCATGCCCCACCTCGCCGCACCGCGTGCTCCCCCCACTGCCCCGCCCCTTCCGATGTCTCCTCTCTCTCTCTCTCTCTCTCTCTCTCTCTCTCTCTCTCTCTCTCTCTCTCCCGCGCACTCTCCCTCTCTCGCTCGCTCTCCCTGAGCTCCACCCTGACGCCCCCCCCCTCCCCCACTCTTCACCTTCTCCGCCTCGCACGATCAATACCGCCACAGACAGGCAGCCTGGCCCGGGCCCGGGCGCAGCGGGGAAACCGAGCCGGAGCGCAATGTGGGCCCCCATAGGGATCCCGCATAGGGGGTGTCCCATGAGGGGGCCCCCTCCCTCCCACCCCATGGAGGCAGTGGAGCGCACTGTCCCGGGCGCCGGAGGAGGGCGGGGCGGGGGGCTGTTACGTGGCGCTTCGAGACGCGTGTGAGAGAGACAGAGCGCCCACATGATGCCGCTGCTGCCGCACTGCCAACCTGCACGTTGTAAACAGAGTACACACACCCCTCGGCAGGCTAAAGGGACGAGCTCGGCAGCGGCAACTCAATACTTCGCCGGCAAGGAACTACACAGCAACTGGTCAGGGGTTCGAACCCGAATCCCACGCTATCTGTTTTGAATTTTTGCCTGCTTCCCCGAATGCAGCAGGTGGCCTTCTATTTTTATGTCTCTCTTAATACTTGAGTTCCCCGCGGCTATGAGTCTCATTGGTCTCATTTACCCCACCCTCGGTCCCTGTCTTGTAAATGGACGCAGCGGTCACACACAAAAAATAATAATCACGCAGCTGAAATTCATGTGAAAAATTAGCACCACGGCTAAAAACTGAAATCAGCGGAAAGCAGGGTAGCTTACAAATAAGCACCGTACAGTCAGATGCCCTACTTTCGGACTTGTGCCCTAACTTGCTAAATTAGACCGAAGTTAGGGCGCTTGACTGTAGCTTAAAAATTAGCTGCACCCATACAGCTAAAAATTAGTACACCTGCTTTTTTGGGAAGGGGGGGGGGAGGGTCTTTTTTTAAAAATGCTTACACGCGAATTATTATTATTTTTTTCGTTTAGGATTGGGAACAGAGTCCTTGGACACTGAGGATGAGCCGTGTTGGTCACGCTGGCTCTGGATCTAATTCTACACCCCGGCGTGGGAAGTGGGAAGTGTTGCGGAGTGTTGTCTACCTCGCTGAGGGCCAGGACAACCCCGCACCCCCACCCCCACCCCCGCCTCCAGGTGGTAAGGGGTGGTGACGAGGGGAGAGCTGGGTGAGAGGTGCAGAGAGGAAAGAGGGGGACTTGATTTACTTTCATGACTTAAGTCGCTCGAGCGCCGCGCCGCCGCGCCCGTGGGCCCCGCTCCGCCTCCATGAGCCCCCATCATCACTCCAGAGCGGGCGGGGCGGGGCGGGGCGGGGCGGGGCGCGGTGGGGCAAGGGGCCACTGCTGTCACCGAAGACGGAGAGCGCGATTCAAGCCGCGGGGAAGTACCATCTTTGCCAAAAAGGGAGGGGAAAAAAATAAAAACAGGGTAAAAGGTGGCGAAGCGCTGAGAAAGGTTTGGCGCGGATCTACCTCAATGAAAGAAAGAGAGGGTTGAGATCGGAGCGAGAGAGTGAGGGGAGAGGAAAAAAAATTGCGAGGATGGGTGTGGGAGCAGAGGGGAGAGGCGGAGAACGCGGCGGGAGCCAGGGGGGGGGGGAGGAGCGTCCACTCTCACGGCTGGTAGGAGGAAGACAATGAAAGAGGACACGAAGGGGGGAGTCGGAAATGAGAACGAGGAAATGATTGCTGCGGAGGGGTCCAGCCCCCTCGGATGCCAAGGGCGTTCGCTAAAGGGCGAGAAGAAAGGGGCGGTACCAGCCAGCACGCCATCGTCCGGTCGGGTCGGGTTGGGTCCGGTCCTGTGTACGAGGAGTGCCGGTGGCATTCACCGTGAGGAGGGGGGGCAGGGGGGCGGGACGGGGGCAACAGGGTATGCGGTCACGTGATGGAAGACCACTCAGGCAGCCCAGCAGCGAGCCGCGGTGCGCGTGCGGTGCGCGTGGCCTGGTCCGCCAGGGTGATTCAGAGGCGAGTGTTTCGTATGGAGTGTTCTCTCTCTCTCTCCCCCTCGTTCCTCGTGGCCATGCTCTCAGGGCCGTGCGACAAGGACAGAGAGACGAAACCTCTGTGCGGAATCACCCTGCAGCGCCCGCCAGTAAGCCCGCCTCCCGCCTGCTACCCCTCTCTTCAACCCACTCCCGAGCCGAGCCGGGGCGGACGAGGGGGAAACAACTCTGAAACTTTTGTGCAGCCCGTAATTCAGAAAAATTCTCAAAAGTTAGAAAAAAAAAAATCAGAAAATTAACAACAACTCTTAAAACTTTTGGTAAGCAAAAATTCAATACAAATTAACAAATATTCTCGAAAATTCGCAAAATTTTTTCACCAAAATTCCCAGCTTTTTCCCCCTTGGGGACGGGGAACCGCAGATATGCCGGGGCCGGAGGAGATGCTGGCATTCCCTCCATACCGGGAGGACGCAAGGCTTTTCAGCGGTATAAAAGGTAGAAGGGAGATGAAATATTAAAAAAAAAAAAAAACAAGAAGGAAAGACATCAATAAATTGATATCAAAGGGAACAGACTCGTTCTTTACCAATCACAGGCATATAAATGTCTTGGAAAAGTGAAGTTTTAATTTTTCGCAAAAACTCGGTGGAAAGTCATCTGATCGTCTAAACAAAAATTCTACGGTAACTGGAAGATCAGGTCATTTACTTAAAAGTGTCCCGCTTACACTACCATTCTAAACTCGAAGGTAAGCGAGTTAGGAGCGGAAAACCGCGCACCACCCATGTCCCGCTGGGGGCCGGCCATGTAGCCTAAGAGGTAGGCTACCGGGCGTTCGCAAGCGGGGAATGGCTTTCGGCGCGGGTCGGGCCGGGCCAGGGAATGCCGTCGTACCGTCTGTACCTCGACCCAGAGTGTTAGCTCTGGTAGACTATAGAAAGCCCCCACTACCGCCTTTCAACAATCGCGCAAGAAGTGTTCCGAACCAGCTCCTGGTACAACACTGGTACCTCTTGCCGACCATAGACTGACAACCGATGTACAGCTTTCTGTTCAGTATAACCCTCCTTTTAAAGGCAGAAATCTCCTATTAAAACATAGTTTTAGCCCAATTACACGAAATGAAAATCAGTTCATTGTTACTTCTTTATATGATGAAATAAATTGCACCTGCACTCAACATTTCAGTTCAATTTTGTCGGCCCGGGAAAATGAACATATCCTCGACTTTGACGTGCGGGGGTGTTTCTTTTGAGTCAGATTTCTCTAAATTTTACATTGTGAGTAATAAAAAACCATCCAACTTTTTTGTTAACTGAAAACCGGTTGTCAGTTTTGTTATATTGAGCTCTTTCTGAACGTTCTTGTTCTGAAGATATAAAGAGTTGAAAGGGGGTTAATTTCGCAAAACATGCTCAAATCCAGTTTCTTTCATTTAGATTTTCTCACAATTTTACATTGTAAGTCGAAAAAAACATCATTTACGTTCTAGCGACTGGATTCTGCTCTTTATCATGATACCATTGGTTTTTCTCTACATTCTGTCAGTTCTTAGATGTACGATACCCCCCCAAAAGTCATTTTTGAGCACAATACTCGTTCTCTCCACTTTGACTTTTCATTTAGAGGAGTGTAAAGAACGAGTAAAAAGAGGAATTCTTGAGAGTTGCGTCGCGTCTCAATAATTTCAGACGAGTAAGGCATTAGCGGTTAAGAGGAGTCGCGACGGACGGACGGCTGGCTGAGCAGCGCAGAGTCAGCGTAGAGCGGACAGCTCCAGCCAGAGCGGGAATAATAATTTTACGACAATGACATCCCGCAGAATAATGGGCCAACCGAGCGCGGAGCACGGGGACAGTCGGGGGTGGGGACGGGCGCGGCGGGGCCCAGTGAGACCCTTTCCTTCCCTGCTGTCTTTCTCTCCCGTTTCTTTTATTCCGCTGAGGTAAAAGGCGGTCCGGTCCGTTTCTGCCGATTGATTCAGAGTACCACTCTCGTGCCTCGCTGTCCTTGTCGCACTTATAGGCTCAACGCCGCGCCGCCGGCCGTCGCCGTGAGAGCGACAGAGACAGAGCAGAGAGGTACGTGTGCGATCCTCTGAATCAGTCTGCTGATGGCGATGAGGAGAGGGAGGGTCTGATTCCGAACAACGCTCTCGCACCTCCGTCCGTCCGTCCTTGTCGCACATGTCACTGTGAAAAATATCCTCGTAAATTTACGACATTTTTTGTAATTTTGATTTACAAAATATGCCGTAAATTTACGACTGCCCATTCTTGCTCGTCGGTCAATTCCAAGTCGATAGGGAGTGCTTGTAAATTTACAATTTCAAATTATAATTTTACGACTTTTATCATGGAAAATTTTCCCGTACCCCTTACGAGTATTTTTCACAGTGGTGGCGGTGCCTTATGTTGGGAATGGCAGAGGGCAGGGCGCCGCTGCAAGAGTGCGACAAGGACGGAGCGGCGGCCGCGGGCGCGATCTTCGGAATGAGACGGCAGAGCGATCTCATTAAGGGGGTCGCGCCGCACGGGCCGCACGGGCCGCACAACGCCTGAGCTGCTCGCCACACCGACAGGTTCAGTTCAGAGGATGGGTGGTGCGGTGCGGTGGTGAGGAAGCGGCGCGCTAAGCGCGTAAGCGCAACCAAGTTTCAAAGTTTGTGGGAGTTGACGACTGCGCTGCGCACGGTGATCCCACGATCCCACCGCCGAGCCAATCCCACTTGCGTAAACGCGCATTTTGGAGGTCGTTTTCCATGACGACAGAGCGCGGGGGAGGACTACGGGGACTGGGGGGGGGGGGGGGGAGCAGGACGGTCGAGGAGGGTAGGCCGGTGGGAGAGAGTGATTTGATTGCCAACTGGAGCGGGGTGGGGTGGGGGGGGAAGAGCAGGGCTGAGAGTCGGACGCCAAAGTTGGGGCTGACAAGATAGAGCGAAGGGGAGGGGGGGGGGTAGGTGGCTAGGGGAGGGGGTAGTTTCGGTGCGACACGATGAGTGGGGTCTGTAATTCCGACTCACCCCCTCCCCTCCCTTTTGCTGCCATCCTGCTGCCTTACTCTCTCCCCCCCCCCCCCACACACACACACACACTCAGACACACATATCCTGTGCCACCTGGCACCTCTTGTAGGTGGATGATATATAAGACCCCAGCGAGGAGCACGGGACCCACAGGGCCGCTGGCCTTCCGCCCCGTCACACCCGAGGGGTACTTCACTTTAAAGTCAAGCGTACACCGCTTTTCCTGATTTTTCTAGTGTTTCGTGATTTTTCTTGATTTTTCCTGATTTTTATTCAAGTCTTTTTTTCCCCCTGATTCGTTTCTGGTTTTTTACTGATTTTGTTTTAGGGCAAACACTGCTTTTTCTGAGTAAAGGACCCCTCGGTCACACCACGCCCGCCTCTTGCCGAGCATTTTTTGATTTTCTTTGACTTTAATTTAGAAAACCTCATGTAGACCTAGATAAGCATTTAAGCATTTAAGATAGTTTGGACTTAAGGGATTCTGTTTTCTGAAATATTTCATATTGCAGGCAGCTTTCCCTGAAATGATTTGACTGGAAGGCCTGGGTGGGGGATCAATTAAAAGTAAAATCAGTATTAGGCCATCAGACCCCTTTTCTTACCTTTTGCTTAAAATATATCAAGCAACCACAAACCCACAAACAAGTGTGCTCAAAATACGGCAAACATTTTTTGTTCCAAGGGGCTTGACTCATCAAAAAACTATTTTTCTTCTACGTGTTGTCAAATTATTCACACTTTACTTTTAACGGAAGGAGTAAGTAATGGGTTTCTTTTAATCGAATTGTTACTTTTGATTTAAGAAACTTCTATACTGATGGTTGTTAAGATATACCAAGACAATGCACAAAATTTTAGAACTAAGCGTTCTTACCTGTCGCAGATCCCCGTTGCATTGTCTCCATCTTGGGAGCTTCAACTTGTGTCCCTTTACTGGTGTTTGTCGATGTAGGAGGCGACAACATTTTGTGACTGTCCAGATTCTTAGATGTCTAACGGTAGCTGAAAGTTTAGATGGAATATTGCTTAATCACTCCGCTGTATTGTTCAGTTTGGAAAAGATAGAGAGAGTTTTCAAGAGAAGATTCCAAAGAAAATTTTCAAGTCTCATTGAGCAAATAGCAAAACAACCCAAATAACTGGAAAGGTAAAGATAAGGTACTTTGCAGACTATCAGGTGAATTGGAGGCATTTACAAGTTTGGTTAGAGCTGCTGACAGCGTTTTACGTGTCTTGATAGGTAATGCCGAATTTTTTTTTGTTAAAATAAGAACAATCAGCAGCTACAGTCAGAAGGACATGACTCAAATGCACTTACAAAAGTAAAAACAAAGAAAATATATTTCCCAATGGATGCACAATCTGCATTACCAGCAGGACCAGCAGACAACAACAGTGGAGTAAACAGTCGACTATCGCGCTCCTGTCCAGTCCAGTAGTCTTGCCAACCTCCAACCTACAAAAAGTAGCAGATCCGAAAAAGGCGCCATTTTCGAAATTGAGGTTTTGCGTGAGGCGCTTTTTCACGTTTTGGGGGATTTTATTTTTTATTATCCGTTATTTATTAGAACAACGGTTATTATCCTCTACAGATACACCTCCAACAAATTGTGGGATGTTCATCTCTCCCTGTGACAATGATTTTGAGGAAAGCTGAGCTGAGCATTTCCTCTGTTTTCAATTTTGATTGGTATGTCCGAAAAGAGACAAAAATTGTTCAACAAAACATTTATTTCTTGTCTGAGAAACAGATGGTAAAACAGTAGACCATGGACAATCATCACATAAAAGCAATGAATCAGTCGAAAGAAGTGCACTTCTTTGACGAGCGTGTTTTAAAGGATTTTTAACTATACCTTCTGTGGAAAAACAGCAAGGCAGGCACACACAGCCAGTGATGTAAAAAGAGTAACCCTCGTATCCCTCAAAACAGGAGCAAGAACCAGGGAAATATTTCAGTAATATGAACTGGGTATTTAAACTAGAAGATGGGCAACAACTGAGAAGCATGTTAGAAAACTGCATTCTGACCAGCAGAACATCGTAACTTTTCTTAGGATACCATTATGAGTGCATGCCTCTCTATGGTAAGGTTTTTAATTGAAATAAATACAGGAATTGAGAGTAGGTCATCTATTATTAAATAGATTGCAATTTAAATAGCTAGATAAAATTTTAGGACGGATGAAAATATCCAATTGATGATGGCATGGCATGATATGGCACTTTCTTTGCAATAATGCAGTGCTTTGCATGAACTGTTTTCCAACATAAAATCTTACTGATCAGTGCGTTGATTGTTTTTATCAAACATCCATGGAATAGGCACTGTGCTTGGTTTTAATAGTAATCATTATTTTCAGTCAAGGGGAATGTCACCAATACATAAGTGTTCTCCCAAATACCTAATAACTTTTAAAAAGAACCTAACACGTTAGAATAACATGAAAGGGAAGTGAAAAAAATTAAGTAAATGAAGACTGTTGTCACAACACAATGGCAGTTATAAAACAGTTAGAGATAGTTTTGTTTGAGAGCTCTAGGCATACATTACATAAAATTGTTCATTACTTTGTGAAGTACATAAACAAAGAAAACAATTGAACAAAATGAAAACTTTGGCTCAAAAAATCTTACAATACTTCATCAAGAATATATTGCAGTTATTATTATAAAATATGGAAAGATAAATTATGAAAAAATGAGAAAAAGTTAACAATTGAAAATCTTAAAGAAAAACAAACTAAAAATGCATGGACAAAATATTCTTACCAAATTTTGTATTGTCCAAGTTTAAGACTCATCCAATACATTACAAGACTCAATAAATAGAAATATATACATGTTTGCAGCACAACATTACATTTCTAAAACTAGGAATTAAACTAACTAAATCTGTATTGACGTCTATCACAATGTTTGGAGAAAACAGACGCAGGAAACCTCAGGCAAATGTTTGAGAAGATCAGCAGCAGCAATTTAGGAGCCCCCCTCCCCCTCCCTTATAAATCAAGTTTATCTTCTTTTTCCTTTTTCAAACAAAATCCACTAAGGTATAAATTCAATATAATTTTTCATACTTGTAACAAAGATCAAAAACTTTTCAAGAAAAAACCTTGCCTTATGATCATGTTACAGAAGATACTGACAAGTCAACATCAATATAGCATACACATCACACACATTAACATGCTTACAAAAATATTTATCTTTTTGGTTCCAACATGAAGGATAGGCAATTTGGAGGCAGTGCTGGCTGATACATTCACAGTCACACTAATACACAATAAATTACATTAAGAAACCAGTGTTTCTCATTTGGTTACGATTTCAACTTTACAAAAATCCCCCTCCTTTTAACATTTATTCAGCTGCTTTTATCAGTCTTAAACTTCATAAAAATAAAAAAAAATTTAATTTATGTATAACTTAGGATAATAGTTAAGATATATCTGTACTTATATCAGTTATAGATGGTAACACTCAATGCCTATCTGTAAACTTCACATTCAAGTATACAGTAGCAGGATTAAGCTCCGACTGAGCACTGTATAATTAGATTCTCCAAGTTTGATGACCCCATAGGCAAACACAGGATGAGCAAATAAAGAACTTAAAACTAACTTACAGGCATGAAAAAGTCTACAAATTTACATCTGAAAATGATAAATTTGACCTTAGGCCTTTAGATTGGTAAAAGGGTTTTTATCACATCTCAGAATTCCAGTCAAATTTAACATTTCCAGAATTATAAAATTTAAGATAAGATATGGCCTATCTTTCTCTTGGATCATTGGCAATAAAATGGGTAGGCTCTGGAAGAGAGTCACCTGAAAAAAACAAAAAGAAAAAAAACAAATAAAATCATTAGTTAGATTTAAAAAATGCAACTGAAAACAGGGAGCATATCACTTAACAAACATTATTTCACAATTCACATCTGAAATAGAACTTACATGCTGCCTCCTTTTCAGCTTCTTCTTTGTCTTTTCTGATATACATAGCAGTAAGGAGGAAACATATTCCACCCAAAACTTCAATAAAACATGTGATGAATAAAGCATATTGCATACTATGGAATTCAACTAAATCACCTTGTTGAACAGGCGATAACACTGTGCTATTTATTGAGCTATGAGCTAATGATTCTGGTCTGAGAACTTCCTGAAGGCTTTCAGAGACCTGAAAAGAAAATTTTGGTTAAAACTCAATCAAAATAGTAAGTAATCATGTGTTCTTAAAGGCATATGTTTTAAATTACCAAGCCAATCAAATAAGGGCTGCTTGCATCTCCAAGGGCGTGTGAAAACAGAATTTGGTAGGCTTCTGCGGATGACCTCCGTGTGGGTGGAACAACGTACTATAAAATATGATAATTAATTAACAACTATAAACATATAAAAAACATCACAATAATAAAAGTAAATGAGTAGAGGTAAAAATTTCTCACCAATAAAATATCAGCAACAATAGACCAATTTAGGTTTAAAAACAATTCTCCAATAAACATGAGGATGTAGCACAGAGCAACATTTGTTGAAGGTGTCAAAATGGCAAAGAAACAGATAGGGGCGCTAATGATCAAACCCACTGCGCACACCAAAGGATCAATTCGAGAACATCTTGATCTCAAAAGCTGGGCAACAAAAGGACCAAGTGGGACGCCAATTAACCCAGCAAGCATGGCAATCAACCCAAACTTGAAAGAGACACTGCAAACAATAAAAAAAAATTTATAATGAAAACAATTTGGGTAAAAGATTACAAAACAATTCTGAAAACATCATGAAAGTTTATAATAACAATAATACTCACTCATCTGTTTTGGTTTCATTGCCAGGGATTAGGTTGAATCCTTTAGCAAGGAATTTGGGCCCAAAGAAGGCAAGGGCCCCTGTTACAAAAGCCACACATGTGAATCCAGCAGTTGACAGTACAAAGGATTTGCTGTAATAAAATGGTTGGATTTACAATTTAAAAAAATTAAAAATTATTGGTTTTAGAGATAAAACAATGGGAAAAAGGGACTAACTTTGAGAAGAGAAGCCTGATGTCATCTTTCCATGAGTTGTGAGAAGCATTAGCATGCGAACCCTCACTCTCCCCTCGCACAGGTTCCTTCATGAAGAACATTATGAGAAAGACGGATGCAAGGCCAAGTGCAGGTGTGAGCCTAAGACTCCAATGCCAACTACCAAGGAGTGTGGCCATGTAGGCTCCCACAATGTATCCAAGGCCACTAAAACAAAGAACATTACCAATTAAAACTTGATCATCACAAACAAATACCTTTTCAGCAAATTGTAAGTTTTATCTTACCTTCCAATAGGGATAGCAAAATAAAAAAGGGCAAGCATTTGTGAGCGTTTCTCTTTAATAAACATGTCACTTATTATAGTTGGGGCTATCGTTGAGTAGCTGGCTTCACCAATTCCAACAAATGCCCGGAATAAAATAAAAGTGCCATATTCCTAAATAATTAAAAAATCCATTATTAAAAAAATATATAGACTTTAAAAAATTCAAAAATTAAACATTGATAATGCTAGTGCAGACTTACGTTCATAAAGGATCCTCCAAGTGTCGTCAAACTCCACATAAGTACACCACCAGCCATAATAATTTTTCTGTTGTATCGATCACCAAGATAACCAAAGATTGGTGCAAAGATCATGTAACTGACAACAAAAGCTGTTTGAAGAAGGCCAGCTTTATCATCTGTTATGTCAAACTGAGTTTGGATTTTATCAAGGACACCTGAAAAACAAGAATAAAGTAACATTAAAATCTGTGCAAAATAATTTATTAAAATTTTAATAATAAATTTAAAATAAATATCCTAAAAACTGCTGTTTATAATCCATTTCCAAGATAATTATGCTATCTTGAAATTATTTTTTTTTAAATCTACTTTTTTTCAGGAACTGATCTGTGGCGTATAGACCCGTATGCATGATCACAGCAGGGGCTAAGCGCAGGGTGCTCAGCGCAAGGGGGGCGCACTCAATTGAGATTGAGAGCGCCGACCACAAAAAGCAGTGCGCTGCATAGGGGGAGAGTAGGAGTAGGGGCATGAGGAAGATGAGGAGCTAGAAGAGGAGGAGGAGAATAAGGAGAAGGGAGAGAAGCGAGGAAGACGAGGAAGGACAAGAGGTCTGGGGTGGGGGAGAGGAGGAGGGCAGCCAGAAATAAACCCCAAGGGTTGCGGGACCAGCCGCGGCGCGACAGTGCTGCTACTGGGACAGGATGGCGGGGCGGGAGTGGGTTCGGCCGGGATTGGGAATGAGTGGCTAGGAGGGGCTGAGGGTGGCGCGGGGCGGAGCACGTGCTGGCCAGGCTCTGCAGCGCTGCGCTGCGCTGCACTCAATGAGCCTGCAGATAAGCCTCCTACCGGCCCGGCCAGGCCCGGCTAGCCTGCTCGAGCTCAAGGGCCGAGTTGCGCTGCGCTTCGCTGGGGTGCGATGTGCAGCTGCGCTGCGGTGTCGCAGTGCTTTGCACCGTACAAAGAAAAAAAATCTTTTTAAATACAATGAAAAATGTTTGTAATACAAGGAAATTCCCAGTATAGATTACGATTGCACAGAATCTTTTTTTTGTATTGTACGAAATAAATTTTTGTAGAAGGTTTAGAGTGCAGGGCACAACTCAGCTTTCAAGAATGTGCATGTGAGCGGTGCCGGCCGGCCCGGCTGGGCTTATCAAACACAATGGTCACACCACAGTAGCGCCGCCCCCAGCCCCCATGCCCCAAGCCGCCTGCCCGTGCATGCCATATAGGCCCGAGCCGAGCCACCCAGCTGATAGGTGCCGGGCCGAGCCGGGCCGAGCCGGGCCGGGGCGAATGTGAGAATGGAAACAAGAGCCGCGCCGCAGGAAGGAAGGGCGCGTCGCGTCGCCTCGCAGTCGCGTCTGCGGAGAGCATTCCATACGAGGGGGTGGCGTGGCGTGGCGAGGCGAGGCGAGGCGGAGTGTGGCAGAGAGGGGTCACAGTTCCGTACATATATACACCCAGAAAAGCGTACACTTGATTTTTCGTGCGCTTAGTTCATTCATTCTCCGGACAATGCGCTTCTATATTCTTTTGAGCATTGGGGCCGTTGTAATCATCAAGCAAACATTGTTCTTAAACTAAGCTCACTACATAAATCAAGCGCTGCGCTCATATCAACAACCCTTTTTTTTGGGGGGGGGGGAGGCGAGCACTGGCCTGGGCCTGGGCCGGCTCAGCGCCCTGCCCTGCCGTGCCCTGCAGCTATCGCGCCCGGACCACCACGCCGCCGCGCCTAAGCCTAAGTGCTAAATTGAGCTGATTTCGGAAGGGAAGTGGCCTGGCCTGGCCTGACCGGGGCGGGCTGGACGGGGCTGCTGGGCTGGACCGGGCCCAGCCCACACAGCAGCAGCATGCAGAGCACTGCCAAGTCAAGTGCGGAAGCCACTCGTTGCAGCCAATCCGAACGACCAAACCAATGCAGCTCCGCCGTGGGTCCGTCCCGTCCCTCCAGCTCCAGCCTCGGCTCCAGCCGCCAGGAGCTGGCTGGAGCTAGGACAGCCCGCGCCGCAGAGCAGAGACCGCCTGCACTGCACCAGACAAATGTGTCTGCTCGTTCATTTCCTGGCAATTAAACTTTACGGGAAGAGACGAAAGTAGGAGACACTACCATAGTAGTAAGGCTGGCTACCACTCACCATACGAGGGGATGGCCGGGGAAGGAGGGGGAAGAGAGGGGAGGGGGTCGATAGTGCTGGCTGTTTCGACGAGCAGGGGGAATTCTCGGCATAAAGGGGAGGGAAATCCGCGTGGGAAAATCAGAAGTAAATTGTAATCTACGTGACCTTACGTGGCGGGCAGGCGAATCAAGAATACGATGCGAGAATATGGCATATGACATACCTCTATTGGGCCGACCACCGCCGCCGCGGGCCAGGCGCGCGCACACACACGCCACACATGCCGGACCTCCCTCCACTCTCCCGGAATAGCTGTCATAAGCTAGAGGGAGAGATAAGTCCCAGGCGCAGTGCAGCCCAGGCGTTGAGCGCCTTTCGACTTTTAGGGTGGCGGCCATGTGAGCAGTGCGCTACTCACGGCCTGCAGCCAGACCCCGCCCACCCCTTTAAGTTTACGACCCATTGGAGAATAAAAAGAGACGGAGGCATTGCATCGGGGACGTACCGCTGCTACGTGCACCGACGTCGTTTCTCTCAGATTCGCGATAGTTTTAGCCACAATGCGGAAGCGCGAAATCCTATTCGCATCTGCTCGTCGATGGCTTCCCTTTATTAGGTAGGCCGCGCCGCACAGCACGCGTGCCTGACGGGACGGCCTAACCACCCGGCGCTTCCAGCTCCCGCGGAGGCCGGTTCTCGAAGCGAGGCGTCCTTAACCGCCTTTTTATCGAGGGGTGGATCACTCATGCAAAATGTGTACAGTGATTTTCTTTTCCACTTTTGATTTATTTATTTTTAAATTTTTTATTTTTATTTTTCAAGAAAGATTTCCGTCACTTTTTGATAAATTTTGATGTTCAACCGCCATTTCTGATTTTTACTTTCAATTGTCTTGACTTTTCGGAATATTTTTGAATCTTTCTACACGATTTTTTTGTTTGTTTTTGGAGGGGGGAAGGGGCGGTTTATCACTGGTAATCGGTAATTATTGTGTGCACGCTCCTCAACCGAGTGACGGACCCCTCGAAAGCAGGCCAGGCTGCTGTCCAGATTCCAAACGCAGAAGAGACGGCCGCAGCACAGACGAGGGCAGCCGCGCCGCATGCAGCCAGGCCAAGCACCTGCGCTGCACCATGCACCGCACCCCTCAATTAAAGATTCCACATTAACATCCACCGCAGCGGCAGCAGCGCCCGAAAAACGCACCGCTTCTACCACCCATATCAATCAGGTGATGACGCGCGTGGAGCAGCGCAGAGGAGCTTGCGTAACTCAACCGAGTCAGGTGGAACGGACGAGGAGCAGCGGGGCAGCGCAGGTGACACCACGCCACACGCGCAGCGGCGCAGCGCATGTCATGTGTGCCCCCCTCACTGTGTGCATGCGTGATGTGGACCCCCAGATTAGAAGAAAAACCCGGTTAAACTGAAGGTCTCTTGGATTCATCTGTGTCAAGCTGCGCGGAGGAGACACCAAGTCGTCCGAAAGATCGGAATCCTGCTGACGAGCGATGAGGATGAGGGAGGATGAGGATGGGAGAGAGCAGATAGATGGGACGTTTGGTTTGCCCGCAGCAAAGGTTATTATTCATTTAAAAAAAAAATAAACAGATTAATCAATCACCAAAGCGCAGCGGATCGACTGCAAAAACATCACGCGCCGCACGGCATAATTACTACACTGCACAACTCATAAATATTTTTAAAAAATCCAAAACAAAACAAAAAGAGAATTGCTAATGTTTTGTAACGACCAACATCTTTCGGGAAAATAAAATATTTTCATTGTACGCTGGTTCGGGGTGGGGCGCGCATCTGACGAGAGTCCCGTTTACCTGAATGGGCGCGGGCTGTCGCTGTCGAGGCTTCTGAACAAACTCCTCCTCACCTCACCTCCACTCCCCTCATCCTGATTCTCACTCCGGTCTCCTTTCAGTTGATCTTGTTAGCGCTGGGCCGGGCCGGGCCGGGCCGGGCCGAGCCGCGTGTCGTGACTTCCTGAGTGACAGGACAGAGGCGTGGCGTGAGCAGCAGGCCTGGACCTCCAGCAGCCTCCACCAGCCTCCAGCAGCCTCCAGCAGACCTCCTGAGACAGCATGGGGAGTCCAGCGGCACGGCGTCCCGCGGCCCCACCGTGGACCACTTTCCAAGCTCGCGCGGGAAAAAATATTGGTGTATCCGTTTGGGATGTCACCCATTGGTCGCGGAAGGAAACAGGAGAGGTTCCCTGCCGCACCGTTCAGCCTTGCCTCCCCTCCAAGCCTCTGTCGGCAAGGTCGCCGTGGCGGCCGCAGAGGCAGAGGCCCACAGCCGTCTGATTCCGGAGATCGCTCTCGTACCTCTGTCCTTGTCGCTCATATGGCGGTGCCCCATAATGTTGGGGAGGGCCCCTAGAGTGCGACAAGGACGGAGCGGCGCGAGGGTGATGTTCGGAATCAGACGGCAGCACAGCACAGCACGGCGCGGCGGGTGGGTCCCCCGCGCCCGCGCCAAGCCCTGACCTACCGCAGCACAGCCTGCGCTCACTCCCGGCTCCGCTATTTCCGACATTTTCTGCACCATGTAACGTTCTGTCGTCTGGCTCATCCCTTTCTCTCCTCGCCGCCCGTCCCAGTCCCAGCCCGTCCCGCGTCTCGGGTTCAAACACCGCGCGCGGCCACGCGTAATTTTCCTGCTACCACCCCTTCTCCACCTCCTTTCTGTAATTACCCACGACGGGCCCGTAATGCCAAGCACAGCCCCGTCCCGCCCTCCCCGGCAGCACCACAAACAAATCCCAATCGCGGCGCTTTCCCTTGCGGCAAAATCCAAAGGGGCCCACAACTCAAAAGAACTTTGTACACCCGACTTCTCGATTTCAAATATTTCAATAATATTTAACATGAGTGCGTGGGCTTTCAACAAGATTAAGTTACCACCGATTCGGCAAGAATTTCCCATTTACTAATTTCCATTAATTTCATCGTGCACTACACTAACTTCGAATGCAACTGATTTCATTAAGTTCTACGTGATTCGCACAATTTTCCAGAGGTGATTTTTTTTTTTCGGGCTTATACCCCTATTAAGTACCAAGCGGTAGCCGTCCCCTTCGGCAAAACCAAAACATGTGGAATCCGAACCCGCACCAAATTGCTCCCCTATATAACTCACACACACACACACACACACACACACACACTCGTCTCGAGCTACCAAACTCCGGAATTTTCGAGGTCGTTTGCCTCTGATTTGCGGGCTGCTGGCCCGATACTCCACATCCGCTGCCGAGCGCGGCGCGGCTCGGCTACAGGGCCTTTCTCTTCGCCTTCCAGAAGGCGCAGGTGAGCTGGTGAGCAGCACCAGGCCGTGCCGCCTCCCCGCGTCACACTCAAGTACGTCAGGCCGTTGCTCGGCAGCAGCCCATCGGAGTTTTACTGTATAACGAGTCACTCACTGCTTATTGCAACCACGTGATATATATAATGAGTCTGGGAGTTCCGCGCGCCGCCGAGTCGCGCGGCATGCGTGGAAGGCACAGGGGAAAAGGGGGGCAAAAGAGAGGAGTCGTCGGCAAGCGAGAGAGAGAGAGGGGGGGGGGGGGCAGGAGGCATTAATTGGTGTGCTCATGGACCGGGCGGAACCCTCCGCTCCGCAGGCCTACAGCAGACGGGGCCACGCCAGGCGCGCCCTTCACTGCCCAGCCCGGCCCGGCCGGCACTGCTGGACGCCCGACCGTCCCGTCCAACGCCGCATTCCTCAAGGAGGAGATCCGACCCGAGCTCACAGCCGTGTGTGTTTGTGAGTGTGTGTGTGCGCTCCGGACCCGAACCGCTATGAAAGTATGTGTGGGTCCTTCCTTGAGAGGCGTTAATTTCTCATCCGAAGACATTGTTCGGATAGCCGTCGTACACGTCCATTACGACTCTAACTGCTCCTCTCTAGGGGGGGGGGAGGGGGGGTTTCCTGTCGGCCCACGCGCATCAATAGAGCACCGCGCGCGGGTTTCTGTTCACCGATTCATGGGCCTTTGGGAAAAAAACAAAAAAAAATATAAGCGGGAAAAGAGAATTATCGAAAGGGATATAGATAGGGGCTTTTGTAGCGGAGCGCAGCAGGAGGGCTCGAACCCTCGGAGTCGATGCAGTGCCACAGCACAGCACTGCAGGAAGTAGTCTCCTGCGCTATCAGGGCCCTGACCCCGGCCCGGCCCGGCGCGGCCCGGCCCTGCAGGCGGCTCGGGTCGACAGCGCCATGTCATTAGCATCTCCTTTCGCAGCGCCGGCGCGACGCGCCACCGGGCTGGTGGGCCGTGTCGCCAGAGGCTTGTCTATTACTGCGTTTCCTCTGCCATATTGTCGCAGAATGAAATATGAAAAAGAGCAACATTTCATTTCCTTTTTTTACCCACTTATTATATTTTTTTTTTTATTTAAAAGCATAACTTCTATAAAGACTCGTAATGACGCGCGCATGGCTAAGGCCGCGTCTGCTGCTGTATGACTTGCACAGTGAATAGTGAAGAGGAATAAGAGAGTCCCGCCCAACCGCATCTCGGGTGGAAAAAAGCAGCGGGGAAACGGGCGGGGCGGGGCGGGGCGGGGCGGGGCGGGGCAAGGCGGGGCACCGACGTGGGGCGCTTCACGACAACCGGGAGCGCGAGATGCGCAATGCGCAGCCAGGATCAACCCAGCAGCAGCGAGAGGAGAGAAGAGGAGAGCGGCGGAGAGGAAAGGAGGGAAGAGCAGAAGAGCGAATAGGAGGGGGGCGGAGAGGACCACCTGGGAAAGGCCTCAATCCACCCGCGGAGGTTTTACTTTTCAGTTTCACACACATGACACCGCTAGGAAAGTTCACACCTCTATAGGGCGAGGTGGGGCGGGCCGAGGAGAGGCGGACCGTTGTTTCCTCGCGCCTCGCCACCGCGGCTCTAAGAAGACGAAAGAGGGAGTGCCGGATTCAGCAGTAGAAAGAAAGCCGCACCACCCAAATTGAGTACATATATTTCTTATTGTCCCAAGGGGGGAGGGGGGGGGGAGAGAAATCACGCCAAATGTCAATGAATATTTTTTTTTATTTTTTTGAGTGCCTTGATTTTCCTAGTGAATTTGTTCTCGATTTTTCTGATTTTTCTGTAACTTCCTTCTTAATTTAATTGTAATATTTTTTTTTAAGATTTTTAAAATGACTTTTTGGGGGCCGTACAATGAATTTTTTTAAAGTGATTCCCACCTTGTTATTGACAGCAACGCTCAAGGATGATGCAATAAATTCAAATAATTTCTAGGCAGCCCCCATGTGCACGACCCGACCGACTGCAGGCAGACGCACGACGCACACACGCCCCGCCCCGCCCCGCCCCGCCCCGCCCCGCCCCGCCCCGCCCCGCCCCGCCCCGCCCCGCAGCGCAGCCCAAACCGCAATGCATTCGGCTCAATGTAACTCCTCCTCGCCTCGCCTCGCCTCGGGGATAGGGGCCAGGGAGGGAAAGAGAAGGCGCGCGGGCCCGACCCGGCTCAGGCATCGTACGACCGGCAGCCAGCCAATGGGAGGCGAGCGCCGCGCCGCGTGGTGCTGTGCCGGTGCGGCGGGGCGGGGCGGGGCGGGGCGGGGCGGGGCGGGGCGGGGCACTCAACTCACCTGGCGCGGAGGCGCGGCGGCTCCCACCCCGCCCCGCCCCGCCCCGCCCCGCCCCGCCCCGCCCCGCCCCGCAGTGGCGTGGCGCCGACGCGACGCACCGCTCGCCGCGCTCGCGACACGTCACCCTAGCACACCCCTCCTCTCTCCGCAGTAATAAAAAAAATATATTTTTCGACAAAAAGTAATGTCTTTCGTTATTTGGCAGAATGCATGAGCAGGAGAATTGACCGCAATAATACCATAAAAATAAAAATACTCCACCCTGAGGTGGCGGCATATGGACATTTATTGGTAAACACACCAGACGCTATGGTCCGTATCAGCTGACGCGGCAGCGGAGGTCGTCGCCTCTAGGACCGGCCGCCCCGCCCCGCCCCACGCATATCGCAGTCACAACAAACAGAACGCCACCGCCCCGCCCGCACGATATCGCAGATGGCAGCCTATAATAAGGCGGACATCGCCGACCCTGCCGGCACATCTCGCCGCAACCTTCGCCAGCCCCAACCGAGGAGGACACAACTTGATATTCAGAAAAAAATCAGCGGAATGCAGAAAATAATCAAGAAATTACGAAAAATTGGGAACATTTAGGAAAATTCACAGATTCACAAAAAAAGGAAAAACTCGAGGAAAAATTGTGAAAAAAAAAATGGAAAACCAAAATTTAATGTTGTTTCCCCCTCGGCTCCGCTTTACCCGTGAACCCCCGTCTCTCTCGTGGCCACTCGCCGCGCCGCCTAGCTGAGCAAGCCCTTCACATTAATTAAGACATTAACTACACCCGGTATGAGAAACCGTGCCTGCAGCCGCCTGCAGCCAGTCTCAGCCATGTCGCGCGGTGCAGAGACGTTTCTCTCTCGGCTCCCCCTCTGGTGCTGCTCAGCCGCGCGGATGCAGCTGGGCTGGACCCCCCCGGGCCCGGGTCAGAGACTCCTCCTTGGCGGCCAACGAACTTGCAGCAGAGACGGGCTAAAGGGCGGGCGGGCCTGGCCGGGCCGGGCCGGACAGCGAGAGGTATGGTGGCAAGCACGGCGGCAAAGGAGAAAGGAGCAGAGGGGCCAAGAGGCAAGGGTGGGGCAGCAAGGGCAGAGTATCCGCAAAAAGCATTCACCGCACAGCTGGTCTTCAGCGCAAGTGGGCGCAGGTCGAGGGGGAAACAACTCTGAATTTTGGTGTACAAATTATGTACATTTATATGAATTTGGAGAGAATTTTTGGTTGAGTTTTCCATGGAATTCTGTGAATTTAAGAGAATTTGTGAGTTTTGGAAAAAAATTGAAATTTTCAGAATTACGTATTCATGAATTGATTTTTTTTTCTTTAAATTTTTCTGAATTACGAGGTGTACAAAAATTTCAGAGGACCTCGCTTGGCAGCTTATCAACCCAGCAGACTGATTAGAAGAACGCGCTCTCATCGCTGTCTCTCTAGCACTCATTGAGTGCGCCGTATAGGTGCGAGAGAGACAGAGCGAGGAGAGCGCGCTCTTTTATAGAACTAGTCCGTAGCGTAGCGTAGCCCCAGCCCAGCCCGGCCCGACCGTTAAACATAAGGCGAGCCCCCCGGCGCCATCCCGGTCCCGCGCTGGCGCCATACGCACCTGTTGCCCCAGCGCGACCAAACGCGACCTCGCCCCGCCCCACCCCACCCCGCCTGCCGATAAAGAGGCAGGCGCCTCCTCGCCCGCCCCGCCCGGGCACGCCCCGCCCCACTGTCAAAAATTACAACGGGAATTTTGACGGGATGGCCCGGAAATTTGTTAGCCGGTTTTTAACCGTTTTTTTAATTTACGGGACGACCGTACCAGAAAAATACGGACCTTCCCGTACTTTGAAATTACGGACCGTCCCGTACACCAAAATCCTTTATTTTGTGTTTAAGGACCCCCGGAGACCTTTGACCCTTTGCATTTAGAGAAAGGTACGGAAATGCCCGTAACTTTCCACAACGGATTTCTCCCGAATTTTAGAAATACAGGCGGCCGTAAAAAAATATCACGGTGCGTCCCGTAGCACTTCCGTAATATGTTACGGGATTTTTAACAGTGCCCGTCTTGCGGAGGGTCAGTGTTGACGCCAAGCTGAGAGGAAATGGCGCGACAGCGGGATATCATAATAAGAAAACACCGTCCAGGTAAGAAACAAACACAAAAGCCATCAAGTAGGGCGAATATGAGCTGACGACAATGCATCAACCTGCCCCGCGCCAATCAAAATGATAATTTGTATAGGGGAAAAAAAAATTGGGAGACCTCCGGAGGAATGAGGTTAAGCGGTACGAAAAGAAAATATGACGGAGTCTATTTTTGAAGATAGGAAAAAAAAACACGTGCAGTCATCGTCGTCCTTGCAGAGGCCTCGCAAATAACCTGCCATGAGATTTTCAGAGACGATTACGTGTCGTGATTGCGAGGAGCGATTACTCGCCGCAAAACCGCGAGAAGAAGGCAAAAGGGACGGGACGGGACGCGGCGTATACTGGCCGGCTGCGCGCTGCGTGTGTCGTCATGGTGTCGTCAGACGGACAGGCACGCGCCTCGCCACGCCGCCAGACTCTCTGCAAAACAGAGTGTCGGGCCCGCCATCTGTGGTCTGTGCGGTGATTCCGAAGGAAGAGCACTTAGCTATCCCTAACTTCGTCGCCGAGAGGAAGGCAGCTCTGGATTTGTGCACACGCTTCGTGATTTTCTTGTTGAATTTTGATAAACTATTGTTGATTTTTTTGATGAATTCTTGTTGATTTTATGTTGAATTTTTGATCAATTATTGTTGAAATATTCCTCAAATTTTGGGAATTTTTGAATTTTCCTAATTTTTTCTGAATTTTTGAATTTTCTTAATTTCTCTGAATTACGAGATGTACAAAAATTTCAGAGTTGTTTCCGCTCGTTTGTCGCACTCATATGAGCCACTGCTAATCAAGAACGAGACAGAAGTCGACTCTCAGATGGCGCGCTGCGGAATCAGACTGTATATCCAAACCGTCAAACGACACGCGTATTCCCACATTAAAAGTAGTGGCGTTTCTGGTCGTGGCCGAGCGTGTTTCTCTCCGTCTACATCACGTGAGTCGGTCGCGTTACCTGCTGGCCTGCTGGCCTGGCCACTGGCCGCGTGGCACCCCGCCGCGGCGGGAGGTAAGGGGGAGGGGGAGGGGGGAGGGGGAAGGGGGAACTTTCGCTCGCCACGCGGATCAGGCGATGGGAGTTCCACGCGAAGCACAACCACGTCATCGGCTCGGCGAGCGGAGTGGCGCCGCCCCCGCCCCGCCAAGGTCCGTGAGCTTGCGAAGGGGAGGGGAGGGGAGAGGAGCACAGGACTTGCCGCGTTCCATTTTTCTCAGCTTACTGTGCCACTGCAAATATTTGTCCTCCCAGGACATATAGACACAGTAAGACATACACTCGTAAGTCGTCGCTACCGCCGTAGTACGCTCATTCATTGCACTGCTCTTACGGGAGCTGAAATGGGAAGGTACCGGGTGTTTTACGTAGCCTACTCGCTCTGAACGTAAGACGCCATGCCATACATAGCCCTTTGGGAACCAAACCCACCCCGCCAGACGCTGCATTTTCTCTGAAACACCGCGTATGCGTTTCGCAGAGCGACGCGCCGGGCGTTTCTTCGAATGCACATAGCAGTGCTGCGGGTTTGCCTACCCCATTCGCCCGTGCGGCGCCACGGCCCACGCAGCCTGGACGAGTATGAAATCCCGCAATGCTGCGTATTTTCAAAGCAACATCCGGTACATGAACACTGGCGCTACCGGATGATGGGCGACGCCCCCCACACCACGCCACCGTCGAGACGCTACAAACAGACCGCACGGCACTACGCCACACAGTGACGCGGCGGGGCGGGGCGGGGCGGGGCGGGGTGCGTCACGCTACGCCCAGCCCACCGCGGGACCCAAACGCTAACGCCAAACACTCCACGTCAGCGCAACGCAGATCCCAGAGACACCCACCATTGCGGACATGATGGCATCATGGCAAGCAGATCCCAGGCTAGGAAAAAACATACGACGTTCCGCGTCAGAAACGTTCACCGGTCACGAAACATGACTAGAGCACCATATCTTCATAATACAGTAGTAATCGCTACAACATTGCCGAGCTGAACCTAGGTCATCGCTACCGTTCGCCTTTATTAAGAAGCATTTTTGCGACTTCCACGTGTTTCGTCAGTTGCGCAAGTTCACGCCACCGCACGGCACCGCGTCGCAGCCGATGGCCGTAGGCACGCGAGGGGATATTCCGGGGGTGCGGGGGCGGGGCGGGTAGGGCAAAGTAAATGACGCAAAAGGCCTTGGTGGCGTAGTCCGATCCGCCCCACCCGGAAAAAAAAAGCAGACCGCTCTCTGCCGCGTGGGGGTAGTCGCGGCGCCTGCAAGTCGGGACTCCGGCACCCGTGAGGCATAGCGGTAACCCCTTCCCCTAAGGGTGGCGGCGGAGGCAACGACGGGGGGGGGGGGGATAGGGGGCGGTAGGGGGGGCAGGGGGAGGCGGCGACACGCGGGGGCATTGACTGGTGCATCGGGCAAGGGGTGTGTCTGCCGAGCCGAGCCGACCAGTAAGACACTTCGAGGAGGGCCTCGCCAACGCCCCGTCCCTGCCCGCCCCGCGTCTCAGTCGGTCGGTACGCACTCACGCACCCTTCTGAGAAGGGCCGCGCGACCACGCCCAGCCGAGTGAAGCCGATACACACCACGGCGGCGGCGCGGAGCAGAGAGACCAGGCCGAGGCGACCAAGCCCACCCGGAGTCGTGTTCGAGTCCCTTCCGGCCCGGTCCGGCCCGGCGACCACGCCCCGCCCCGCCCCGCCCCGCCCCGTTCGGACTCAATCGCTCTCACAATGACAGTGTACCTCCTCAATGGGACCTGATGGCACCTCCTCGTATAGCGGCGTCCGTCCCCGGCCTCTGGCCTGGCCTGGCTCATTACTACACATGAGGCCCGTTACTGACGCCCGCAGCCCCGGCCCGGGGAGGTGCATAGTAAACCATGGGGGCCCAGGAGGTCTCCCTCACCGCGGGGCCGGGGCCGGGGCCGGCCTGGCAGACGGACATCGCGCTGTACTGTACCGACCGCTCGCGCCCCGCTGATGGCGGCCGTGCCGGCCGAGAAACGAAAGCAAGCCGATCGGCAAGCACCGAGGGTGAAACAACTCTCAAATTTTTGTAAACCTCGTAATTCAGTAAAATAAAGAGAAAATTAAGAAAAGTACAGAGAAATTAAGAAAACTCCAGAGATACACTGTAAAAATTTGTTGTAAAATAACGACAAAAAAAATTACAGGTTTCGCTGTTAAATCGGTGAACAGATTTTTCCTGTAGTTCGATGAAACATGTTGTGAATTAAAAAGAAAAATCGCGAAACAACAGATAAAATTTGTAAACTTACGGAATTCTTTTGTAAAGTTACGGAATATTTTTGTAAAGTTACAGAGTTTTTTTTGTAAATGAAAAGTAAATTCACAGTCAGTTCGTTTAACAAAATTCACAGATATTACCTGTTAATTTACGACACTTTTTATACAGTATATTCAGAAAAAATAAAAGAAAATCAACAAAAATGAGGAAAATTTCACAAAATTTGTACACCAAAATGCAGAGTTTTTTTTTCCCCCTCGGAAAGAACAGGGTGGCAGGACCACTTGGAGGAGGTCATGGCATCAGGGCGGGGCAACCCGACCTCTTACGAGATGCATGACCACGTCTCTGAGAGCGAGTAGTTAAGCCCCGAACGACACGCGTCATTTTCCGACACGTTGACACGACATTTCCGACGTATGTACTCGATGTATTCGATTTGATACTGACTTTCAACTCAAGGCATAAAGCCGCCCCACACCACGCCAAACGCAGCCATTTAAAAAAACCAAAAGTCATAGTCTGCCCCTGCTTAAAATTTTCCTCCCTCGCAAAGAGAGAGAGAGGGGGGGGGGGGGCTAAATTGGAGGCGCTGTGCAGGCGAAGCCTGAAGCGGCTATCTGTCTGCAGCAACCTGCTGCAGCCCGCATGGAGTGCCGCAGGCCGCAGCCACCGGCAGGACTAGCGTGGATAGCTGCTCGCGACAGCCTCTAGAGCATTGCCTTCCGCCACGTCACGGAGAAGAAAAAAAAGAAAAAAACTGGGAAAGCATGTGGCCGTAAGAGAAACCGACACCCGACACCACGAATACAGAAAACATATTTCATTTTTTTTTTTTCAAAGAGAAGGGGGGAAATCGGGAAACTTTCAACGACGCCGCGTTCCTTGCACGACTTGAAACGCCTCTGCCGCTTATGCTTCTCCGGCCACCTCTCGCCCCGGCCGGCAAGGGCGGCGCGCTAATCTTAGCACCATTCGATAACCAGTGAGGCGAGGAGGAGGCGTGTGAGTATGTGTGTGTGTGGGGGGGGGGGGGGAGGGGGACGCGCTGCAGGCCTAGCGGGGCGGGGCGGGGCGGGGCTCGCGGGCCCCCCGGGCCGGACGTACAGTACAGTACAGGTGGCGCCTCGCCTCGCCCGCGGGTACAGTATCAGCGGCGGGAGGTGAGGTGTGCGCGAACAGCGGGGCGAGGAGGCGCGGTGCAGCGCGGCGTGTGGCGGGGGCGGGGGAGGGGGGTTGGGGGTGGGGGGTGAAATGCATTATGGTGGGGCGGAGAGAGCTGCGTGGTCCATCACTTACAGGGTTGCCACAAACTTTTCATATCCGTTTTCCCTGGATTTTCCCTGATTTCCAGAGCCTTTTACATTAAATTTCCATGAGTTTTAGACACAGTGTTCTGGAGAAGTAAGTGCAGCAAAACACTTGTATTTCGGCAAAAAATCGTGTTCCGTGGATGGTTCAACAAATAACCGACGTTTCTCACTGTTAAAAAAATTCGTTGTAATTTTACAAACATTGTTGGCAATTATTTACACAATCCAATGTTTGTAAAATTACCAACTGAAACAATTGTAAAATATTTTGCAAACATGTTCGGAAAATTGGGAATCTACGATATTAAAAATGCTCCAAATTTCCCCAATTTTTTTTTCATTTTTCCTGGGTTTTCCCTGATTTTCCTGCTGATACGATTTTTTTCCCCTGAGTTTTCCAGGTTTTCAAGGTTTTCCAGAGTTGTGGCAGCCCTGACTTACAGACGACCGATTCCGAAGATCGCTTTTATTACATCTGTCCTCGTCCGCATTCATGGAGCACTACCATGTCCAGCATAGGCCACCGCTGTAAGTGCAACAAGGACGGAGGGACGAGAGCGATCTTGTGAATCAGTCGGCAGGAGAGGGATCTCACGCCACACAGAGGAGGCAGCCGGGCCGGTCCGGTCCGCGCGCCGCGGCGGAGACCAATGGGCGCGCCAGGAGCGGGTCAGACCACCTCGCCTCACCTCGGCAATCGACCCGCCACGCGTCTCTGCCGCGGCCGGCCGCAAACCGAAACGGTGGAAATGAGAAGCGCACTTAAAAGCAATCACTATGTGATGAGCTGCGAGAGGGAATAATAAGCCCGGTCGATTGCTTCTTCAAAGCATAATAAAACTAAGCCCACTCGATTGCTTCTTCAAAGCATAATAAGAACATAAAGTCCGCTCGATTTCTTCTGAAAAGCATTAAATTAAGCAAAATTAAGCAAACTTAAGGAGCCCAAAAAACTAATGGTTGTATACTGCTATTTCCATCCTCATGAACTTGAGGAGAAGGCGGAGAGGGCGGTGGGAGGAGGGGCGCGAGTGTTTACACATTTGCTTTTAGAGAGCGCCTGATCGTGACCGTGACTCGCATGGCGGGCCGTCCCGACGACCGAGACCCAGAGGCAATATGTCGACCCTTCTTGATTTTATTTTGATTTCTTTTTAAATGAATTTTATTTGGTGGGCGTGGTCAGTGGGCTGGGCGCGGTAACACTAAATGAATCGTAGGGCACTCGACTATCGACAGCGGGAGCGGGAAGAGGAAAGAGAAGATGCAGGAAGGCGTGTGACACTCTGGAAAATTGTCCGACAGGGTACAGGAAAATTTTCCATGGAAGATGTCGTACAATTAAAATTCAAGACCGTAAATGTACACACACTGCGCATCGACATAGAATCAATTGACGATTCATTTTGTAAATGGTAAATTACCAAATATATCGTACGCATATGGACGAACATAGTTTTCACAGAGCAGTGGTTACGCAGCCGACAACGGGGAGGGGCACTGCAGCCCCGGGAGGGACCACGACGGCCCCGCAACACTCTGCTGCAGGGCCCCGGCCCGAGCCCGAGCCCAAGCCCAAGCTCCGGACCCAGCGCCGCACCACCCCTGTAGATAAAAAACGATCGGATGTTGGGGCGGGCTGGTCGATAAGATATCGTATAAGCAGAGCACTGTGTCAACACACACGCCAGGCGGGAGACGCGCCGAGCACGCAGGGCGCGCGCGCGCGCACAGGCAGGGCGGGCGCAAAGCCATATAGGCCCTAAATACCGTGGTTATACGGCCGGGCCAGGCCGGGCCAGGCCGGGCCCGGACACCGCAGCACGTGAGGACGTCACGTTTAATCCCCGCCTAATCGCGGCCTGCGACCTGTTTTACGACTCTTACACGCGGCGCGAGAGCGGCTCCCGTGAGCGCCATCGCCCCGCGGACCCCGCGGGGAGCAGCGGCCACCACGCCTGGTGCACCGGGAGCCGCCGGCCGCGCCATAGGCGGTCGAGCCACCCCCCACGGCGCAGGTGGGTCTGTAGAGTGATTCCGGACCGCGTTTAGTACTGTCGTCTCTCTTCATCCGTACGGCCGCAACACATGAGGGCGACAAGGACAGGGGGCAAAACCCCACGTGCGGAAATCACCCGGGGTCACTTCAAAAAATCGTTGTACAGCCCCAAAAAAATCATTTAAACAATCAAAACAATCAAAAAAATCAAAATAAAATCAAGTAGAAAGTTGCATAAAATTCCGAAAAATCGAGAACAAAATGAACTCAAAACAAAAATGAGAACAAAACAAGAAAAAAACACATTTTTTTAAAAAAGTAACATATTATTTCTTTTTTTAGCCCGCCCTTCTGCTTTGAAAAAGCTTTAGAGCGGGCTTATGCAATCGATCTGGTGTCTGTCTGTCTGTCTGTCTGTGTGTCTGTCTGTTCCACTCGAAGGAGTTGAGCTAGAGAGTTCAAATTTTTAGGGTATCTTAAGGGTCACTCCTGGACACCGAAACGCCTGGTGCAAATCCTGCGAACCCTCATTAAGGCACTGAAAAAAATTATTAAAGTTTTCACGGAATAAAAAAAAATAAAAATTTTCAACTTTTTCCAACCCCGTCGACCCGTACCTCTCCGGAAGCGTCTTTTCGCGTCCAGTTCAATGGTGCACACCGTTTTACGAAAAAATTGGACCCAGCTCGCGACTACACTGTAAAAAGCACCCGAAACTGGTCCAGTTTTCAACTTTTCTCAAACCCATCGAGCTGCAACTCCCCGGAAGCGTCTTTTCGCGTCCAGTTCAATGGCGCCCACCGTTTTTCGATAAAAAGGACCCAACTCGCGACTACACTGTAAAAAGCACCCAAAATTGACCCACCTTTCAACTTTTACGAATCCCATCAACCCGCACCTCTCTAGAACCGTCTTTTTGAGCGCAATTCAGTGGTGCCAACCGTTTTTCAATTTCCAGTGTTGCCAATCGTCAAAACTCAAACATTTCGATTATTTTCGACATTTCTCGATATTTTCCGATATTTTTCGATATTTTCGACATTTTTCGTTGTTTTACAATATTTTTTGATATTGTTCGACATTTGCGATATTTTTCGATATTTTTCGACATTTTCGATAAGTTTCAATATTTTTCGATAATTTTCGATATTTTTTGATATTTTTTGACATTTTTGATAATTTTCGATGTTTTTTGATATTTTTCGACAGTGTTGACATATTCTGACATATTTCGATATTTGTAAACATTTTTGACAATTTTTGATATTCTTCGACATTTTTCGACATTATCCCTCATTTTTCGATGGTTTTCGATGTTTTTCGACATTTTCCATATTTTTCGATATATCTCAACATTTTTAAGACATTTCGAGATTTTTCGACGTTTTTCACGTACTTCTACATATTTCGACAATTTTTTGAAATTTTCGACACCCCTCGACGCCTATATCGTTAAAATCGTTTCGACGAGCGTAATTCAGTGTTGCCAACTGCTGCCAAAAAGAGTCCGAGTTTGACCGTTCCATCTGAGGCCGAACTCACGTATTTCAACATTTTTCGAGATTTCCGACTCCCTTTTTTTGCCGAATAACTGACCGTTAAGTCACTATCGGCACGTTTTCAAAGCAGAAGGGAGGGCTGTAGTTTCGGTGGTTCACCGCTACAAACTGCCTCTTTCCGAAAAGAATGCCTTTACGGGCCGCAGGCCCGATCATTTACAAGCTAAGAGGACGTTCGGTGTGACTTAGGGGTCGGGCCGAAGGCCCGACCGAACGCCGCCGGCAGGCCAAGTAGCCACGCCCCCTGCCGAACGGAGTTGCCAGCGTAGCAAAGCGGAGCTGGCAACGACGTTTGGCGGAAGGGCGGGCCTGCTTGTTTACCTCGTGAAAAATCAAAAGAAAAATCAAAATCAAAAATCAAAAAAATCAAAAAAATCAAAAATCAAAAAAATAATTGTACAAGTTTAATATGAAAGATCCCCCCCCCCTCGAAATCACCCTCCTGAGCTGGAGAGACTGCCGCGGAGGATAGGGTCCAATCTTTCGACCCCCCTGCAGGCCGCAGGGGCGACGATCGCTGCGGCGGGTTCAAACAACGCGGGGGTGTGGCCCGGGCCCGGGCAGAGGAGGGCAGTGCGGGGCGGGGCAGCTGAGCCAGATGGCGTCAAGGCCGGCCAAGCATTTTACTTCACAATAATTATATTTCGCTTCCCATTCTTTCTCCCCTGGCCTCTCCCGCCTCTCTCGCTCGCACATGCGCTGAGCAGTCGACAGTCCCGCCCCTCGCACAGTCCGTGCCAAGTGCCGCCCCCTTACCCCTACTCTGCTACTCTCCGCGCCCCGCCCCGCCCCGCCCCGCCCCGCCCGACACGGCTGCATTACACCACCACGCCACGGCGGCGGCGCGACGGTGCAGACGGGCCTGGCCCGGGCGCCACGGCGCCCTTCCCCGTCCCGTGGCGTCCCCCCCTACAGAGAGGCACGGCACCCGGTACGGACCAACCGCACCGGCTTCGCTAAATATACCGCCGCCGCCGCCGACAAAAGGACTCTGAGGGCTGCGAGAGGGTGCGTGGCGAAAGGGGGCGTGGCGGGCGCAGGGGGCGTGGCGCAGGGCGCGGGGCGGAGGGCGCGGGGCGGAGGGCGCGGGGCGGAGGGCGCGGGGCGCAGGGCGCGGGGCGCAGGGCGCGGGGCGCGGGGCGCGGGGTGCGGGGCGCGGGGCGCAGGGCGCAGGGCGCGGGGCGCGGGGCGCGGGGCGCGGGGCGCGGGGCGCAGGGCGCGGGGCGCAGGAGCCTGCCTAACAGCCGGCCCTGATGCAGGGATTAGGGAAGAGGCGCATCTGCATTCAGCGTGTCAGTCAGGAAGGGCTCAGCTCGGCCCTGAAGGGGCCTAACTTCTTCTCCGCGCCGCGCGCCCTCTTATGATAAGGCGAGCCGCAGACCGCAATGACGACTTTGTGGTCAGCCCCCTCGCCCTCACCTCGCCCGGCGCGGCAGACGCACCAGGCCGACACCAGGCCCACGCCAGGCCAACCTACCCATCCCCAAAACGGCGAGCAGGCCGAGAAGGCACGTCCGTCCATAGCTGCTGCATTCCTCGCAGCCCCCCCCCCCCCCTCCGCCCCCCTGCACCCGGCGCGGCGCGCCTCCAGCAGCCACATATGCGCTCACACACATACACTATATCCCTCTCGCTCGCACCCGAGCACTCCTGATACCCTCTTCTCTCTCGCACTCGCGCACGTACTCCGCCTAAGCATTCATCTGACTTGCTTTCTTCCAGCCGCGGGCAGAGAACTGTATCGACACCCTGCGTTCCGCGAATCGCAACTCCAAGCAAAACTTGCAGCCGGTGTGGCGTCGTGCAGTGCAGGCGCGTCAGCATGTTAGTGGGGACCGACAGAGAGGGCAAACACCTTGAGCAACGGACTGAAAGTTGTTGAGCGTTACAGATCCAAAATAGTTTTGATGAATTTACAACAATTCCAGATCCAAAATAGTTTTGATGAATTTACAACAATTCCAGATCCAAAATATTTTTGATGAATTTACAACAATTCAAGTTAAACTTACGGAAGGTCACAGTCGACTGGCAAGTATGTGATTTAAATTGAACCAAATTTGGCAACTGCTTGTACAAGACGAATGTAGGACATTTTAGTAAAGAGAAAAATTACTGCAGTATGCGACTCAACGAAAGAAAACAATATGCCAGTTAGTAACATTTTTGTAATAGATATCGCTAATAGACACGTGTGAAATTTATTAAAAGAGACAGTTCTTTCTTTTTCCTTTGCGAATTAAAAAGTGGAACAAATTGCATTATTCTGGTGAGTTTGAAACCATGACGATACCTGTTTCTACAGCACAATGCACCACTTTCACTCCAAAAACACCAGAACTGTTTCTTACGACAAACCTCTATCCATCTTTAACTGCTTCTTCAACTTTTCCAGCAGCATATGAACCAACCCCAATTCTGACAGCGCCAAACACGCAGGTTATGTTGTGTGGGCGAAAAAGGGAGGGAGAGGGAGAGAGCGGCTCAGCCACGTCGTACTCACCAGCAATGGTGTAGCGGTCCATGTAGTTGATGAGGTTGACGAAGCACAGGATGGCGACGGTGATCCACTGTGACAGGGTCACTCCGCCGCAGCCGCCGGGGGTCTTCATCTTCTCGTCCGGGATTGACACCAGCGAGGACGCGGCTGTGGATTCAAGACCGCTGTCATTATCCTCCACGGCCGACATCAGCTGTTGGTGCGAATTGTTCGACGGGATCCCGGCGGACTCCATGTTGAGGATTTTCAACGAATGCCTGTCGACGAGTCTTTGGGCCGGCATTGACTTCGTGAGTCGCACTCGTCGCGCAGCGACACAAGCGGGCCGCGAAAAAAGGGCAGGAGGAACGCTCACTGACAGGCGTACACTGACACTGCCGCCATGGCTGCGTCGTGTCGTAACGGCAACCCGAGCGACTGGCTAAGAGTGAGGTTTGGACAGACCGCCGCCAGAGTGCGCGCCGCGCGCGCCCAGCGCTGCCAACTGTGGCGCAGAGCCGCGCGCGCCGTCAAGGGATGGTAAATCCCTTCCAGATAAAAAGAGAGCTCCCATGACTCACACCGAAGTAATTTTGATTTTATACCTATAAGCAAGTCGCCCTGCCCGGATGAAGTTTTAGCCGCTTCCCGAATGATTTGACTATGCCAGGTTTCTGTGGTGAGCCATCGGGTTTGCAGCAAAGTTCAAAACAGAGTCTCACCCTGGACGAGGCTACGCTTCTCGATGAGCAGTTTCATTATTGAAAATTTCACTATTTTTCTGACAGAAACATACACATTTTTGGTAATGATATGTTTTCAGACAATATGAAAGTTCATATCCAATTAGAAGCTGATAAGTAAACTGCATAATTAAAGGATATTCTCAATGGACGAGAACCATGAGATCGCGGTCTTTTCATATCGTCTGCGCGAGCCTCGCAGCGGCAAAAGCGCGCGCGGTGATTTTGAAAGCATGCGGCTGTCAGCACAACGGTTCGTTGGTTTGAACTTGCCCTCGACAAAAAGAGTAAGAAAAAACTTAAAAGTGCCTCACTCTTCATCGGTTCTTCTGGGTATTTGCTTTTCTATAAAAAATAACCTTGTGACTTAACAAGCGTTCCAATATTGATTTTGATTTCTAGAGCTAGGAGACAGATAAGTATTACTCGTTCTTTACCCTCCAACCTCTGTCATAATTAATGAGGTAAAAAGAGGGAAAGTCTTGTATTTTGTGAAACCTAATTTAGAAGAATGTATTCATCTTCCAAACTACAGCTGATAACTTCATTTTAAAGGGCGCTTAAGATAGCAGAATTAACATTTTTTCCTTTAATGCAAAAAAATGGACCTTCTAAAAAAAAATAATTATTAACATTATTTTCTTTTAGTGGCACTAGTTCTAGAAGTTGAGAAAGGGCTTCTGACTCCTTGTGTGAGGTATATGCGTGGCGCGCGGCCATCAGTCTCTATCTCAGTATCTAATAAAAAATACATCATATTAATCTCTTTATACCTTGCAAGTGTGGGACCCCGCTGTGTACAGCAGTGGATCAAGAGGATGGTCGGTCACGCGTGCTCCAAGCAGAGCCTGTCGTGAAGCGCACCGCTTCTGGACTGGCTTTGCCAAGGAGATCCCATCTCCACGAAACTAGCCAGGCTGCACTTGTGCTCGTCATAATTTTGCAAATTCATAGCTGTCGAAGATCACCTCATCATATGAATTCATCAGGATAAAGTTCGGGATTATTTGAAGCGACGATTGGATTGTTCGCCGGTATATATCCGAAGGCAAAGACAATAAACAAGGTGGCGGGCGGGCGACATCTTATGCCATGGCGACGGTGAAAACAGAGGGACCAATGGAGACGAACGTTCTGCTCCAAGGTGTACACCACCCTGTATACTTCTATCCAGTGTTACCAGAAAAGCAAGGCAAAATTCTGCTAAATACTCACTTGTGCTGCGGGCGGCATCACCGCCTGCCTACTAGGCAAACCGCATGCACGCGTGTGCAGTTGTTGCCTAGTGAGCAGGCGGAGATACAGGCCCGTTGCACACGGGTGAATAATTTAGCCAAATTTTGCATAGCTTTTTGGCAACACTGATTCTTTCCCTCCAACCAAGTCCGCACCCCTCCCCCACTACCGATACCCACCTGACGCAGGATCCATACTTCGTCCGTCCGCCGAGATCTTGGGGCTCCCGACGATTTCGGCAGTGGAGTCAGGGGCGGGGGCAGGAGGGGCCAGCGCCGAGTCCTTCGACAGTGTCTCCGGCGTCAGCAGGATGTCCGGCGGCGGGCTCACCGCAGGCACCTGCTGGGTGTCCATGCTGTGGGGCTGGGCGGGTCGGGGTGGGGGAGGAAGGTCCTGCGAGAGACACCTCAGCGCCTCCTGCGTGGTCCTACGGCGTCCACCTCGCGAGCTGGACTACAAGCTGCGCGCCGCGGTCCGGTCAGGTTCGGCGTCCCGCCGGTCGCAAAGGGAGACGCCTCACCTCGCGGGCCAGATACTGCTTATCAGCCGCCGCCGCCGCGTCCACCGTGCGCTCACAGGAGCGTCCACCGACTCTCACTACTGGCGTACTGAGGTCCTGTGGACTTGGGGGAGGAGGAGGGGTGCCCTGTGTGTTGCCTTCAAACAGGGGTTTTGCAGCTCAAGTTGACTTGGCTACCTTTCGGGCGGTTTACTAGAGCCCGACAGGGCGGATAAAGGATTGACGATCAACCTGACTCTCACCGGCCGGCCGCACCCTGCCCCGTGCCCCGTTAGCCCACAGGACCGTCCACAGACTTTCATCAGGCGTGGAGACCGGGTGGGGTGGGGGCAAAGGGGGTTTTGCCCCCCTCCCCCCCAATTAGTTCCCAACAAACCGCCTGATAAGTAGGCAACATAAGTTACAATCCGCCTGAATATGGGCAAAAGGCACGGCTTTGCCCCACGCCCTACCCGTAGCAGTCGGCTGGATCCGTCCCTTCATATCGCCCCGCCCCCGCGCCGCAGCAGCCCCTATTGCCCTAAACGTCGTCTGCTATCAGCAATTGCCTGACGTCGCGCCTCCTGATCGCCCGGTAACAGGTGATTGATCGAGCCGCGCCGCCCGTGTGTTATTGTGAGCTAATCTAAACTAGCAGAAATTGAAAACAAAATGTGTTTTTAAGTCTTCGTGCCTTGTACTTTACACTGTACACGCGTGTTGATACCTCGACTTCCAGCCTCCAGCACACGGCTGAAATGTGCGAAACTGTCGTCGTTTTTCACATACAGTAAGGTGAGAGTCTGCCCCCCCCCTCCCCCCCAGCGCCTTCGAGGTGCCAGTGAGCGATTGCCGAACCCGATAGACACCAGGCAAGAGCGAAGCTCAAAGTGGGCCAATTACAGTGCATTAAGTCAAGTGTCAGCAGGTAGGCGTTGGAGCTCATATGAGCTTCGAAAAAAAAAAAAAGAGAGGAAAAAGGTCATAAAAAAACTGAGGATTTAAAAAATAATATAGGAGCAATGTATGAGACGATTAATTTCATGTAAAACATTTAAGTGGATGACGGGTGTCACTTCCTTTTCGATAAGTTCCGCTCCTCGTATATACGGCACGGCATAGCAAGCGGTGCCGCAATAATATTTGGGCTACGCGAAGCTCCTCGCTGCAGGTGCGAGGGGCGGAGGGGCGCGGGAGTCGGACGAGGGCAGCAAGAGGGGGGGGGGGAGAGGGGGGGGGAGAACAATCAGTTAGAACAATCCCGATGGAACCGGTGCAAGCGGTGGCAAATAGATAGGCAACATCGGCTAATGAACATCCCTTCTGCTCTTGAGGTGAAGAGGCATGCTATCAGGACCCTCCTGCTGAAACACACACCGGCGGGCGCATGGTACGAGGCACTGCTCTCGACACGTCATACGGTCACGTCATAAGATCACGTCACTAGTGGAACTTTTGCCTTGGTGACGAACTATGAGTAATGACATCTTGTAAGCTGCAAGATGTCAAAGTAAGATCGTATCGTAGAGTTGTTTTTTCAGTATGTGTGTTTTTGCCTAAATGATATGATGACAGTGGACGGGAAGGGACTGTCTCGTTGCGCACGCGTGCAGGACGGTTACCTGCTCAATCTGACTGGTAAGCGCTATAAATAATTTTTGACTACGGTCTGAACCTTACGGTACACTCCGTAGCCTGCGGATATGTTGGGGAAGTTATATGGAGCCATCCCGATAGTCCGCACCGTAAGGGTACGTTACGGTCTGACCGTGCTCGAAAACTTCAGTACGGACTTACGGTATTTTTTTTTTAACAGTGCTACTCTGTCAACACAAATGTGTACATTGTACACTTTAATTAATGTACACCTGCCATGTGCACTTTAATAAAAGTATGCATTACCATGTATGCTTTGATAAATGTATACATGTCTATGTATACTTTAATAAATGTATACATGCCCATGTATACATTTTCCAAAGTGTACATGGTTTGTAAACTGAGGGCAAAATGTGTATTCTTTATCAAGTATACATGGGCACACATCGGCATGTACACATTTAGATAGTGCCCCCACATTCAACTCATTGGGAGGTAACGGTACGAAATTTTGGGTACCAGGAATTCAACTCCTGCTTCTCCCTGCGCTTGTGCTCTCCGGGTAGGCCGCCACCTTCACACGAGTGCTTGGCGGGTTGGCCTATCCAGTTTGTCGCAGGCGTTCCGCCTCGGTAACGGCCATTGTGGGGGCGCCAGTATGTATACTTTATTTGAAGTATACATGCCATGTATACCTTATTTGAAGTATACATGCTATGTATACTTTATTTAAAGTATACAATGTATACATTTGAACTGACAGAGTATGAGCTCTCGATACACTCTCACGCCACACGTCTTCTCAGAACGAATGCCTTCGAGAATGCCATTATCACCATCAAGATCTCCATGCCTAGAGTTGTTTTTTTTTTCTTCCCTTTTCCCCCCCAGTCGAGTTGCTTGGCGGTTAGGACTTTGACAAAATACGCGGTGTATCTGCTCATTTCAGCCAAAATGGTGGGTAGAGCATAGAGCATCCCTAGACGATCATTTTTCACCAGCACCAGCACACTGGTGTGAGCAAACGTCAAATAACGCGGATAGTTAGGGTTGTGTAATTTGGTCCAGCGCCGCTAAGAGAGGAGGCAGTGAACGCTCACGCATGCGTTGTGAGACGTCTGCACAACCATACTGTGTCATCCGTCTGCTTCGCACCGTTTCGAGATACGACCAACAACGCCGTTATCTGGTGGCGCTTTCTGCTGTCGCGAGCCCTTTTGCTCGGATCTGGACGACGCGTAGACGACAGCACCGTTGTGCAGGTGTCCCGCACAGCACGCGTGCGCCTTTCGCTGCATACCTTAGGCGAATGGCACACGACCAACACGACCCTGTTGTTTGACGTTTGCGCAACCACTAGGCTACGGAATTTTTTTTGGTAAGTTTTTTTTTTTGTGTGTGTGTGTGTGTGTGTGTTGGCTTAAAAAATGTTGTCCCCTAGCTCTCACCTCTGACTCGGCCTGTATCGATCAGCCAAGGAAGACGATTTTGCAGAGCTCTGGGGTAGAGCCTCGTAATCCCATGATCCTTGTCACTATCTCAGGGACGCGGAGTTCGGACCGGGTCCTCGCAAATTGAAAACCTATCCCAGAATGTGGTCATCGACCGACACCTGCTTTCTGTCGCTGACCACGGGCCTAACTTCGAAAATTTCCGTTTGTAGTCTACAGAGCACAGGTTTAATTTTAAAGAAACGCTACACCAACACAGGACATTATTTAAGTTGTAAGGTTTACTTCAACAAGTCTCAATTAATCGGCAACATATATATCTATAAATATATATGTATGTATATAAAACAACTGTATATTCATACATATATAATTACACCACTTTATATTTGATTATCAGATAATTGGAAACACTTTCTGCACATAATATAGCACGAAATGAAAGTTGAACAAGGGGTAGGAGCTAATATTCCACGCCCAAAATTGTACATAAAATACACATTTTAAAAATTGGCACATCATCTGTATATTTCATAAATTTAAAAAGAAAAAGAATATAATATAATTATGTTTCACAGCCATCTATCATTCCATTACTCTGATTCCAAATGTACTGATCATTTGTTATAAAATATTATAATTCATAAAATAATTACCACAATAAATTGTTTTATTATAAATAACAGTCTTCCATAAAAACAACAATAACAAAAAAAAAAACTCTAATAAACACCACAGCACCAGCTCAAGTAAGAGTACACATGGTGGAAGGTGGGTGGAGCCAATTTCCTGAGGCAACTACAAATCTTCATATGAAAATGTTCAATAGTGATCACTGTTATTAATCAACTTTTTCAGTTATTAGAACTTATCCCATTACAGGATTCTCTTGAAACTTCCAATCAAAGTATTCAATTCAAAGACAGCAATTTGAAGAAGAAGAAAAAAAGAAATAAAGGAATACATACCTTACAAGTGAGATGAGATGACACATCACTCTGCCAACTTTTGAAACAATCCAAAATTTTACACAAAGTCCGTCTCAACTTAAATGTCATGTGGAAAATAACAGGTATGAACATTACAATGAAAATTTTTAAATTTGAGAAACACAAATCCAATAATTTTTTTTATGTAGCCTATTAATAAAAGTTGAGAACATTGCTGGAGCTAGATCTACAATCAAGCAATTGCAACTTCTTAATTATAAAATCAAAGCTATTACACTGTTTCAAAGCTTTCAAGTGTTTCTAATATACACAAAATCGAAATAATTACAACCAAGGAGAAAATCATTTTTGCTTGCTGTCTTTGAAAATTTACAGACCTTGAAAACTGACAAAAATCTTTTTATACAGATGAGAGAATATCACAGGTTTCATATAAATCACACAAAATTTCTATAACCACTGAATACCACATGAATAGTTGTGACTAGCAAGAATTTCAAATTCACGCTCAGTATCATTCACATGTCCATTTGTTCCCTGAGTCAACTTCAAGCTTACAGTAAAAGTACCAATCAGACACTAGCACCTGTTATTACCAACAAATATAAAGTGGTCTGAAAAGACACTGTGCAAATATTTTTAATTTTTATTATAGGATTAACTGATATTAGATATATCAGTAATAGTAAAAAGACCAGCCTTGCCTAAGATTAGACCAACCACTATCAGTTAATGTGCAAATGAAATTTCATGCAGGATTATCGAGAAGGGATATATTCTGCTCCCAGACTGAATTCTTTGAATTAGATAGATAGAACTGTTTGTGATAGAAACAATGAGCTCAAAGCATGCACACACATAGAGACACATGGACACATGCACATATACGCAATCAAATTGCATGGCACACACAGAACTGATTCTGATGAAGAATTTTGCTTTTTCATTTGTAAAAGCAAGGAATGTTTTCGTAATCAAAAGAGCCAGCTGAAAAATACTGACTCTTTGAGTTCACTTACATAACAGTTGGGGAAATTTCCTATTTTAGTTTACAGCACTACACAAAACTAGGTAAATTGTTCCAGATGCAAATCTTAGAGACAAAAGGGCATGCAAGATACAAATGGAGACTAGCAACAAACGTTTGCTTGGTAGCCACAAAATTACCAAACAAAAACACACATGACTTTGAGTAACTCAATGAAAAAAAGCTAAGGCCCTTATGGTGACAAAATTAAAACCAGTAAAGCACACTAAAATTTTTACAAATCACAACAAGCCTATAATCTCTCTCCTAATTTGAGATGTGGCTTTGCACAAAGAGTAGAAACAAATGGTCAGTGTACGATAATGAGCCTCATAACTATATGAGTGACTTTTGAATTGACATTCAAAACAGTTATCTTTATTGACTGAGTACAGCATGAAGGAAAGCCAATGTACACTCTGGTCCGGCTTCAAGCATTTTACTTGCTATTTTCAAGACTTGCAAGGATCATTTTTATTATTACTGGCTTCTAAGTGTCAATGAAAGAATGTAATTAGATACAAATAAGCTAATCAAACAATAAAAAAATAGCTTCAGAAAACTCAAGAGAATGCTATGATCTTATTCTGAATGCGATCATCAGTACTAAACCATTCAAACTAGAATCCTGAATATGGTTCAGGCTTAAATTAGACAGTTGCACTGAGAATTATACATTCTTGAACATGTCAACTTGTTGCTTTCAAGGACTCATGCTAGCCCAGTCAGGAAACAAATAAAAACATAAAGAAGAAGAAAAAATTCAGTGGTTACATACACTAATTAACTTATCATAAATGAATATGTTTATATATCTATAGAAAGATTGATGGATAGATAGATTTCTTTAGCATATTTACAATAACAACTTATGACAGAAAAAGTAAAATAGGTATGAGAGATGATTTGTAGGGAACACTGGTTCAAGGTTAACAATTACTATTTTGATCCATTTGAATAAAAAGAAAAAAAAATCAGCGACCCTTAACATATAAACTAACTGAGAACTTTAAAAAAATTAACTACACATCACATCTATTGAAGCCAAATCTTAAATTTGAAAAGAAGAAAAAAAGAAAGAAGAAGAAGAAAAAACAGATTTTTAGAAAATGGTCTGTGGTAGAGGCCAAACATAAATGTTGATGACATTTAGCAAAATCACAGAAAGAGGCACTCACCCAGAGAGCTTCTCAAAATTGTGTACATTTTCACAACAAAAACAAAGTTTCTCTGAATGGAATATTTTTCACACTATACTCTCCTTTTCACTTTGTAAATCGTTGTATCCACTGTTGATTCCTTTCCTTAGAGATGTCTCACTGGATCGTAAACCATTTCCATTAAAAAGTCCAAACAACCAACTTTTAATTGAGCCTCTCACATCTGTTTTTTTCCCATCTCCTAAACAGATGGGATTATTATTCACAGTTGAGTCTGGTTTCAGCTGTTCCAGGGACCGCCATCGTTTTGTAGGTACAAGCACAGCACCACGAGGAATAAGTGAGTCTGCAGGTGCTAATAATGGCACTCTCACATCTTCAGAGCTTGCACCAGCAATTGCACTTGGGTTAACACCAGACACAGCACCATTGGGAAAGGTGCGATGATTGTTTTTGTGGGAAGGAAAGGGGATATCTGACACAGGGCGAACACGATCTAGCAAATCACAGTGCTCTAGGGATCTTGTCCCTCTCCGTCGGACCTAATGAAAATCACAAGATATTACAAGTTTGTACATTTTCAGAAACATGCAACGAATTGAGCAACAAGAGACATACCTCACAGAGGTGAGGCTGCTTGTTAGGAAGTTTTTCCAGTTCTAGATCTGTGGGGAAAGGATCAAGTGATCTTGACTCTCTAACAGGTCCACATTTAGAAAGGTCAGTCTCGTCATCACTACCACTCGTGTATCCAGCAGTGGCTGATGAAGAGGCTACAGAGGAAAGAAGTCTCCTTGTTCTAATTTGTGTTTGGGATAAATCTTCAGGTTTATTATCTTGTAAAGTCTGAAACCATAAAATGTGTTTAATAGTTCAGTAAACTAGATTAATCAACTAGCTCTGATAAGATTTTGAAGAATTTACTAACCTGGCTATTTAGGGTTGACTTTGATGAAGTAGCATCCCCTCCACTCGCTATCTGAACTCTTCGGAAAGGTCGACCAGATGGACTATTGTTGCTACTGTTGTTCAGACTTCCAGCAACAACAGCGGGGAGATTTCCAGATGTTCCTCCCAAAACACCGCCTAAAACACTACCACCTGCTGAAACCCCACCAAGGCCAAGAGTGGATGAACTGTCCACATCTTGACTATTACCACGAGGCACACTGGATTGCCTTCTGCTTCCAGCTCCAGGAATCCCACCAAATCCACATAATGAAGCATGTCGAGAATCTGTGTTAAGTTTAGGACTCCGTCGAGGTCGACAAAATAGTGGTGGTAAATCAGCAATATCAACCTGGCAAAGATTATGATCACATAGTTTCAGAGTTTATTTTAAAAAGGTGAACAGAGAAAAGATTTGTAACAGGTAAACTGCACGGACCTCTCGTTTCTGGATGGCCTGTTCTGTTGCACCTGTGAGCCAATATGTCATCACTTCTCCCTTGCCTTTCATGTTGACTAGGCCTCGCTCTTCAGTTATATAACCACCGAGCTTATCCAGAGCTGATTTGCATTGAGGACTTATATGAATCTTGAGTGCTTCTCCATTCGACTCCATTCGAGATGCAGTATTTACAGTATCCCCAAATAAACAGTACCGTGGCATTGTAAGGCCAACAACTCCTGCTGCAACTGGTCCTTTATCCAAAGGAAAAAAATTTAAATACTGCACAAGGCAAAATAATCAATTTTTGGCAAATCCTGGTTTTATTTCTTTTACCTGTGTGAATACCAATCCTTAATTTGAGAGTGTCATTCGGACGGTGTGCAATTCTATGATTTTTTACAGCATCTAATAATTCAAGAGACATAGATGCAATTTCTCCAGCATGCCGGTCAACATTTTTCAGAGGTAATCCGGAAACCTAAATACAAAATTTAAATTAACTTTCAGGGCTCTACGTAAAATATTTTTGAAATATTGCATTTTGTTGCTTACCACCATATAAGCATCTCCAATAGTTTCTACTTTGTACACATCATACCCTCTAATAATTCGATCAAATAAAGTGTAGAGATCATTCAGGAAATTGACCACCTATGAGACAATAGATAAAATTAAAGGAACATTCACGCCAGGGACTATGAATACCGTAACAAAAACATATATCAAATTTCAGAGGACCGACAAAGAAATTCTATATAGTTGGAAGTTCATTATTAACAAGTATGAGTTAATGCATTAGAATATCACAGGGATCAACTGTCAAACTCGATGCATGCAGTTTCGAAACAGATTGTTTTCACTGTACATAACAGACAAAGGAATCCAATGTAACTGTTTTACCTGAAGTGGGGTACTCTCTGCCGACATAGCCGTAAATCCAACAATGTCACTAAAGTATATTGTAACCAAATCATATGATTCTGGCTCAACGCCAATGCCTCGAGTAAGGCGATCAGCAACAGGCCTGCAAAATTTCACATAGCTTTAGAAACATCAGCAAATTTATGCTTGCATTAATATATGTTTGTTGATAGGAATGACATACGCAGGTAGCATTCGGTGAAGTAGGTCCTCTGTTTTTTGTTTCTCTTCAAACAGCTGACGAGTTCTTTCTGATACTAAATCCTCTAAGTTGTATGCATACTTCTCCATCATATCCATCATTTGGTCAATGATGTTGCGGTATCTATGACACAAAAGAAAGGTTTGTCAATTATTTGCATATATTGGACCAAATAGTATAATATTGAGGTACACTGTCACACTTACTTGCCCTCCTTCATTGCTTTCAGACGCGATCTAATGGCATGGAAATCTGGTCTGTGCTCTGGATTCTCAGCCCAGCAGTCTTGCATGCATTGAAGGATGTACTCCGGACACTCATTGTCATTGTCTCTAAGCATATCAACATCAGGTCTGTATGGACCGCTTGGAGGTGGATTTTTTACAAGGTCAACAATTTCTGAGGGAAAAGTAAAAAAGAACGAAAGCTACATGGGTAAAATTATGTTAAAAAGCACACAGAAAACTAACACTTCATAAAAAAATTCAAAAAACCTTTAGGCTCCATGTTATGAATGCCAAATGGTCCATGTCTCCCTAGGATTTCATACAATATAATTGCAAATGCATAAATATCTCCCTTTTGAGTTCCTCTAATGGATATGCTACTGTCTCTTAACAATTCAGGAGCTTTCCAAAACTGATCTGTAAGTAAAAGAATTTGTTAGTTACCTCATCACAATAATTCCTAAAAATTATCGCAATAAAGAGAAAAAAAAATCTCTATAAAACTGCTAGGTACACATACTCCGAAAATACTGGTGCTCTCCTATGCTGCCACTCTCTGCACTGTGGCGTAATTCATGCAAACCAAAGTCAGTTATTTTTAGTACCCATCTACTAGTCACAACACAGTTAGAAGATTTTAGATTGCCATGACAAACAAGGACAGAACTGTGAATGTATAGCATTCCCTGGATAAGAAAAATCATCATCATAACCATAATCATAATAAATTAAACCAAGTCTTGGTTTTTCAGGTCATATTTCAATAATGAGATCATACCTTTATGAGATCATGAACTAGAGATGCTATAAATAATTTGTCTAATTTAATGTCTTCATTTTCTACAATATCCTGGAATACACAAGAAATTTTTAAAGAAATATTTTATAAGAAAGGTCTAATTTGAAGTTTTTAAGTCTCCAATAGTATTTTACTTACATATAAACTACCCTTTGCACAGTAATCAGTGAGTAGAAGAATGCGCATGGGTTCAATTGCAGCACCAAGGAAAAGATTAATATTATCATGTCGAATCTCCCTGAGGAGTCTCATTTCCTTCATAATTTCTCTAGAAATGTCTTTTTTCTTAGAAAATTTCAATTCTTTTATTCTAACTGCAATACTTTTGTACTGCGCAGTAGCAGCAAATACTTGAGGGCCATATCGTGACTCATAAGATGTAGCACTAACAAGACTTAGCTGTAAGAGTGGTGCCAGTGAGAAACATAACAATTTAGGAAGCCAAAGACTTAAAACTGTAGAAAGAAAGCTTTTACAGTACCTTGCTAGGTGAGGAAACCATATCAGTTTGATAATAACCCCGGATTTCAGTTGGATCTACTTTCCACAAGAGACCCTCAATTTCTTGTTCTATTTTCCATTTTCTATAGATACTGACAGTAACGACAATTGCACAGAAAAGCAAAACAGCTAAGGTCCCGGCTGCAACAACTCCACCCTGATGAGAATGGTCTTTTGGACAGAGTTCATTGTTAAATCCACAGTTTGGCTCATCTTCTGGTTTATGACCACCAGGCCAATCAATTTGGTTATTGGGTGAAATAAGCTTGTATTCCTTGAATCAATTACACAAAATTAGATGGAAAGAATGTGAGGAAAAAAAAGGAATCGATGTCAATTATAGTACTTACAGGAGATTTCCCCTGATGATGAAATTGTCCGACTGGTATCATGTGAAAGGCGCAAGTGAAGTTGTTTAATTGAAAATTGTAGGGCTTTAATGCAAGAACTGAGAAGTTTCCCTCTGAATCACCCTGCTCATCAATTTTAATTGTAGCCCCGGTAGCACCTGACAATAAACAACAGTTAGCCTTTTGTATTGATTTTCTAGAAAACTAATAAGGTTCCTATTACACAATACTTACTAATGTATGTTTGATTTCTAATGTTTTCAATTATATGAGTACCATTACTTGCAATTCTATCAATTTCTTCATCAGTTAGTGGACCACCCTTCTGGTGCAAATAATTCCGTAAAACTTTGTCCAAGGCATGGGCATACAGCATTATTGAATCATACAGGTAAGCAGCATAAATAGATACATGCTGCAAGTAACAACATTATACAATGATTAAACATTCCAATAAAATTCTGCATTTCTACAAAAGTTTTGATTAAGAATCAATGTTGATACAAGCCGTAAAACTTGCCTTTTGAAACTGAGAGGTGGTGAATAATTGTGGAGTACGAAAGAAAAAAGGGGGTTTGCTATTGTAAAATCTTACTCTTTCAGTAAAATTTTGGAAGTCGTATGTTGGAGGTGATGAAACAATGACCAATAGTGATTTTGCTCTCTTTTCAAAACCCTCATCCAATGAACAATCAAATCTCTTATTATAGTCTTCAACCTCTGTAAACAGGGGGTAACAAAATGGACCATGATGTTAAAAGATAGATAGATAGATAGATAGATTAAATAGTAATCGAGTATGAATCATCTGTGTGTAGCAATAAAAAAATCGGTATGAAATAATACTTACTCCATAAATACTTAACAGCCTCCCTTGGAGAATGTGTCAACATATCTACATAAATGACCATATATTCACCTTGGTCAAAGAGCCGAAGAGTTTGCATTGCACCCATCAGATCAATCAATAAGTTTGGATTGCCTAGAAATACATATACTGAAAAACAAAATCAAGTAAAATTAAAGTTCTCATCACCAATTGAATTTTCCTCGCAATATCTAAATGAATAACAGAACTTACTGCGAGTGTTGTTTTTTGTGTTTTGAACAAGTCTGTACCAATAATTAAATTGGCAACATTTTAATTTTTCTTCACAGCACTTATGAGAATCTGTCACTTCCAGTTGTTCTTGGATGGTCATGTTGTTGCTAACTGCCTGATCATGAAGGGATGCAGCAACAGTGCTCCAAGTCTCCTCATGAAGCAACGTAAATTTGGACCAATGGTAATAACGGAGCAATGAGATCAAAGATTTAGTAACCTGTATTCAAATTAGAAAGATTAAATGCAAGAAAATTAATAATTTAGTCAAAAATCGAATATTCCAACAAATTCAACAGGATTTAGACATACCTGAAGATCTGGTGGCTCTGTCCTTGCAAAAGTGGAGGCCATTGATGCCTTATAATCTGAACATTTCTGGAGACAAAATGCAAAATTATGCAAAAACAATTAGAAAACATGAGAATTTTTAAAAAAAATAAATATTTGCTTAGATTATGAAACAGAAAATACTTACATAACTTATCATAGGTATATTTCTAGACTGAGCAACAATGGCCTCCACATGACATGACCCTTCAGGACCAATAAATGCAGAGACTCCATCACACAGCATATCAACAATACACCGGGTGGTAATCACAGTGTCCCCCCGAGTGTCGTTCCACCGAAGATTTAGATTAACCCAGGGGAGAAGTTTTGTATTATTGTTGATCTGCAGCAAAAATAAAATTTATTTCATTTAGCATTCTTGCAAAATAAATAAAAATGATATAAATCTAGGTGCAGACCCCTACCTCTTCGATGGCCATGGTGAGCGCCCCGGACACGGCCAGCCCCTGACGATCCTTGAGGTCTCCCTTGACGGCCGTGAGGTAGCCGATGGTGATATTCTTCTTGGCCGGGGCCGGGGTGGGGGCCTGATGGACCTGGCGGGTCAGGGCCGAGGTCTGAGCCTGCAGGTGCAAGGCCTGCAGGGCCTGCGGCGAGGCCGTGTCCAGGAGGCAGGCCAGCAGGCAGCACAGCGCGAGCAGGGCACCCACCGGCCCGGGGCTCATGGCACCCACCCCTCACCTCAGGGCGCGGGTGGGAGCGGGGGCGGGGGCGGGGGCGAGGCCGGGGCCGGGGGCGGCAGCAGCGGCGACGGGGGGCGGGCGTCGGAGCGGCGGCTGGCAGGGGCGGGCGCAGCAGGGCCAGGGGGCGGGCAGGGGCAGGGGCAGGGGCAGGGGCAGGGCAGCGGCAGGGATGTCCAGCGCCATGGCCCCGCGCATCATGCCCATCGGGACCCTGGCCGTCCGAGCCCCGAGCCCGAGCCCGGACAACTCCGGGCCGGACCCACACCGAAGCCCGGAGCCCGGCCCGACAGCCCCCTCCTCACTGCAACAGACAACAGCAGGGCAACAGGCCGCTCAGCAGACGCAGTCGACAGGAACAAGCAGGAAGGACGCAGCAGCAGCAGGAAGCTACGACGGCGGCCGCGCCTCTCGCGGGACCCGATTCAAAAGTTCGTTTTGTAAGTGCCCCCTCACTCACTCACTCCTAGTGGCCGAGACCCATGCGTGAGACAAGGACGGAGATACGAAAGTGCTCCTCTGGCGCGAGGAGCGGAGCCACAGCGGACACGTGAGGACGGAGCGGAGCGGAGCAGAGCAAGAGTCACTAGTGCGGCCCGGGCCGGGCCGGGCCCGCGGGCCAGGGGCCTGGGCGTGGGGGCTGCGCGGCCCGGCCCGCCGCGGGCCTTGCCTGCGCTCGGCGCGGGCCCCGGGCCCCGGGCCCCAGCACCGTATCTCTTATCTGGCGGTAGAGCGGCCGGGCCTGGCCGGGACGGGACGGGACGGGACGGGCGCGCCCAGCCAGCCCAGGCCAAAGCCATGGTGGAGCTGGCCCAGGGTGAATCCAGTCTCCCAGACGGGCAAGGGAGCTGGGCTACGATGGGCATGACGAAGCCCTGAACCGCACAGTCACAAGTCCCAACTACGCGCGGACACTTTTCGCAAAACCGTTTTAGAGCACAGCTTTGGAACCAAATCTCTGACAAAAGATAAATTTGTGGGGAAAAAACAGCGATTTTAGAAAAGAACACCGTTGCCCAAAAATCTATCGTTACTAGGAGATTAGTCCAAATCTTCCCTACCCACTGCTTTTCTGGAAATTGAACAGGGTTGTCACGAATTTACAATGTTTTGATCCTGACAAAATTAATCGTTTTTCTTCCTTCCTGACATGACTCTCCAGGGCGACCTATCGCAGAATCGGACCGACGGCCGGCTAGGCAGCAATCGATTTAATTTTTCTGACATTTTACTGATTTTCCTGAAATCAGGCAACACTGAACGGCAAAAAAAAAGTTATAATTCGCGTCTGAGCAAAAAATAAAATAAAAATAGCAGGCATATACTAATTTTTTGCTGTATAGGCGCAGCTTATTTTTAAGTCACCGTGCTTATTTTACAGCCACCCAGTTATTTATCTTTCCGCTGTTTAAAGTTTTTAGCCGTAGTGCTCATTTTTTACATACTTTCAGTTCAGCAATTTTTTTCCCTCGTGTGGTAACATAGCTCTGATAATGACGCGTACACAGACCAGAAACCGCCAAACCCTGCATTCTGACTGTACCTGACTTCATTGCTGGGCAACATTGATCCCCAGCATGGCTGCGGCTGGCTGGGCGTGGCAGGGCGAGGCAGGGCCGTGTCGTGCCCCGCTGAGCCGCGCCGGGGCTGGCCGCGGCCGCGGGCGCAGCTATAGGGAATACGCTGCTAGGCAAATGTATTTGCGGGCTGGCGGGGCGGGACGCGGCGCGGCGGCGCCCGGGGTGCATGGACGTCACCGGGTTTGTTGTTATCAAAGGCGCGCGGAGCGATAACGCGAAAGAGGACCAGCTCGTCCCAGCCGGGCGAGGAGGCGGTGTGGAAGAATGCCTCAGGGAAGCCAGGGGGCCCTCCCCTAGCCTAGGGCCCGGGCCGGGCCGTCGCGACAGCGGGACATTAGAAACTCAAGCAAAGGAACGAGGGGGCATGACTAACATAAAGTGCTCGAGACACGATGTGCATCACGGTCTAGGGGGAGGCGGGCAGCGCGCGATGCGGCAGGGCGCCTCGGAACATGCGCGCGCGCCTCCCCGGGCCGGGGCGAGGCTGGTAGGAGTGGAGCCCGGGTCCTGGTCCCGGGGGGGCGCATGTAGACCCGTGTAGACTAGGCAGACAGACACAAGTCGGGTGCCTCGCGCCTCGCACCGCGATAAGATTAGCGTCGCGTTGCGCCCCGCTGCTCCGACACACCTGCCCAGGTATGAGAGATTTAGCGACGCCCGTCCCCCTGCATCACAGCGGCGGCGCGCCCTAAGACGCCACGCCCAGCCACGCTCAAGCAAATACTGTAAATCTTGGAAAAATTATGGCATGACTCACAAAGGAGGCGGCATAACGACGCAATGCGACGCTTCCTTGCGAAAGAAAGAGACCCACACACGCGACACGCCTGCTGTGAAAACTTGGAGACATGTGAGTGTATGTAAGCCGAGGGGGCGACCACTCCCCTTTAATGTGTACCGGGTGTTTCTTTGAATGCGTAACAGTGTTGCGGGTTTGCCTACCCCATTGGCCCGTAAGGCGCCATGGCCCCTGATGAGTATGCAATCCCGCAACACTGTTACGCATTCAAAGAAACACCCGGTACACATGATTCCCGGAATGAATGATTCCCATCATTATCTTTTCATTTCTAACTTTTTTTTGCGACTTAAAACGCCAATTTCGGCTAGCTTTAACTGATTCCAAGTGTTTCCTGATTTGTTGTAGTGGTTTAAATTTCATTGATTTCCCTTAATTCTTTTTATGATGATGATTCCTCGGCTTGTGTACGCATGATTCCCAAAATTGTCGCCCCCTCGCTATAAGCACTACCAACTCCCTCTCTCCCTCTGTCTGTCTGTCCGGTCTGTCTCTCCTCCTGCAGCGGGGAGAGGAGGAGAGATGAAAGGCGCGGAGTGGAGCGGAGAAGAGCCGCTGAAAACGCTTTGGAAGGCAAATGATGCCAGAGGCCAGCAGCCCGCCGAATGCGCGGCGAAAAGTTAAACGTTTTCGTTCCGCGCGTCTGTGTCTGTTTCCACGATGTCGGTGCCTCGGCGGTGCGGCGCTCGCTGCTGCTCCGCTGCGCTGGGCTTCTGCAGCCCGCACTGCGTCACAGCGTTCCCCGCCCCGCCCCGCCCCGCCCCGCCCCGCCGCCACCTTGCGCTGTGTACTTACGGATCTCATCATGCTGCTCTCGCCGATATCTGAAACACACAAACAACCACATAAATATTAGCGGTAGCCAGCGACTGTGCGCCCGCCGGCGCGCCGGGAGCGGTGGAGCAGGTGGAGGAGCCCTGCCCTCACCACCTCCGCTGCGGTGCCCTGCCCTGCCCTGCCCTGCCCTGCCCTGCCCTGCCCACCTCACAGGAGGAGTGCAACGTCAACAACAAGAGAGCCGAGAGGAGGGTAGTATACACATAAACTACCACCAGACAAGCTTTTTTCGTTCGTGGCGCCGCGGTTCGGCCAGGGATGTGAGCCGTGAGGCAGGCAGCAGGCACGGAGCTGAGAGCAGCGCAGAGGAGATACCTGACCTGCAGCCCTGCAGCCTCCTGTAAGGTGAATCCGCACAGTGCGGTTTTGTCCTTGTCGCACTCATGGCACTCGGCCACAAGGAGCAAGAGAGAGAGAGGACTCTACTGGACGCTGTTCGCTCCTGCTGGCGGGCAAGCCCGCCGCGCTCCAGCAGTATGCGAAGGCTGCCCTGCCCACCCCGGTCGGACCCGACCTGGGCCGACCCGGTCGCGACGCTAACGAGCACCCCACCGCCCCGCCGCCCCGCCTTGCCAGTGGGTCCTTCCCCGTCATACTCTGTGTCAATATTGACGACCTGGACTTGCGCGACCGCCCTCTCCACTCTCCCCCACCGGAGCCTTGGGCTTGGGGGGGCGCGCTCGCCTTCAGGACGATGGCGGAGGAGCGGAGGGTGTGGTGGGGCGGGCCGCTCGCATTTCACTTGAATCAACAGGCAAGAATGATGGGGCCAGTGGCGAGGCGGGGCGGGGCGGGGCGGGGCGGGGCGAGGCCAGGGGCCCCACCGCACCCCCCGGAACACGTGCCCACCCCGCCGCACCACCCCCCGCGCCGCGCCGGGGCCGCAGGGGCCGTGCAGCCACCAACAGTGGAACTTTTTCTGCCGCCCTGTAGGCTGATTCCGCGCATCGGTCAATGCGAGGTAGACGCGGTCCCCTCTCTCTCTCTCTCCCACCCAATGGCAGTGCCTCACGAGTGCGACAAGGACGGAGGTACGAACGTCCTATGCGGAATCAGTCTCCTGCGCGTCCTGGCCCCGCCCCTAACCCCGGCCTGCCCCTGCCGCGGCCTTGACGCCGCCCCGCCGCACAGCGGTCGCACCCGGTCGCACCCTTCGGCACCCCCCGCGCATCCGCGACCGATAGCGCAAACTTCAAAACGACGATATAAGAGATAATACCACCATATGCGGCACCCTAAAAGAGGGGGAGGCTGCTCGAGGGAGAAAGCAACGCTAAATTTTGGTTTACAAATTTAGTGATTTAAAAAAAAATGTGAATTTTTGGTTTATATTTTCCTAGAATTCTGTGAATTTTCCTGGTTTTTTTTCTGAATTTTGCTGAATATTTCGAAATTTTCTGAGATTTTCTTATTTTTTTTTATTTTTTCTGAATTCCCCTGGTTTATGAGTTGTACAAAAATTCAGAGTTGTTTTCCCCCCCGAGGCTGCTTCAGGAGGCTTCGGAATGCGCAGCAACAGACTGATTCGCTAGAGCGCACTCCTCGCTCCGTCTTTCTCTCGCAACCATACGGCGCGCACTCCACGAGTGCGAGAGAGAGAGACAGAGAGGGGAAAGAGCGCTGCTCTTCTAAATCAATCAGCTGCTGATGGTCATCATTGAACGGGACGGAGATGGAGGCGCGAGGGCCAGTGCCCCAGCCCGGCTCGACCCGGCCCGCGAGACAATCGTGAGTGAGTCACAACGCATCGACCACGACGACGGGCCGGATTTAAATGCCGCACGGGTCGGGCCGGGCCGGGCCGGGCCGGGCCGGGCGGGTCATCGTGTTGAACTAGACTCGATTGAGCCAATTGACGTGTCGGTCACCCCGCCCCACACCACCCCACCCCACCCCGTGCGGTGTGGTGGGGGCCACGTCACGCACGACAGGGCGGTGCGGGTGCGAGCGGGTGCCACTGTGACGCGCGGGTGCGGGTGCGGGGCGGGGCGGGGCGGGGAGGGGCGGGGCGGGGCGGGGCGGGGCGGGGCGGGGCGGGGCGGGGCGGGGCGGGGCGGGGCGGGGCGGGGCGGGCTGAGGTGTCGAGACGTCGTGACGCTCACTATGATGCATTTGTGTCCGGACCGGCTCGCCTCCAGCAGGGTGATTCCGAAGATCACTTTCATGAGTGCGACAAGGATGGAGGTACGAGACGAGAGCGATCTTCTGAATCAGTCGGCTGCCTCGCTCCTGCCTGCCGTTTGATGCCGAAGATCGCTCTCGAGCCTCCCGACCTTGTCGCGCTCATGAGGCTCCTATACCATCGTGGGGAGCGTGGGGAGCGTGAACTGGGCCGAGGGGGTGGGGGAAGGGGAAGGTGGTTACTTCGAAGATAGTTGTAAGGCCCCCCCAAAAAATCATGTAAAAGATAACATGAAAAAGTAACAGGGTTGTTACAGAGTTGTATGAGTCGAGAATTTTTATTTCCCTGACTTTTCCAAGACTTTTCCATGACTGAATTCGAGGTTATCCATGACTTTTCCCCGGACATATATAGGACTAGGGTTTTTAAAAAGAAAACGATGTAAAGCAATAACTGCACTTGCACAATTATTTATCCATTTTAAAGCCCTTTGAGGCACTCATTCGACATAAAATAAAAGAACAAAACCTTTGTTACGGCGCGGCAGGCAGAGGACACGGGCGATACTGCAATTTAACATTTAACAAACTTCCATGACTCGAATTTTTTCCCCTGACTTTTCCATGACTTCCAGGTTTTCCATGACCTGTAACAACCCTGAGTAAAGATAAAAATAATAAGAAAGGTACAAAAATCCGAAAAATCGAGAGAAAAAAAAATAAACGAAAACCCGAAATAAAATTGAGAGAAAAAATCAGAAATGTGGGTGAAATATAAAAATTTATCAAAGAGTAACAAACATTTTTCTAGAAAAATAAAAATCATTGTACAGATTTTGTATGAGTCGAGGGGGCCACCACTTCGGCTGAGGATGTACACAGGAATACGCGATTACAGGAATTACGCGTGAATTTTTTGGGATTACACATGAATTTCTGGGGCTAAAACCATTAAATAAGAACAATTAGGTAAAATTTAGTGATAATTCTTCAAAATTTTGTTAGGGATTACACGGATTACACAGGGACTACACTTACAACTGTACACAAGGATTACGGGATTGGCGGCCCCCTCGGTATGAGTGATCCCCCTCTCGAACAGGGCTACTGCTCCGCCTCTCTCGCACTCTTTGCTGCTGAGGCGGCCGCCGCCCCGCTGGACGGGAGGCACCGGGCACCGCCAGGCTGTTGGACTTTCACTTGGCGACATGACGTTCGCCTCGAGCCCCTACCCGCCCCGCCCCGCCCCGCCCTGCCCTGCCCCGCCCCGCCCCGCCCCGCCCCGCCCCGCCCCGCCCCGCCCCGCCCCGCCCCGCCCCGCCCCGGCGCCACGCCAGGTCCGCACGGCCGGTACACATCGTCCTCGAGCTGACCGGCGCAGCGGGTCCCGAAACAACCTCGCGCTCAGGCGGCCGGGCCGGGCGGGCCTCTTCTGAGCTGAGCAACCTCTGTGTGTATCACCTCCACCTCTACTCGCCCTCCTTGCGACTCTCTTGACTGATACGCGGCAGCAGCGCGAGCAGCGGCGAGGCCCGGCCCGACCCGGGCCGGGGAAAAGAAAACACTTAAAAAAAAGAAGACAACAACAACAAAAAACGCGCGTTTGACACCACGGGCTGACAGAAATATCACCCGTTCCGCACCTTATCTTCGGTCACGCTAAGCCCATCGCGTCGCTGGTGCACACAGCCAAAATACTTTCGCACAGGTCTATGAAAGTGTACGAGTTTCAAAGGTGCAAGCGTTTACAGCCGGCGGGGCGCTAGCGGGTGTTATATCTCAGAGCCTTCCTCGGCCAGGCTAGGCCAGGCGCCCTCCGCATGCAAGAGGGCCGTCTTCCCTCACATCGTACCGCCCCTCTTCCGCAAGCACAGCATTTCACTTTAGTGGTCACGAGTCATAAACTTCCTCGGCCGATACAGTTATAAACACCCAAGCCCGCCCTGCCGGCCTTGCCCCGCCACCGCGCGCTCTGGACGTCAAAGCCGCGCCACGCACGATAAAATAAAAACACACTACTTTGACTTAAGGGCGAGAGGGATAGGGCGGATAAGGAAAAGGGAAGGGTGAGAGGGAGGGAGGGAGAGAGAGAGAGAGAGAGAGAGAGAGAGAGAGAGAGAGAGGGAGAGAGAGAGAGAGAGAGAGAGAGAGAGAGAGAGAGAGAGAGAGGAGGGAAGCAGCGAAGTGCGCGATATATACAGCAGAAGGTTACTCAAAGGATACCTGACGCCTGCGCACCGCTCCTCAGGGAGGTAGGTTCCCCTATAAAATGCGGAAAAAATGTTGTATCGCGGCGAAATATTCTCTCGGCACCCCTACGAACCATTCAGGGGCAGGAAAACTTCAGAAACACGCCGGTTGGGACCGTGCAGGACTTTTGTCCGACTTACTCCAGGTCTGGCCTGTTGTTGGCCAGCGCATATGCGGTACTTCCTCGCGATGCCCAACCTGCCCTACCAATCCCTTGCCCTTCACACTGCCAGTCCGGCCAGTGCCAACGGCAGGGCGGGGGCTGCAGGGAGGAAGATCGCCGGGCGGGGCGGGGCGGACCACACTCACCACGCCCAGCTGCGTCGCTGCGCGCCCCGCGCCAAGGACCACTGCGCCCAGCGCAGTCGCATCAGCAGCGCATCGGGCCCGCCAGGCCCGCCCAGCGAGCCCCGCCGCGCCCCGCCCTGCCCCGCCCCGCCCCGCCCCGCCCCGCCCCGCCCCGCCCCGCGGCGCTCACGTTTCCCGCCAAAACAATGCGCCAACGTCATGGAAAGGGCGGAGCCCCCCCGAGCGGCGCGGCGGCAGCCCCGGCCGCCTTGGTCTGGTCCCACCCCACCCCGCCCCGCCCCGCCCCCCAACCCCTGACTCCCAGTGACACACGAAATAAGGCGCAGCGGAGGCCAACTCGCGCCCCGCGCCAGGGGAAAAGGGGGGGGGGGGGGGCTCACATCGAAAAATCATTGTACGGTCCTAAACAAAAATCATTTGAAAATTTAAACAAAAATTGTAATAATTCAAAAAATCAAAATATAATCAAGAAGAAAGATACAAAAAATCCAAAACGAAGAAAAAATAACAAAAAAAACGACGAAATGTGGTTGAAAAAAATCAGAGATGGAGGTAAAATATGAAAATTCACAAAATCCCTCCCCCCTTCGGCCTGGCCCGGCTCGCCGGCCTTTCGGTACGAGCATAACAACACCCAAACAGAAAGGCTACACGACGCGCGGACGTTTGCACGGCCGTAAGCAGAATTCACGGGCGCGTCCTCCCGAAAAACAAAACTCCCAGCGCACGCATATTCCCGAGTCTACACTACGCCGCACACGCGCGCGTGAGGGCGGCCGAGTAGAATGATGCCGATCTGGCGAAGAGGCTTGGGTTACCGAGCCCGACCCGACACCTCCCATGTTGGACCGGAGGACCAGTCCCGTCCGGGGGGAGAGAGAAGAGATGCCCGCTCGCTCCGAGCGCCCTCGCGAAAACTCAAGCAGAATGTGACACTCGTCCCCACAGCACTGAGACATCCTGGGAGACAACGCGGCGGGTGGAGAATGGCTTGAAATAGCGCGGTGCGTGGCCAATAATTGCGACAACGCACAAAAAGAAAAATGGTTAGTTGTGCGAATTAACGTTTGAGTTGGTTTTGCCCTCACCAACACTTTTTCGTTGTGATAACTAAAACTCAAAGTTGTGAGAGCGGATGTTTGGATTGTCACAGAGAAAATTTAGTTGGCACAGCGAGCGAAAAGGGCGTTGCAGCAGCGAAGCGGATCGTTGGCCTGAAGGAATAGAGCTTTGGTCCATTTTTGCCGAACCAACGAACCACTTCGCGGCGGCGACGCACTTTGAGCTGTGCCAACTAAATTTTCGGAGTGACAAACCAAACATGCGTTCTCACAACTGAGTTTTGGTTATCACAACGAAAAAGTTTTATTAAGGGCAAAACCAACTCAAAAGTGGCTCACGACGGCCTCTTCGTGGGCGAATAGGGGCAGGCGGGGGCTTAAACGGAAAGCTGGTAAGTGGTCATGGGGGATGGTCCGTTCACTCGTACTGGCGGCTGAGCCTAAGTTAAAGGCGATTGAAGGTGTCTTACGCTCGTTGTGAACTGCCTCCGCTATAATCCGAGGGCGAAACAGCTTTGAATTTTGTGTACAGTTTATAATAAATTTTTGTGAATTTTCGGGAATTTTTGTGAATTTGTACAGAATATTTGCTGTATTTCCTGATTTTTCTGTAGACCATTAGAGACCCAGGCCCCAGGCCCCTACCCGTTGTTTCCTTATTGTAACCGCTGCCAGAAGCTTGAAGTGCTCTCTCCGGACTTTGACGTCCAACTCTTCGCCAAGAGGCAGGGGAGCGCCGCGGCCTCACCTCCCCGCCCGCGCCGCGCCGCGCCGCGTCGGTCACTCAGGCTCAGGGGCTCCACCTCGCCTCTCGCCCCGCCACTGCTAATCACATGAGAGCGCCGCCGGCCCGGCAGCCGCGCGCCGCGCGTGGCAGTGAACGTTGAACGCCGGCCACGCCCCTCCCATCGTGTCTCCGCGTCTGGACCACTCACTCACTCACTCACTCACTCACTCACTCACTCACTCACTCACTCACTCACTCACTCACTCACTCACTCACTCACTCACTCACTAACTCACTCACTCACTCACACGCTAACACTCACTCGCTCACTCACTCTAGTTACTATTCTACATATTTCTGATCGTCATCATCGCATAGGTCACAACGTGAACCTCCGTCAGCCAGCCCCACACGCTGCTGCTTGAGACTTGCTCTGGCTGCTTATCGCGGTTCTTCGCCGCTCTCTTTACTCTCTCATACACTCTCTCTCTCTCTCTCTCTCTCTCTCTCTCTCTCTCTCTCTCTCTCTCTCTCTCTCTCTCTCTCTCTCTCTCTCTCGTCCTCCTCCTCTCTTTTCCCCCACCTCTCTGCCACCAACACAAACATTTCAAAACAAGTTTCGTCTAAAAATAGACCCATTGGCCGGCTTGGTGGCTGGTGCTACCGCTGCCGTCTCCCCCCCTCTCCCCAGTCCCAGCTGGCTCGCTGCTCGCGCTGGCCTGGCAGCGAGGCTAGGGGCTTTGGCCATGCCTCGGGCCGGGCACGTCCCCGGGCGCAGGTCAGCCCCGACCCGACACGACGTGTAATGGCTGTTGCTTCTCCAAACAAGACACGCTCTCCAAGTTGGGCCCCTTCCTCGAGCCAGGACTAGCAAAGCAATCCTCGCGCGCGGTCACTTCACATCGCTGAAATAGCAAAATTTCTACGCGTCCCTGCAGTCAGGTTGGACTTGCAAATCTAGGAAATTTTTCCGAGACAAACCATACCTATAAGGCAACCTGCCACACAGTGCGATACCTACAACGCAAAGACACGTAATTCTACAGCCGTCGGCGAGACTGACGTAGTTCTTAACCCCGTTTCCAAACACACGTACTTCTTAGGCCTTTGGCAAAACTAACGTAGTTCCTATCTTTTTAACCAAGAAGTACGTGAGTCTTGCCGAAGGCCTCAGAAGTACGTGTGTTTAGAAACGGGGTTGAGAACTACGTTAGTTTCGCCGACGGCTCTAGAATTACGTGTCTTTGCGTTGTAGGTATCGAGTGGTGTCCGAATGTTGCCTGGTAGGCAGGGTTTGTTTAGGCAAAAAAAGTCCTAGATTTGCAACCCTGTCAGGTAAAGCAAATTAATATTTTGCATTCTGAATCGGGTTTACACGAAATAGATCCCTCGGAAAGGTGCACCTTGAGCGGAGCACAAGCACGATAAGGTGACGAGCTGAGCAAGGGTGAAACGAATTTCACACACAGCAAAAGGAAAGCACCACAGTGCTATGCGCGTTTATAGTTTGCATACCATAGCAGTGTATCGCTGATCGCCGCCGGCGAGCAAACCCCGCTAAAGAAATATTTCGAAACGGTTCGCGCGGCATAAATACGCCAACTCTACGTTCTACAAATCGGGGGGCGGCACGCGGGGAGGAGAAGCAGGGGGGGCGGAGGGAGGGGAAGGCCGGCCCCACACTCCAATCCAAACTACTGCGACGCGACAGGTTTCTTATTGCTTTCCGTCTCTCTCTCGCTAACGGGGCGGGCGGCCAGGGGGCGCGTGGCGAGGCGAGGCGCGTACATCACGGCGCACTCCTTCTTATGATTACAGAGCGGCAGCGCTGCGGGGCGGGGCCGGGCCGGGGCCGCCGTGCCCCGCTTAGCAGTAAGCGGCTGCATTGCCACACAAATAATAAAGAACACACACTGGAATTAAGTGGCCGCTCAAACCACACACATTGCTGCCACTCCGGGGCGGGGCGGGGCGGTCCAGTAGGCTGATTCCGCGCGCAGTGGTTTCGTCTCTCTGTTCTTGTCGCGCATATCGTTCTCGGCCATAAAAAGCAAGAGAGTGGACAGTAAGCGCGGTTCGGAATCACACTCACACTACAGGCCGCGGTCAGCACCCTTGACTTGAGAGAACCAGGCCACAAATGACCCAAGGTTCCGAGAGGGACACAACTCTGATATTTTTGTACACGTCGTCATTAAAAAAATCAGGATAATTTAGAGCGATTCGGAAAACTTCACGAAAATTCAGAGAAATTCAGAAGAAAAAAAATTCAGGAAAATTTACAAAAAATTGAGGAGAATTCATGCAAATTCACAAAAATTCACGAATTTTTTTTTAAATCATAAAATAATTAAGAGTTGTTTCCCCCTTGGCACCCTTCGCGTCTCCCTGCCTCCACCCCACCCCACACCGCACGGGCAGGGCAAAGGCCTAGAGGCGGCCCCCACACGCTCCGACATGAACCAGCAGCAGCAGCACCAGAGCAGATACTTTTGGCAGGAACTTGACCCGGGCGAGGCGGGGCGGGGCGGGGCGGGGCGGGGCCCACCGCACCCGCTGCGCGTGACGTCACGGGGACACGGCTGCCACATTGACTCCCGCGTCGCGGGTGCGACACGGGCTGCAGCATGAGGACCTGCCGCACCGACACGAGTGACGTCAGAATGAGGTCACGGGGCTGCTGCTGCAGTGCTGCTGCCGTCTGATTCCGAAGATCCCTCTCTCCTCGCACCGTCCTTGTCGCACTCATGGGGCCCTGCGATCATCAACATAGAGCACCACCATGGGCGCG